>JAWWLZ010000025.1:17873651-17894346 GCA_035041345.1 Poliocrania exsul
AGCTTGGCCGTGGCACTGAGTGCCATGATCTGGTAAAGGGACTGGAGTTGGACCAAGGGTTGGACTTGATGATCTTGCAGGTCTTTTCCAACCCAATCCATTCTATGATTCTGTGATCTCAGTTTCTTCTGGGTTCAACCATGGCAGATGGTGAGAAGAGCCCCTGCCAGCCTTTGCCAGTCCAAAACACCAACTCTTCTACAAACACAGCTTTGCCAACCTCCAGCCCCTGTCAGTGGGCAGCTCTGCCTTTCACAGACAGTCTCTCTCCATTGCTGTCCTTGCCTCAAGCTCTGGATTCCTTTTCATGTCCCAGCTGGTTATCCAAAAGCAAAGTGTCCCAAAGGGGAGATGTGTTAGAGCAGCACAGTGGTCATTTTGTCATTCAGCTCTCTCTTACACCAAGTTTGCCCTTTGATTTTGATTTCACAATTGGACCCATATTTACCCCTGGTTTAGTCCCCCAGTGCTGTTGTGGGGCTTGTCCTTTGTAACACTTCTGTTATTTTTCAGCTTTAACTGGACCAAGGATGGAAAACCATTTGATTTGTTGGCTGACCCGAGGGTGGTCACATCCAACAACTCGGGAACTTTTGTGATTCAGAACCGTGGCCTGATCAGCAATTTCCAAGGGAAATATCGTTGCTTTGCATCCAACATCCTGGGAACTGCCATGTCAGAAGAGATTGAGCTCATTGTCCCAAGTAAGGGCTTTTATTTCATTTTTGGGTTGAATTTATTATTGTTGTTAAGATGAGAACTGTGTTTCTTCAAATCAAATGAGGTGGTGTAGGGTAAAACATGAACTGTTTGCTCTTCAGTGAATATTCAAAGGCAAAATTCTTATTTGCTCACTGGAACTGTTGAATTTAATTCCTGGTTTTGAGGACAGAAAGCAAATCTGGATGCAGGATTTCAGATAAGACCCTGGACTATGAACTCCCAAATGCAGATGCTGACACTCCTTGCCAACTGGGTACAGATGAAACTGGGCAGATCATGTATATGCATCCCCAGATACATTAGTTTGGAAAAAAATTGTTATTTGCTTTTGCTTTTTGAGCGTTTTCTGCCCCACTTTGCCTCTAGAGGGTGGGTTAGTGGGAAAATTAGTATAAACTCTTTTAATAGCCATCTCAGGAGAGCTGAAAGCTCAACAACAGAAAATGATTGTTTGCTTTGACTTGGCTTTTTAAATGCCTTTATAAAGCTCTTGCTTTGCCTTTGCCATAAAACCCATAAGAATTCTTTTCTGATTTGTGTTTGCTTACAACCACTTCTTCTTCTTGTGATGCTGCCACTTCTAATACCACTTCTGTAAAGAAGAAAGCATGAATATTGATGAGAGTTGTAGTCTGGTAAATTCTCTAACTAATCTGGGCAGAGACAACTTGGTTTTGAGCTGATGCCAGAACATCATGAAAATACAGAAATCAAAATATTTGGGGGCATAAAGCAAATAGCAGAAAATATGACAGAGTAGCTATCTAAGGGCAGGACAGTTATTGAAAGGCATTAGCTGTTCATGAAAGATAAAAATTATGAGATAGTCCATGAAATAGTGTTAGAATTATATAAAAAATGTAGTGGGCAATAAAGGATTAGGAAGTCATTGTCACAATTGGTTTGAGTCAGATCACTTGGGTAAAATGTTGGAAAAGGCACTTGATGAATTTGGGGAAACTCCTGAGTTAAATTTGGAGCAATCTCTTCAATGTTGGATCATTTTATTTGCTAAAAAAATGAGAAATTGTGTGGTGCTTTTGCTTTCCAAACATTTATTGGAAATGTTAAGAGCCATAAGACTGTGATATTTCAGCCCAGCAACCACAACTGAGTGCTCAGACAGGACACAGTTGCTCCCTTTGGAGGCAGGGCAGGGCAGAGGGTTCAGATGACTTCTTTTGAGCAAAAAGTCTCAAAGTCATTACATTTCAGAGGAGTTGAGGACCTCAGTGTCATTTTTCAGTGAAGGGATGTCACCTCCAGCACCAGAATATTCTGATAATCCATTGCTACTGAACATAAAAAGATGCTTAAAATGAAAAACAAGGAGTTGATGTCTGTATTTGGGATATTGAACCTGTACTCAGAGTAGATGATTTTGCTTTTAATGAAAAATTGCCTATACTGGCTTGAGGAGATATTGAATACACTGAGAGTAGTTACCAACAAATTCATGGGGATGTTACAAACATGGTTGTTATCAAGTGCAAGAGGAATTTTAGTGCTAATATATGCCAAGTCCTAAACCCAGAAAATAAATACATGGTACAGATAATCTATTAGAGGGATTTATCCAACTCCCATCTCTTAAAGCACATTTACTGTTATTATTACTCTTCTGCCATCAGTTCTTTCATTTGATGGTGCAATGTGGATGCTGCAAATAAAATCAGCCTTCAGAGAGGAATAGAAGGCACATTTGATTTTCTAAAGTGCTGGATGGTCCAAACTGTGCCCGAGTGAAAGAGCTGCTGGTGCCCAGATCCTCTGTAAATCAGGCACTCACTGGCACAAGGGCTGGGCATAAATTCCCTTTGAGGCACAGCCTGGGCCATGTGAGATCAGCCCCTGCATTCACCAGGGGGATGCAGAGGTGGCACAGCTTTGCCAGCTGCATTCAAGTCAGATGTAAAGCTGCTTGGCAAGTCACTGTGCCAGTGAAGGGAAGAAACCCCAGCGTGGCAGAATGGGCCACTTTCTTTCATAAATTACATTTTCACTGCAGAATTCTGGGTCTGTGAGGTTGCTGCTGGAAAGGAGAACAAAAGACTGTTTACTCACAGTGGTTATTGCAGCAAAGCAATAGGAATGTCAGCAGAAATGATCATTAAATCTCACCTCCATAATGAACAGACCCCACCTCCCCTGTGCAGGCTGACATTGAGGAGAGGGGCAACAATGGGCTCTGAGCAGCTCGAGGTGTTTGCAGCACTAACAAAGGCCAGAGTGTTACAGCAGGAAAATGAATTGAAATGCTGAGAACACAGATTTCAGCTCCCCTCCTCCTGGACTGCAGGAATCTGTTCCTTGAGTTAAGAGCAGGCCCAATGCCAGAGAAAGGAGAAGTAAAGTTTAAACTTCTTTAATTAACTGTGGTGTGAAAGGCTCTTCATGGTAGATTGAGTTAAGATTTATGCTCAGGATTTCTAAAGCTGCTGTTTCAAAAGTACAGAGATCTGAGGATGGAAATATGGGCTGAACATAAAATTGTCCAGTGGCAGGCTGTGCTCTGCCAATACCTTTAATTCTGGAATTCCCAAGGAAAGCCAAACCTGTGTCAATATTCAGAAATCCAGGGGAGAATTCTGTGAAATCAGTAAAAGATACTGAGCTGATACTGAAACAGGAGGTCTCAGCAACCCACTTTGTGTTTGGTGTAGCCCTTATGGAAGAGAAAACAAAAGAGAGGAACTCAGGGAGACTTTGCAGGTGATGAGAATAAAATTTAACCCTCTTATGTCCTAAACCCACATCCTGTGACTCTGAGGACTTTACTGACCATCTCAATCATTTGGTTCACTCTGTTGTGAACCATCATTTTGGAAAGGGTGATAGAGAGGTTTACACAGAAAAAAGAAATCACTGATTCCCTCCCACATCTTTGGGAGAAAGTGGACTGACAGCCACAGTCTTCCTGGCAGCCAGACTTTGGTAACTTTTTCAATTTAATGCAACAATTAAAAAGTCCATAAATAAGCAGGATCATATTTCATAAACAGTTCAAAGGCTGCAATGAAAATTACAGATTTAACTACTGCTCCTGTGGATCAGAATATCAATTGAGACACAGAGAGGAGCTCTGGAAGCTTCCCAAGCTGCATTCAGTGCCCTTGTGATTGAGGGCTGTAAGTCACGTCTGAGATTCTTTGATGTGTTGAGCTGTTTGCTGCACAAGATACAGATCTGTATGAAAAATCACAATTAACTACTAATTAAAGCATCCAAGGAACTGGAAACTTCCAGGATATAAAAATTTCTTGACTGTTTCTGCTTTCTCTCACTTTTACATCCTTTAAGAGTTTATTTGCAAGGAAGAAAATAAGAATATCCATGTTGGGTCAGGCTAAGCATCTTTCTATGCCAGTAACATCCACAGAGAAGGTTATAAAAATAGACCTGGTGGACAGTGGTGCTTTTTTACAGTAGTTTTACAATATATTTGCTGGTTGTTGATTTACCATCATGAACTGACTCCCATTTTGTATCAGATGCTGATAGAAACAAGAGACAGGAATCCCAAGGATAAGTTACCTGGAGAAATGCTTTTCCTTCAGGCCAAGTTCTCAACACTTTACCCAGAATCATGTGAAATAACAGATTGGATGGGCTCCACTCTCATATAAACTGGGATAATTGACACAGTTCTAGTGGGAAGTCACTGTAGTCAGCAGCAGGACAAAAACCAAGCTGTGGGACAAAGTGTGCCAATGACCCCTGAGTAAATCTGGAGCAGTGCTGGGCACTGGGGAGCCAGCTCAGGTTGCTGCATTTCTGCTTTTATGCTGCAGATTTTACATTGCATTGCATCACTTTCCCTCCTTGCTTTTGGGTGAGATGTTGTGTTTTATGAACAGGTAAGAAGGAGGAGAGAGGGAAGCAGGCTCCTGTCTGAGTTTTCTCCCAGCCCCCCTACTTTGCCTGGTCTCAAGCTCAGCTCAGTCATTACCCTTGGAGTCACCCCAGGGATTAAGCAGAGCCTGGCTCCTGGCACAGATAACTCTGGACATTGATAATCTCCCATTTCCACGGTGCACACACTGTCAAAGCACTTCAAGTCTGGGGTTCGAGTGCTGTTCAGCACTTGTCAGGAATAAATACTTGGGTAGCAAAGCCTTTCCCAGGAAAACATACTTGGGCAGTGAAGCCTTTCCCAAGTATTTTGAGTGTTTTAAATGCCATGGAGGGGTTTTAGGAGATGTGCCCAGATCAGAAGTGCAGGTTTTCCTCTTGCCCATGGCTATTTCACACGTGCCATGTGATTGTGAGTGTGGTGAGGGTCCTGCTGCCACTGGGAGACTCTGAGTCAGTGAATAAAGTTGTTGTCCCCTGTGCTGTGGTATGTGGGAAGCAGCACTGGGAGCTGTGCTGGATTCCCTGGCCCTTCTCATTCCATCTGAGTGTGGGGAATTGCATGGAGCATTGGGGTGACAGTTTGCATGGGGTGGCTGCAAAGACATTAATTGGCTGGAATTTTCCATGCCCATGTGCTGCATTGAGAACTCTGTGCAGTATCAAACACTTTCATGGCACAATTAATCTTGTGTGATGCATTTGAGCTTAATTGAGCTGTGACAGTTCCTGTGATCAGCCACAAATCAGGAGTGATTGATTCTGGAATATCCCCTAATTAGAACATGGAAACACTGCAAAAAAATCCAAAATATTGCCTATATAGACATATACACGAAGATTGATATTCTAAAGCCAAAGTCTAATGTGACAGTAGCTCCTTAGTTTTAATAAATCAGAATTCAGAGCAGGTATTTTTCTAGTCTTTGAGACCACAAGAAAATATCCTTGTCAGAAGGTTTGACTTAGGAATTTGTCATGAAATTGAGTTTTTTTTCTCTTGCAAAGCTTCAAGGATTCAAACCACTCAAAGTTATGCATCATGAGAGGGGAAATCAAAGTTTTTCAAGGTTTTTTGTGGTGAACTAAGTAAAAAAAAAAACAAAAACAAAACAGCAGGGAGGAACCCCAAAGCCCCAGTCCCCTGTGGTGCAAGTCCTGTTGGAGGTGGAGGACATTTGGGGTCAAACTGCTGCTTCCCTCAGTGAAGTCCAGATGTCAAATCTGGGCCACATGTTGGAGATGGATGTCTGTGCTGCCAGTTAATGACACTGAGACCATGACTTTTCACTGTCTCCTGGTGGGACTCAGTATTTTTGTATAATTCTGTAATTACTGGCTACAGAAATTCATTGAGAAGACCAGTGGTTATGGCACCCAACTGGGATAGTGCAGACCCAGATTTAGATGTGCTAAATGAGGCAAAAAATGAGTTTGAAGAAGCTTCCAATGTCCTAGATGAGTGACCCCACTACTAATCTATTTGCTGGTCTCTGGTTTAGTCAGAAATTCCTTATCCTTCACCTCATCCAGTTTGCTTGAAGTTTTGTTGAGAGTGATGTGTTTTGGGGAATAAATAAGCTTTAGATCAACAAATTGGCTTTTTCCTCCTGGAAAATACTCAGTCAGCAGATATATTTGCCAGGGCTTGGAGAATGTAGGTTACTGAAGGTACAGAAGATAAATGTGTAGTTGGTTTTTGTAACCTGAAATTCCACCTACAGGTTGGGTGATGCTCATTAGCTCCGTTTTGCCTCTCCTAAGAATTCATAACCTATTAATAATCCTCCTGGAGATAAAATCTCTGCACAATCTGCATTCAGGCAATCAGCACTGTAGTGATTGCCTCTTTTTATGTTTACCAATGCTGTGGTGTATGAAGTGTCCTCAGAGTCCTGTCCCTGCTTTTCTCCCCCTCCTCCTCAGCTTTGCCCCATGCACTGTGATGTTGCAGATTCCCTGCCTGGACCACTGAGGTCGCAGGTTGTTTAGTCCCTGTCAGAGCTCCCTGTCACGACTTGAACACCAAGCTGGTGATGTTTCCTGTGCCAGTTTGACTCTGCCCAGCCAGGACATTTTCATTCCTTTGCTGTTTAATTGCTGCTCATTTTGCTGCTTAGTGCAGTTTCCTGAGCTCAAACTTTTGCCAGTTTGAACTTGCCTGAAGTGAAAGCAGGAGATGGAATTAGCTCTGAAACTCCTTAGCTAAATTCCTTTAAGGAGTGGTTCCATTTTGCAGGCTGGTTTCTCTGGGCTGATCTCTGAGCTGCAGCCTCCCAGTGCTTAGTGTGGGGTGGGCTCCAGCCCAGCTCTGCCCTCCATCTTCTCAGCTGCTCTTGGCTTGACTTTTGGGCTGCTGAGGTTGCCCAGGTTGGCCAAGCACAGTCTGCTGGCATCAGTGCTGATGCTCTGGGTGATTAAACATCAACTATTTAACCAATATTTAAGCCCAGTTAGTGCAGCCCTTGTGCCCCCTGTGCAATCTTTGTGCCAAGTCTGTCTCTGAATCCTGAGCTTGCAGAGCAAACCTGCAGGTCTGCAGGGCTGATGGTTCCCACCCCAGGGGATGAGGAGGCAGCGCAGGCTTTGGACCAGCCTCCTGTTCCATCTGATCCTGGAGATGGGTAAGAACTGGGACAGCTCCAGGCACAAGGTGGAAGAGCTGCCTGCTGTGTGTCCTCACCTGCAGTGACTTGCAGTGGCTTCTTGGGAATCACCTTCCCAGAACATTCCACACTCCCTGTGGCTGGTTTCCAGTGTCCTGGGAGCAGCTGGGGACGCCTCAGTGCCCATCCCTCTGTGCCAGGCTTGGGGACCCCTCAGTGCCCATCCCTCTGTGCCAGGCGTGGGGACCCATCTGTGCCCAGCCCTCTGTGCCAGGCTTGGCCTCAGGCTGGGGTTCTCTGTAGCTTTGAGTTGTCCCTTCCAGACAATGCAAACAAAGGAGCTGTAGAAAGAGTTTGAAAATAAATGTGTTAAAGTAAAGCCTAAGCAAAGCCCATGGACATCCCAAACAAGTGTTAAACATCCCCATTCAGTGCCTGGCTTTCAATACTCTGGTCTGGGCACTTGGTGAATGAAGGGATTTCTACTCTGAGCATTCCTGACTGCAGGGCTTTCCTCCTCTGAGGAGCTGCTACTCTGCACCACTTTGTAAATAAGAATGGTAACTAAAGACAGGAAACCAAAGAATAATGTTAAGGTAAGTATTTTATTAAAAACTGTTTTAAGTGAGAAGCAAAAAGCAAAATTTCAAAATTTCAAATGAGGAACTTCTCTTTTTGTGCAGGTGTACCAAAGTTCCCCAAAGAAAAAATCGAGCCTCTGGATGTGGAGCATGGAGATTCTGTGATTTTGCACTGTAACCCCCCAAAAGGCATCCCACCTTTGCATATCTACTGGATGAATATTGGTAAGGAAACCACTTTGGCTCAATTCATGCATTTGTCTCGACGACCAGTTTCATTGCAGATTCATAATTGATGGTAATTGTGCAAGTGCTTGGGAGAAACATCTGGATACTGAAGAATGAAGATTTGGTTTTACAGGACACAAAGTTAAATTGTAGAGTGGATTGACACAAGTTATCAAATATGAGCTATCAGAAATCTTATATATCAGTAAATGACTTCCAGTAATGAAGATTCCTGCTTTTACAGGAGAGGAGATATCATGTGTCAATATATTATTATTTCTGTTTTCCTCTTCTTGTAAACTAATGGTTGATTTATGAAACGAAGGGAAAAATAATCTGTCAGATCTGTATAATTAGTTTCTTGTGTGTTCCTGTCCAGATATTTTGCAGTATTTGTGTTCTGCAGGAATTACTGGCTCTTGGGAGGCAAAGGAACTCGGCTTGTCTCCATGTCATGAAGGGTTTTTTGGGTTGCTGCCCAAGTGGCTGCAGAGACAGGGTGCCAGATTACAGCTCTGATCCTTTCAGGCAGCCCCTCTCCTCCTGCCATGCCTGTTTAGCACAGCCCTGCATTAGGCTGGATCAGCACTGAGGCAGAACAGCAACCTGAGCTCCTACAAACATGCCCTGCTCTAATCTGTAGTTACACAAGAGCAAACTGCTTGGGAGAGTGGCTGAGGAACCCTCTGCCAGTGCTGACCTCCATATCACCATTCAAAACCTTTGTGCTGGGGAGAGATGCTGAAAATTTGCTTTTACCTGAGCAGAAAATTCATCCTGAGTATTTTTTATTACCAGTTTATTTTTCATCTGTGTCATAAATAGGTATACATTGTTGCAGAAAAATATTTATTATAATTGTGTATCAAATATTAGTGAATAATTCATTATTCATGCTGCATTTTCTGCCTCTTTTACCTCCAAGTCTGTTCTGTGGCTGCCCTGGAAGGAGGCACAGGAGAGGGGAGCTCTGCTGAAGCAGCTCAGCATCCTGACCACTCACACTTGTTTTCCCCTGCCAGATTTGCAGCACATCCCCCAGGATGAGAGGGTCTCTGTGAGCCTGCAGGGGGACCTGTACTTTGCCAACGTGGAGGAGAGTGACAGCCGCAGTGACTACTGTTGCTTTGCAGCCTTCCCCATGCTCAGGACCATCGTGCAGAAGATGCCCATGACTCTCAAGGTCTCCCGTTGTAAGTCTGAGCAGGAGCAGCTGCTTGTTGCCTGGGGCTTTTTGAGCTCCCCAGGCAGCACTGAAGAGCTTCTTTCCCAAGAAAAAGCTTATTTCTTGTGTTACTCACTTATTTTTTGTGCTGAACTCCACTGAGAAAAGCTTTTCGCAGCTGTTGGACCCCAAACTGCCCCCTTCTTTCTCCTGTTGTCCCCACAGTGAAAGCCAGTGGTGCATTAGGGAAATCTGCTTCTCTTGCAGTGCTGCAGGTCTCTGACAGGTGGGACTTCACTGGGATTTGAGGACTTTAGGTTGCCACCTCCTCTCTGGGCACAGTCCTGTTTTTGTCTGGCTGCACCAGTGTGGTTGGGGATGGTGCTTTCCAGGCTGCCTTCAATAGCAGTGGTCACATAAGAGGCATTTTCCTTTTGCTTAATGAAATGTTGTGTAAGGAGCATCACATTTTCATTTATTTCTTTTTTATTTTATTTTTACATCTCTGTTTTCCTGTAGTCTCCAAGGGTTTTGTGATGTTCTCAGGTCCTGCCCTGCCCCTGAGTCTCAGTGGGGTGTGCAGGGATTGCTCTCCCCTACAATCACAGAATCATTCAAGCTGGAAAACACCTTTAAGATCATCAAGTCCAACTGGTCCCCCAGCCCTGCCAAGCCCAGCACTAACCCATGTCCCCAAGTGTCACATCTTCATAGCTTTTAAATCCTTTTAGGGCTGGACAACCCTTTCAGTGAAGAAATTTTCCATCCTGTCCCTGCCCTGGCCCAGCCTGGGGCTGTTCCCTCTCCTCCTGTCCCTGTTCCCTGGAGCAGAGCCCAACCTTCCCCTGGATCCATCAGGGAGCTGCAGAGAGCCAGAGCCTCCTTTTCTCCAGGCTGAGCCTCCCCAGCTCCCTCAGCCCCTTCTGATTGTCCAGCCCCTTCCCCAACTCCATCACACATGTCCTTTTTTTGAGTGTCCAACCCCTCATTCCAGCTGTGTAAAGCCCTGGCTCTACAGGCTGTGCATCAACAGTGTCAGAACCAGAGATAAAAAACAAAATACCTAAAGAAAAAAATAAATCAAAGCAGCCTTTTAGGGCACAATCCCAGCTGTGCTAAGTCAGCAAAGCCTGACAGAAGGCAGTGGAGCTAAGGCAGTTAAAGCAGCTGGAGGCCCATCCTGCTCTGCCTCAACCTCTTCTGGCTGGAGGAGTTTGTGGTATCACTTGTGCCCCTTGCTGGGGCTGCCTGTCCCCTTAATAGCAGTTCTCTGTTTCACTGATCCTTCTGACCTTTCAGGCTTATGCAGCCCAAAAGCCAAGGAGATTTTTTCCTTCTTGAATGATACTCTCATATTTAATATGTGATTTTGAGAGTTTTCTTGTTGGGATAAAAAGATAAAGGATTAAGAGTGGCTTTGTGTGTTGTAATTCTTGCTTAAAGCACATCTTGGATAATAATGGTGAGAAAAATATCCCAATGAAATCCTGCTCTCCATGGGTTTTTTAGTGGGTCCAGTCCCCACATGTGCACACAGAGATTAGAGGAAAATGAGATGGGTTTTCACCCTAAAAGTGGCCCAAAAAAACCACCTTGTCATCAAACCACAAGACTTGGTCCAGGCAAAAATGTGAGGCTTAAATGGAAGGGTTTTGTAAACTCAGCTTGACATTGCCCACCCCACTCTGTGCCAAGTCCCTGTTGAGGGACTGTATTAAAAAAAAAAATCTATATATATAAAAAATTAAGCAATAAGAGACAAGAGAATAAATAAATTTTATAACACTTTTTATGCTTAGGACTTAGTGATCTTTAATGACCCTGAACAGCAAGGATGAACTTCTGATTACATCACCCATGGAGTATTTTGCAGAATACCACCTATCTTTGAAGAATTTTCATTATATTTTCAAAAATTCATTGCCCATCTGTTGCTTTCTTTTATATTTTCCTTTCTTTCTTTTATGGCAGAAGTTGGGGGGGGTTTGGGGAGGGGCATGATTTTGTTTTGGTTGATTTATTGTTTCTTTTGATTCTGTCTCAACCCTGCATGTTTGTGTTTGGTTGTCACTTTTATTTATTTCAGTCAAGCATGCTAATGACTCAGGCTCACCTAACGCTGCTGTTACTAAGGGTGAGTTGAATGCATCTGTTCTTTAGCCTTTAAACTGAGAATCCACCAGCTGAGAGGAAATGGGAGCTGATTAAAAAAATAATAAAATACCACAAAAGCTTTTTGATTGTGATGGGATGGATTTAAGTGATCCATGGAGGACAATTTGCTCATCTTGTAAATTTTGTGACAGAAATCTGCAGGGTTTTTAGCAAAAAGGTATTATTTTAGTTGAGAAAGGAGCATTCACACTCCAGAACATGATGTAAGCAGGTTGACATCCTTTATTTCTTGTGTTAGCTCAGAGTAGCAGCCAGAGCTGGATGCTGCAGGAGTTTTTCTGGCAGTTAAGAGGACTGTGGGATTAGGTAGCCAAGGTTTGACACCATGAATTCATATCCAAAGGGTCTCCCTGGGGCTGCACAACTCCAGGGGGAGCTCAAGGTGTGCATTTAGAGTTTTGGGTGTCCCCATGGTCACACATCTCCTTGCAGATGGGAGATGGTTCTCTCTGTCTGTACCTTGCCCTGAGTGTTGCTCCCCACAGGAAAGGGCTACAGCAAAGCACTTCTCATCCTGGGCATTCCCAAATTCCATTGCTTTCTGTTCCCTTCTCTGTGGAAAAACAGCCTGGAAATGTCCTGCTGAGCTTTGTGCAGGCAGTGTGGATAAGCCAGAAGGCAGCCTGTGGCTATTCTTGCAATTCTCCACCCAATTTTATTTAAAATGTGTAAAAATGAGAGTGTTGGATTTTGTCTGTAGCTCTTGACTCTTGATTTCTTTGGCTGAATTGCTTTTGAGAGTCTGTTTTTTGAACCTCCAGAAAGAACTTTACTGGACAAGCACTGAGAAGGAGATTCTCTTTGAGTGTTTTGGGATGGACTGCTCAGAGCACTTCTCAGTCCTCAGGCCTTTGCCCATGCAGGCTGAGCTTTCTGAGCAGAGCAGGCAGGTCCTGTGGGGTGTGACAGGCACTCCAAACTCAGCTTTTCCCTCAGAGGGATGTCTGAACTCCTGCTGGGAAGGGGCACTGCCTGCCTTTGGAAGCAGGAGGTGGAGGCAGATGGGACATGTGTGAGCATATCCAGAGGCACCAAAGGGTTCTGCTGCAGCTCAGGGCACTTGTGACACAGATTTGTAGAGATGCAAAGCAAGAAGAGGGGAAAATTACAAATTAGAGAATGGTTCAGAGAGATATATGTGGGCTTTTACCAAATCATCCATAACTGGCTATTTTTGAGGAACTAGGACCATTTGGGGACTTATTCATTACTGTGCTAATTGTTATGAGAGTGATGGCTGGGCAGGCATTGAACTCTCTGTGTGTTCCATCATGAAACCCTTGTTTGGCAGCCTGGAACAAATGGGCTGTTGAAATCAAATACAAGTCAATCTTGTTTCAGTATTTTAACAGTCCTCTTTACACATTTGTATCTCCATTACTGCAGATTTAATAATTGTAGCAAGAAGGACAATTCTGTGGGATGTTCAGGTCAGGAAAGGTGGGGTTTCATCTGAGATTTAACAGATAACAGAGTCAGTGCAGGAGAAAGGTGGTGAGAAGGATGGTGTGGACCTGAAGCTCAGCAATTGAGAGGACCAGAGTACCCAGATTGCCTGAGGTGTATGATAGGAAGGGCCAGTGCTTGGAAAACAGGACATAAAACTGCAGGAAAAGGGATTTCACCAGCGCTGCTGCCTGTTGATATGGCTGTAGCTGTCTTCTGGCTCTCATCAGGAGAAATAAAAGTGTCCTGGATTAGCCTCAAACTGTATAAATAAAAAAAGAAACACACAAATCGATGTCTGAACCCTTCTGACAGCAGTGATGTTTGTGGAATTATTGAAGGATAAGCAAAAGCTCCAAGCTTTCATATCTAACTTTTATTTTATTTTATCTTGCAGCAAATTTTATCAAGGAGAGAAAACCCAAACTGCTGATCCCTCCTGAATCTGCTGGCAGTAGCTCATCAGTCACTGTCATCAAGGGAGGTGTCCTGCTCCTGGAGTGCATTGCTGAAGGGCTGTGAGTAATGCACAATGCTGCACAACTTAATCACCTTTGGAAATAGAAATGAGCAGAGAAAAAAGATGCATTGCAAATTAGACAACAGTTGGAAATTGAATTTCTAGGCAGAGTTGCTTGTGGAGTTTGTGTGCCTCTTGTAAAGCAGCACAGAGTGCATGCATCACTGGTTATTGCTAGAGCTTAGAAACAAGTAATTAAAATCATATCATGCTAAGTATTGATTCTTTTTTACACTTATATTAAAAAAGACCCCTATTACTGAACTTTCTTCAGTAGCATTACTTTTGAGATGTTGAGAAACTTAATAACATCAGCATCAGCTTCTCTTCTTTGGCTCACAACCTGTAAGGTTTCTTTTCTGGTTTTGTCAATTCAGTTTTGGTTCAAGGCTCAGAAATGTTTCTGCTTTTCCCACGTGCAAGATCTCAGGGTTTTAAAAGCAAAGTTCTTGAGTGATGTAATGCAAGACATCCTTTAAGGAATGGGTGTCCCACTGAGTGAAACCTGTGGTCCATCTCAGGCAGCTGCAGCAGGAGATGCTGGCTCAGGTGGACACGTGAACCTCCCTGCTTGTTGTGGTCCATTCCCCAGCATCCAGAATTCCCAGAATAAGGGTGTTCTTTCCATGGTGTTCTCTCAGATGATGGGATGGCAAGGAGCAAAGGCCCTGACTGTGTAGAAATACAGGGAACTGGAATCAGCCCTATCAGTTTGATGCTGCTAAACCCAACAGGAGTGGGCAAACCTCAGATTTAGTCCCAGTCCCATGTTCTGTGCTTGGGTACTTTGTGCTGCACAGATATCTCAGACTTCTCCTTGCTCTCAGCATTAGGAAAAGCCTTCAGAAAGCTGCTCATGGGGTAGTTGTGGATCCAGGTGTATGAAGGATGGAGGAATATCTGGATGAGGAGATGTTCACTGTAAAATATATCACAGAATCACAGAATGGTTTGGGGTGGAAGAGACCTTAGAGATCCTTTAGTTCCAGCCCCTGCCATGGGCAGGGACACCTCCCACCATCCCAGGGTGCTCCAAACCCCATCCAATCTGGCCTTGGGACAGGGATGAGGCAGCCACAGCTTCACTGGGCACTCCATGCCAGAGCCTGCCCACCCTTCCAGGGAAGGATTCCTTCCCTTTATCCAACCTAAACCTGCTCTCTTTCAGTTTGAAGTCATTCCCCTTGTCCTGTCTCTCCAGAACCTTGTCCCTCTCCAACTTCTTCTTGGCTCCCTTCAGGTGTTAATATAGGGAAGGATTAAAATAGATGGTATGTGATGGGAAATCAGGACAATTTTGTTCCCTATTGTAAATAACACAGGACAAAATGAGGGGAAGGGAAGGGAATGGCTGAATAAATGTTCAGTGCCACCCTCCCAGCTCAGCTGTGATTGCCTCTCTCAGAGCTGTCCCTGCAGCTCTAACTCTCACAGACAGAGCCCCCACTTTGCTCTCAGCCCAGTTTTCCCATATTCCCCACGTGCCTGTCAGTGCAATAGTGGAGTTGGCAGCAGAGAAACAGCTGACGTGGAAACCTCTGCACCCACCAAACTCACAGTGAAGGCACAGTCCCTTCTGGTTTCTCTGTGGCAGAGCTTTGTGTTGAGCAGAGCCCTAAATCCCCATCTCCTCGTGCTGCCCAGCACGGGCAGACTCTGCTTGGCACAGAGAGAATTCTTATCAAAGGCTCTGCAATTATATCCCCTCTATAAAATTCAAACTTAGGATATTTATCTGCCTGAACAAACATGTTTAGAGCATTTTGTTTTTCCATGTGAGCCTGAAAGGGCATTGCCTCTTTAAGCTGGCACGATCCTGCCTCTGCTGTTGGTTGGCATTTCTGGAAGAAGGTGAATTACTTGTCTCTGTTGGATTCACTTCAAGTATCTGTAGTGAGTTTTGGTTCCCTCTTGCAACACCTCCTTGTCTAATTCACTCCCCATCAAGCTAATTCATCAACCTCCCCAAGTCCATAGCTATGAGTTTCTGGCTTTTCAAGGTGCTGAGTAGGGAAATCACTGTGGAAATACTTAAATATGTATTTCAGGTGCAAGAATTAATATCATGTACAAGCAAAGAAAGCCAGAAAAGCCTGTTTATTTGGGAAAGGGTAAAAAATAATACTTTCATTCACTCAAAATTTTCCAGGAAACTCTTCTAAAAATCATTTTTCAAACAAAAATGTGGGGGGCTTTTAAGTAGACACATTTGAAATACAAAGTACTTCTCAGTCCCATCACCAAACACAAATTTTCCTTGAAATTCTTCAAAAATGCAACATTTAGAGAAAATAAATAGTGGTTTTATTTGCTAAAACTCCCATTTTCAGCAGAAAAAGGATCAGCTCTGCCTCTATCTCTGCCAGTCCATCCCACCAAATGTCCCCAAGCCACGGAAGCAGAGACACCGAGCCAGATTTCGAGTCACTAAGATCAGGGGCAGCCAACTGCAGAAAAAGGGATTTAAGTACCTTTCCAATCTGGCATTTTTTTGAAGAGTTTCATTCTGAGTCATGCCAGGGCCAGGGGGCACTGCCTTGCTGCAGCCCCGAGGTGACACCGAGCCTGGCTTGGCACAAGGGTGGCACGAAGACTCTTGCAGGAAATAATGGGCTGTTTGCAGGGCTGTGCTCGTGGAAATCCGTGATTCCTGGCTTTGTGCAGCTCGTGCCAGGGCACCCTGCCACAGGAGCAGATGGGCACAGGAGGAGGCAGAGATGGCACCGTGGCCGTGGGCGGTGACGGGGCTGCAGAGCCCAGCTGGGAACGTGCAGACTCGTCTGTCCCCATTCCTGTGTCGCCGCCACCCCCTCTGTGCAGTGCAAAGAGATCTTCAGCCTCCCCAGTGGTCGGCCAACAGGCAGGCAGGGAGTGAAGACACTCTAATGAAGTCTTTACCTCCTTGTGTGTCCTCAGGTGCCCTTTTGGAGCAGGATGGCATGAGCTGTGGTCCCTCTCCCACAGTCTGTGCCAACTCCCACACAGGGAATGCAGCCTTGTGCTTTGCCCTGGTGAAGAATTCCCTCCCAAGGGTTCTCCAACTCAAGAAGCTGCACAGATTAGTTGCAGTCTATGATATAACCCTTGGTTAGCCCCAGAGTTTGGAAAGGGCTCAAAATCCACTGACAAACCAGGCACTCAGCAACAGGACAAGGGGGCACGATGGGCTCAAGCTCTGCCAGGGGAAATTTGAGATCAGAAAAAAATTCTTTCCAGAGAGAGTGCTCAGGTCTTGGAATGGGCTGCCCAGAGAGGGGGTGGATTCCCCATCCCTGGAGGTTTTTCAAGTGAGCTTGGCCGTGGCACTGAGTGCCATGATCTGGTAAAGGGAGTGGAGTTGGCCCAAGGGTTGGACTTGATGATCTGGGAGGTCTTTTCCAACCCAATCAATTCTATGATTCTTCCTGTTTAAGCTGCTGCTCTGCAGGGAGAGGGAAATGTTGGGGCTCTCATTGCTCTGTGTGTTTGCATTGCTTGCTATTTGCATGGTTTTATTCTATTTAGAGCAGAAATATTTTCATTATAAGCAACTTTTTGACGCACCAGTGAGGATTATGGTCTCATCTTCTCAAATGCTATTTTCATGCATGATGCTAGTTCAGACTAATGTACTTAACATTGCTTAGAATTACTCTTGATTAAATATACTTTCTGTTCTGCATTTACTATAGAATTCCCCAAATCTAGACAGCAGGACTTCACAATATTAAGAGTAGTTGCTGCTACTTATGATTTGTTTCTCTTTTCCTGATTATCTTGCAAAAACATGATTGTGTGAAGATAATAAAACTGTTGGTTCAGTGGTAGTGATGGGACTTAGTGTGAATTTATTGCTTTTTTGAGTAGTTTGTTGAAGTCACTTTTGGTTTAAATTGATTTCTCACTCTTTGTTGCTCAGTGTTTTAGCTGAGTTCAACCCCCACTGTCCACTGAAGAGGTTTTTTTGCAGGAATTGTACTTTAATTTGCCTTTAGTTGTGTCAGCATTTCCACTGGAAGGTAATCCTTGCTGCACTGAAAGGTTGAGACAGTTGTCCTGAGACACAGTCACTGAGGGGTTTCTGGAAGGTGAGACTTGGCTTTGGTTCATTAACTTAGAGAGTGAGAACAGGAGCCCACACGTCTTTCAGAGGTAAGGAAGGATGTGCAGAACTCAGAGGGAAAGAGTTGGTGTTACTTAATGCTACTAATAACTAATGGTAATTAATACAGTTGGAATTCAGTTCATATTTAAAAAATATGATTAATGACATCCTGGAAAAGAATGTGTAAGGTGGATCAGATAATGGTGTTGTTGGTATTCTTGGAAGGAGGAAAATAAGTACCAAGTACTGAATATTAATTCTCTTTATTCAGTGATGGGATAGGGAGCTGCTCCTCCCAAATGAGCAGCAGAATTGCAGCAGAAATCATTCTCCCAAGACAGGGCTTTGTGTGTTTGTGCTTTTCCTCAGCCACAGCTACAGTAACAGGCACATTTTGTCTGATTTTCAGCACAGAGGGGAAGTTACGAGGAGGGGACAGTGAGGAGCAAGTTTGCTTTCTTGTCTTGAGAATGTTCTCTCAAGACTTAATCACAGATGGATTCTGTCTGTGGGATAGAATATTCCTCAGGAGTTTACAGAGCCCATGGATTACTGAGTGCATGATCCACGGATTAATGAGTGCATGACAGCTCAGTGCAGGGGCTGCCTCCAGGAGGAAGAGGGGCAGTGACACTTGCATATGTTGTGGAAAACATATGCAACTAAATTTAGCTCCTATGAGCAGATTCTGCTTATTTTGAAGATTGTGGGATACTTCCAACCTTGGATGAAAAAGGGCATGGGAAGATTTTTTAAAAATTTCTATTTGGGCTCTTGCATCTCATTTTTTCTTCCCCCTCCCCCCACCCCAAAAAACACACACACAAAAAACCAACCCACCTCAGAACAGAAGACAAATTATTTCTCTGCCCACACTTGTATCTTAGTAGTCTGATTTTAGCTCTGTGTCGTCATGCTGCAAGATTAATTGGCATATGCTGTTTTTTGTTTTTAGCCTTCTCTAGTTTGGTACAGTAGCTAATGCTGCTCCCACAAATCTTAGATTGAACTATGAAAGCTTGGCTTATTATCCTAAACAATTTCATCCCCATTCTTCTGAAATACAGGGACATTAGAAACTGCTGTTTATTGTGTGCAATAAATATTTTGGATATTTGGTACTAACACCACTGAATAAAAGGGGACTGGATGGCTTAGTATTTATCTGCTGGCACTTTAGAACCTTTATTAACCCTTTTTAGTGGGTGGGCTCTGATTGGAGTTCACAAAAACACACTGTCAAATTGACCTCTTCAGTCATTATTTTCAGAAATTATATTTCCCCCCTCTACTATTGGTGATTTTGAACACTGACATAGTATCATGAACCTTGCTTTGATCTGGATGGAAAAGCATTGATTGCTTTCCCTTTTGAGGGGAAAATACCCCACTGATATTATAATTGCATGTCTGATCAGTAGCTGAAAGGAACAAATATTGTACCCTGATGCTCTTCTACATTCCAAAGGATATAATTTCTTCTCACTAAAAATGCTTTCTCTCCCTGCAGGTTTTGCTTTGCATGGGGTGAACTGCTGCCTTTCTGTCTCAACTAAACAAATACAAGTTAGTTGAATTAGATTTTAAGATATATATAATTGTTTATAATCTTCTTATGGAGATAGTGACTGTGATATATTCTAATTCAGGGATTGTGCCTTGGATTTCCAGGCAGTAAAACAAGGTTATTTCCTCACTGTTCTGAAGCTTTAGAAGATAACTAGAGAATTCCCTTTTAGCACTGCATTTCATAAAGCTTGTTGGTATTTCTTCCTTGACAGCATCTCCCCTCAGGTGTTGAATCCAAAGGTTTTTGGCATCTGCAGGTAAAAGGATTTAGAAGCCACTTTTTAAGGTCAGGAGCGGGTGCTGAGTTGCTGTTTTAGAGGTGACTCTCCCAGCTGCTTTTACAGCTTGTGCTTTGTCTTTGGAGTACCTGAGTTTCCAACAGAACTGCTGAAGGTTGAGTCAAGTGTGTTCAGAGCTGTATCCCCTGGAAACATATTGGCAAGCATGATTTAGCACTGCTTGTCTTAATCCTGAGCATTCCTGGCCATGGCAAGGCAGCACATTCAATAAGATGTCTTTTAGGCTGTACTTTGAGTTTTTAAAGTGTGTGAAGCCAAAGGCATTAAAAAGATGAGCTGAGAAATGAGCTTTTTTCTTTTTCTGTATTGTAGATATAAAGTCTCAAAAAGAGATTATTGCATAATGTGAAACTATAGTTTCTGAAGAAGCTTAAGAATTAACCTGAAATGTGGAAAATGTATGAAGTGACACAACCATTTTCAGCAATTCTAGAAGTGTTTGGGGGAGTTCATGCCAACAGTCCACATAAGATAAGGTTGCAGATTAAGTTGTTCCAATGGCTGCTTCGTTTAGGCAGAAGATCTTTTCATGAGCAACCTTTTTCTCGTCAGGCCAAGCTCCTAGACAAAATAAAAGGCTTCCAAAATAATGGTTATTGAATAGAGATGAAGAGGACACTTAGATTTTCAAGCCTGTGCAAAGAGCAGAGCTGCTGGCAGAAGGCACTCAATGGCTCTGACTGCAGTCAATGTAAAAAGGAATAGAATGTGTTTTATGAGGGTCTGATTATTGCATTTAAAACAAGAGCGTTGCAGTTGGACTCTGAGTGGAGCCCTGGATTTCACTGAAGTCAGGCCTGGCCCACAGTGGCTGTGATTATCTCCAGGTAAAGCCCTGCTTTTCCTCAGGAAGCTGCACTAAGGATTTCACTAACTTAGATTAAATTTCCCCCATTAGAGCTCTGCAGAGCACAAACTCCTTCCTTGGGGAGTTCTCCAGCCCAGAGCTGGATGCTCCTGGGAGATGCTGGAGTGCAAGGGAGTGTTACCACTGCTGTATTTCATGGCACTTACATTAGTATTTGTCATGGTACCACCATAATATTATGACATGTTGTCTCGATGGCTCTGAGGAGAAGGGGAATGACTCTTGTTTACAAAGAGAAAATGAGTCACACAATCACTGGGGAAACTGGGAGCTCTTGTGGAGCAAAGCAGAGGGTCAGCATGAGCAACACGTTTTCTGACTAGGAGTGCACTGGACCTGTTTCTCTTTTAACTCATAAGCTTATTTTATTTTCCATCAACTAAAAAGAAAGAAAAATGGTTCAATAAAATGATTACTCTATTGTTTAAAATTCTGAGTTGGTGAAAGGAAAATTCCAAGCAGTATTTTTTTTCTGAGGCAGGATCTGTGCTTTTACACTTGAGATGAAGTGAGCAGAGGAGTGGCTGTTCCTAACCCATCTAAAATGTGATTTAAGGTGGTTGGTTTTGATTATTTATT
>JAWWLZ010000025.1:17898644-17908704 GCA_035041345.1 Poliocrania exsul
CTTATATGAGCATTTTTAAGTTTCTAGACTCTTCAGTACTTTGGACATTGGGAGTTCCAAGGGGGTTTTAGCACTTGAAGTAATATTTTTACCAGGTGTAGAGTTTCATTTACATGAAAATTTTGTGTAGTCCTGTTTCTTTCAGGAGGTGCAGACACCCCACAATGTAGGGACCAAAGTGCATGTGCCTGACTGTAGAACTCAGATAGTGAACCTTCATATTGAATGCAATTATTGCTGATTTGAACACAAATTGCAAAGCAGCCCAAGGTATGTAGAGAGAGTTTAATACATAGGCTTGAATTGCTACTTCTTAACCATGTACTGTTATCAGTCCTTCATTATTATGTGTTCTAGAGGTTATAATCCTTTTTGTGACTGTTTCTTTCAGTGTTTTACTGGATTTATTTTCAATTTTATTTTGGCTAATTAGAGTTTATCAGTTTCTCCAAAGTGAATACTTGAATATTAGACCTAGTTATGCATTTTGAAAAAGAGCAGAGTCTGATAAAAGTAAAAATTAATGTGAGTGTCCTGAACATACTTCACTAAAGCTTGTTTGGAAATACCTTTCCTGGTGAATCAGCCTTTCTGTTGCTTCTGTTTGGGTTCATGTGTTTTTGCTGCTGTTGTTGAAAAGCCTTCCTGGCTTCTTTTAAGTCAGTTTGACAACAGTTTGAAAAGAAATTCCACATTAGTTTTCACTTCCACCTTTAAAACTGGAGTGTTAAACATCTCTACTACAGATGTAACAGAGTTTTAACTCTGGAAAAAATAGCAGGCTGATAAATCTGTGAAGAGCCCTCATAAAGCAGGGAGTTTCTGTAGGACCTCTCAGAAATGTGGTGTGGAGCATCTCTAGACTCAGCAGGTCTGCAATTTCACAGGTATTTGTAGCATCCAAATGTCTTACAAGAAAACCACTCATTATTATTATAACAAATGGCAACATGAAGGGCTTTTCCCTTTGAAGTATGTGATGCTTTGCATGTGATCTGCTACCCTGCATCAGTGGAACAGTTGTACTCATGAAGAAAAATGGCTTTTTGTTGAGCTAGCTCCTTTAAATTGAAGAATATTTGAGGTGTATCTGACCTGTGTCAGCCTCAGCCCCTCTGCCCTGTTATTTCATGTACACCTCAGGAACCCTCAGATGAAGCAGGAGTGTTGAATGCTGTTGGCTTTTTAAAATAGTCCATTAAAGCTTTCCCTTTTCTTCAGAAGTATTTAACTTTTCTGCTTTCCTCTTTGCAGGCTATGTTGACTTAAACCCAAACCAAACAAATAAAAACCCAAGGAAGCAAACCCACTGCTTTTTATGGCAAAATAACCTTGGGCAGAGGTCAAACAGGAATTTGTTTTCTTGCTGAGGGAGGGGGGGTGCAACTCTGGTCTTATGAAGGAGTTTTTGGGCAGACCCTTAAGGATGAAAAAAAAAAAAAGAGTTTTATTCCACAATACTTTTGTGCTGTTCTAATCACTTTTATTCTGGATCACTGAACATCTACGAATTGAAGACAAAGCTTGGGTTCCATATGGGAGGTGTTGTCCTGGCCAAATCCAAACTGGAAAGTCCTTGGCTAACCCACTTGCTGGGTGTCTGTGCATGGCTCAGATGGTTATTGCTCTGTGGTGGCTGAGGTTTTGGCTGCTGGGAGGGAGGTTTGGCTTAGAGTTCAGTGCTGCTTTATTCTGCTTTTGAAGTCATTTATCTCCATTGTCACTCAGCTCTGGAGGGGCTGAGGCCACATGGAATCAGCACTGCCCCAAATAAATCATTTAGCTCAGATAAACCTTAAATCCCATGGCTTGGAGAAGACAGGGAACACCAGTTTTATTTTGTGTGGAGGGTGCTATGATGTAGCAATCTATGCCAAAGACAAAGCCAATGCTTCTCCCAGGCCCTGGGAAAAACACAAACCTTCAAGGACTGCAAGTTCCCACTCCACACCACCTTCTGTGGAACTGTCCTGCTCTGAAGATTTCTTTGTACAACCATCTCTTCCTGACATTCTCTCTCCCATGATGGGCCATGGGAAATGACCAAGGTCACCTGTTTCATGAACCCATTTGAAAAGCCTAAATGATATATAATCAAATATGAACCAAAGAGGGAAATCCACAAAATCATCTCTAGTGGTCTCTTCACTCCTGCTATTGTATCAATGCCCTGTTTCCTCCCAACACTGCTGTTTTTATTTAGCCTAGAACTAAGGTTAATATTTTCCCTCCAGTAACAAGGATTTGGGTATTCTGTGCTGGTTATCCCATGGCATTGCCAGTTCATTTGCCAGCAGGTGTGTAAGGGGCAGCCAGGTGGTTTCTGTGGCATTTATAATCGACAGGAATTCAGATGTGCTTTAGGGCACTGTTTCTTTTTTGGTTTTTATTTCCCTCTGAATAAAGTGAGGTGTTTTTTCTTTCTTCATTACATTTCCCATGATTTTTGGAAGAGTGTTTGAGAAACAGCAGTGTTGCTTTTTCAGTGGGAGGCACTGGTTGAAAAATGTGAAATAAGTTCTGGCAATGAGTTCTCCTCTTATTCATGGTTGAGAAGCTGTTGTACAGATCATGCCTGTTGATGTGGAGGATCATGTAAGGCCTTGGTGATGTTCAGAACAGCACATCTTTATCCAAGGAATGAGGTATTGCTTCCTGCTGTCACACTCCTTTGGCTGCAGTGCAGCTGCTCAAACTTCTCTGGGACTTGGAGCTGCTGAGTGAGGTGGATGTTGCTCAGGGGAAGGAAACTTCTGTCAGACTTGGAAGAGAAAAGGTTCTGGCACTAACAGGTCCCTGCAGTTCAGGAATGGTGGTGCTGGAGTAACAGCAGGGTAATTTTCCAAACTTCATTTTGGCCTTTATCACCAGAAAGGTGTGAAGGGAAGAATTTTCTTTCCACCCACCAAGTGTTGCCTCCTGGTAGCAAAGAGTTTGTCAGCACAATAAGGAAATGTTCATGCAATCCTCCTGAGCTGGTGTTGTCATGCCAAGGAATGTCAATAATGTGGCACTTGTGGTATGGCCTTACAAAGCCATCACAGGGGGTTAGTAATGCAGCCATCTCAAGATGTTTCTGTTTATATGCTTGCATTTTTATATTATAATTAACCCATTCCTTAAAGTTAAGAAATAAAAGTACTCATCCCATTGGTAAGATAAAAATAAACTTTAAAACTGTTTTCTTTGTGGTGTTCCTGTTAAAATTTTTTGTTGGCAGTCTGGTGGGCTAATCAGTTCATGTGTTCTTGAAAGCTGGGTTTCTAGTCAGTCATTAAAATTAGTTTGTTTCTTTTGTAATTTTAAAATTCTTTTAAAGCCATTAATGGGCTTAAGTTAAAAACATGCATTATTTCCTCAACCATGTATTTCTTGAGATCATTTCTGTTCTCTCATCATAATTTTGTTCTGCCCAGGTCTGGTTTGAGACTGGATAATAAAGCCAATTCTAGTGCCTTTAGCTAATTTTTCAACAGTACAGGCATTTATGATTTGAAGCTCCTGTATCCCTGCTTTTTGAGTGGGCAACTTCTCAATTCTTTCCTTTACTCCTTTTCTTCTTTCTTCTTCTTCCCCTTCTTTTTAGTAGGATTTTGCCAGAGCTCCAGAGGATTCAGCTTGGTGGGGTTGAAGTTACAGGTCAAATCTGTGAATCAGATACCTCAAAACATGAATGATCTGCTCCAGGCTGATGCCCAGAGTTTATCTCTCTCTCTACATCACAGCTGCTCTTGCAAATATTGGTCAATAATGTTTAGATTTGAGCTTGTTTTATCTCAAGTTTGATGCTAAATTAAAAAAGAAAAAAGTTGTTCTTTCTCCTCTCCCCTTTGCTTCTCTTCTTTCTTCTTTGGAAATTGTGATCAAAAGGAAGATGTTACCCAACAGGCTGTACCTGCAGCTTGTCTCTATTATTAGACCAGAATTCTACTGAAGTTATAGCTTTGGGTCATGTCCATACATTAGATATATTTAAAAGCATATACTTACTTCATTTGCATAATTAATACTTAGACAAATTTCTCCTTTTTTGAGCTGAACTCTGTTGAATGTTAATGGAGCTGCATTTGCAGAGTGCTGAGGGAGGTTGGAACTGGGGCTGCCTTTGAGATGTGCAGCAAAAGCCTTTGACTTCCATGGGTGTCAATGCTGAAACCTTGCAGGAAAAATGCACTTGTAAGGCAGCAAAAAGTGTTTTCCTAGAGCTTGGACTGTTGGTGCAGTCAAACCAGGAGCTGGGTAGTGCTCAGTGTTCTAGAGGAAAATTTTACTGGATGCTGTACTAAAATCTGAGCTGCTAAAAGGCTTAAAAAATGATGCTGGTCCACAACATTTCCTGAATTATCTGAAGGCTTGAGAATTATTTACATTTCTCCTGCCTGTTCTGAGACCTAAGGCTGGGTTCTAAATTGTCATTGTATAGTACACTCTTAATGAGGAAGATGTAGAAGGTGATTTTGGTGATTTAAAACAAAAGAGAAATATATTTTTTTCTTTATTAGGTTAGTCAGTGTCTTCCACCAAGCACATTTTTGGTATCATCTCTGAAGTAATTGATGTGTCCTCAGTCAGTGAGTAACTAACACAGCCAACCAGTTACAATGCTAGCAGAATTTTAAAATGATGTTAAATGGCATTAGATCAAAATATTTACCCTCTTTTCTCTGGAATTTTTAATGAAATAAATAATAAACTGTAAGTACTGAATGTATGACAGCAGTGGGTGAAGCAGAGGGTTTAACTTTGTTTATAAAATGCTGCTTTGTGATCTGCTACTGTCCTTCAGAGATCTTTGATAAAAAAGCTCCTGAGTGAGACATGAAAGAATGTAAAGCAAACTACAGGAGAAGAAACAGTTAGGCTTTTTATTGGTAAAATATAGATTTGTTGTATTATTAAAATATAGAATTATACTCTGCATCAAGTGGATGGCATGTGAGCAAAACTACAAGTGGTCTCTGCACTGTTTTTCATGTCTCAACCTTGTTTCAGTGAGGGCATCCTTTATCTTCCAGAGTGGCACTAAACAAAGCTGTGGGAGCTGAAACAGAAGGGGCTGAAGGTGATGGTGAGGCCTCACTCCTTTTCTGTGCTTAGTTAGTCTCAGGAGAGCTTCCTCAGGTGTGGAAGATACTGTAAATCCTTATAAAAGGAGGTGCCTGCCAAGACCTGAGAGGGACTGCAGCCCCAGCCCTGTGTGTTCTCCTGGTGGCTGCTGTTCCTTCCTTGGTGTGTTTTCTGGTGGCTGCGGCTCCTTCCTTGGTGTGTTCTCCCGGCGGCTGCTGCTCCTTCCTTGGTGTGTTTTCTGGTGGCTGCTGCTCCTTCCTTGGTGTGTTTTTCTGGTGGCTGCTGCTCCTTCCTTGGTGTGTTCTCCTGGTGGCTGCTGCTCCTCCCTTGGTGTGTTCTGGTTCATGCTCAGGGAGTCTGTGGCCCCAAACCAACATTCTGCCTCTTACTGTTGGGTCAGAGAAGCTGGAAATGAGGTGAGACATCCCCCAGGTTGTGTTCACAGTGCAGTGAGACCTCAGTTTCCTTTGGGTTCCAACCTTCAGCTCTTCCTTTTGACTCTTTAGGGGCTTTTCCCTTGGACAGGTAGAGACCTGGAGAGTTAGAAGGAGAAGGGTTAACCTGCTGAGGAGATATTACAGGCACATGCCCTAATTGTAGGTGCTATTATGAGAGTAAGGCTGAAGTGTGATGAATTAGGTAATTCCCTCTCACATGAGAAGAAGAATGAATTCTTAATATCTGAGAACTGGGAGGCAACCTTATTTAACAGGCAGAGGGAAAACTGTCTCCTGAAAAGGCCCTGTCAGAGTCCCTGCCTTGTCAAACTGTTTTCCGGAGGTGGGAAGCAGGCGAAAGTCTGATTGAGAAGCTTTTTATGAACTCAGCCATGTCTGAGGAAGTCAAATCATGGCATTCCATCTTCTTCCTGACTCTGGTTCTCTGACCTCAACTTACTTTTAAAGACAAATCATTATTGATCCACCAGAATCCTTCTTAAAAATTACTTCATATCCTCCTGATAAGGAACTTCTCACCAATAGGTTATTTTGCATTGATTTATAAAGCATTGCAGAGAACATGAGCCTGCACATCTCATCTGCTCAACTGGCACTGGTGGAGCCTGTTGAGGATGGTGCTCTTGCTTGTGCTGTATGCAGGGAGAAATAGTTTAATGCTGTGTTTCTCCTCAGGAAAGTGGTGCCATGAGAGACCCCAAAAACAGGACTCAGAGCCAAGTTAATGTGGGATAAGATAAAAAGGTCCATTCTTTAATGTCCAGGCTTGGGGCTTTTAGGAATACATGATGACATCTCTCCCCTAAGCTCTGGTTTCCATGGCTTTTATAATATGATCTTTCCATTCATTACTTTACACATCTCTTGGTTCAGCCCCGGTCCCACCTCTGTTCAACCCCCCAGGTATTGGGTCTGGGGGGTTGATGAGACCCTCCTCTTCCTCGGGCTTTGGAGTTGCTCCAATGTTCTGATTTCTTGCTCACTCTGCCCTGTGTTTGTCTTGTTCTTCAGGCCTTCTGAGAGTTGTCAGCATTCTACCTTGAAGAGAGTCTAAACAACTAAAAGAACTTGAGCTACTGATAAGTGGCAGAGGTTGGCATGTAGGAACATTGAACTTTAGCTGCTAGTATTAACTTACTAAAAATCTACTTTGCTACAACTACAAGTACTTTTAAATCTATAAAAATGAAAAATCCAAAATCCCTTTGGTATCAAAAGTGGTCTGCAAAGAGAAGTTACCACCTTTGTAAATGTTGTTATTGGAATGGGCCCTGGGGGGTAATACAGATGTGCTAGAAAAGCTGGAGGGGAGGAGAGAAAAAGCTTTTAAAAGATGATGGGGAGCCTTGGTTTTGTATTGGAGTGATAAAAAAGGTTTTTCTTGGTCCATTTCTTGGAGAGAAACGTCATGAGAGAATGGCAGGTAAGAGTCAGGAAAAATCTTTTGCAGTTCTGTTTTTGCCCTCTGGCTTTCTGTTCCAGCCCTTCAAGTCTTCATGTCTATTTTTCATCCCTATCTGGGACTCCCTATGCCAAGCTTTGCAAAGTAAATCTGGTGTTTTCTGCCTGCTGGGGCCTTGCTCTTGAATTCCTTCTTTTGAAAGCCCTGCAGCCTCTGTAGGAAATGCATCTTCTTTGTCTTGGGCATGGTTTGTACAGTTTCAGGTGCTGACACAGTATAATTAAAATTGAGGAAAGCAGGGAAGGCATTTAGAAACACTAATTACTGGTATGTCAGTAACAGAATTAGTGGGAAGTGAGTATGAAAAGATAAATTGTCCTTCTTTGAACAGCGTTAGTAGATGTCTCTGCCTATGGGCTTAAAATGTTATGTTTGAGCTGCAGGACCACAGATGTACCTGTAGCTGCCACTAATGATAAAAATTCCCTTAATCTCAGTGAGGGAATTAGCTGACCTTTCCTTTGCATATTAACTACTCTTTAATTAATTGATCACACATTGATATGCTGGTGCTCATCATCCCAGTCCAGCGTGGGTGGTTTCATCATAGGAGGTGTGGGCCATGAAAGCATCTGCTCAGGTCTGCTCTGGGCTACCAGCACAAGAGCCTTTAGCTCTGCTGAATATGTATGAGCCTCACTTGCTTTTTTAGCCTTAAGCCTGCAGGGCTGTTGGAACGTTTTGGCAGAACTTGGGTTTCCAGGATCAAAGAAACAGGAGCCAAAGCTTAGCTCTGCTCTGGATGTTGGTCCTGCAGGATTGCAAAGGAAAACAAGTAACACTCAGTTTGCTTTCAGGGTCTATAAACCTGCCTGTCATTTCAAAACAAGTTGATAGTCAAGTAGTGCAGGAGAAAAAGTGAAGGGAGGATTTTTTTGCCTTTTCTTTTTGCTTGGTTGGGGTTTTCTAATGGAAGTTGTTATGCATTGTCTGCTGGATTTTCTTTCTTGTTTTTGTTTCAGTTGAGCTGGTTCAAGCTCTGTCAGGTGTGTTATGGTAATTATCTGAAGGTTACTGTGCCCTGATCATTCAGCTTTGGCAATCAAATTTCACAGCTTAAAAATTACTATGAGGATTTCAAAAGAGCTTTGAGACCACAGCCCCTCACTGAAGGCTGACAGTCCTACACAAGTGCAGGTCAGACTTTGAGGTCTCACTCAATTATTGCAGCACAAAGACTTGAGAAAGATCCCAAACTTCTGCATTGCTGCTTTCTCTCTCCTCCTTCTGCAACCTTTTTCTAAGTTTTTGTTTTGTTGGTGCAGGTAGACTGGTGTGTTTTGCAGGAGCCCAGTGTTCCAACAGCACTAGGGACTAATGTTTAAATGTCCATTTGGGTACTAAAAATGCTCTACAAACCTTTGTACTTCGATTTTTGAAGTCTGTACAAACCCTGAGAGCCACAGCTCTCCCCCAACAGAGTGAGTGGAGTGTGTGTACCTTCAGAACAGCTCAGCAAACAGGTTAGAGGAAAAGTGTCACCATGTGCAAACACATTCCAGCCCAGGTTCTGATTGTGTGAAATGGAATTGAGCCCTGGAAAGGTTTCAAAACATGAGAAATACCTGATCAGCATAATAAAACCTTGGGAGCTGCAGATTGTTCTGCCTCTTAGAACCAGAGCTGACACAAATTTTGTCTGCACTGAGTGATCCAAAGAGAAATACTGGGTTCTGACCTTGCAATGGGTTTTCCATGGGCTCATTACTGTTTAGACAGATGGGATATATTAGACTTTCCATTTCTTGCTTCATTGTAGTAATAAATAGTAGCTTTTTTTAATAGTTTATGTTCATGAAACATGATAATTTTATTACGCTTCAGTGAGATTTGCAAGCTGTCACTGAAATGAAAACAAAAAAATGCAAGTTACTGTAAAGCTGAAAGAAGATTTTAACAATATTCACTTTGGATTATCTAAGATAATGTTTGGTTTTGCCATTTCCCTTTCTCTGTTCAGCAGCTTCTCCCAGGAGCTTGCCCTAGTCCTTTATCCCTGGGCTGTGTGCAAACCACACAGGCTTTGGGTGTGTTCCTCTGTGAGGGCAGGGACACAAGTAAATGTTGCTATTTCAAAAGGGGTTCTACCCTCAGATGTAGATCTGAGATTTCAGGTTGTCTCTGCTTTTCTTCTTTCTCCTTCACTGTCTAATCCCTTTCTCTTGTGCATCTGGTGGCAAGAGCAGTAAATGTGTTGCTTGTGCAGCAGCTGCAGTTCATGGCAGAGATGGAAGATTTGGTTCCTTCCTTGGGCTGAGCACTGTGAGCAGCAGCTCCCAGGGGGTTCAAGGCACACAGCAGAGCTTGCATCTCACCTGGACCTTCCCCTGGCACGTCACCCCTCCTTTGTTCTGTGGCTTTGATTGCAACCCCTTTGCTGTGCAGTAAAGGGGTGGCAGGAGCAATAACTTGGAGTGAATCGGTTCATAAAGCTGCAGAGTATTGATCTGTGTCCTGTGGAATTAGAAATTACTGGCTTGGAGAACAGTTTGCTGCTCTGACAATCACCTGCTTTGTCTTCACACACTGTTCAAGTTGTAATCTGTTAATATGATAAATGGCAGCTGCTCTCTGTGGCTCCCTGCCAGGAGGGTGCAGCCACCTGGGGGGAGTGGGCTCTGCTCCAGGTAATGAGGGTCAGAGCAAGAGCAAATGGCCTCAGGTTACACCAGGGCAGGCTTACACTGGATATTAGGAACAATTTCTTCACTGAAAGGATGGTCAGACATCAGAAGAGGGAAATGGTGGGATCGCCATCCCTGGGAGTGTTCAAAACTCCTTTGGGTGTGGCACATGGGGACAGGGGTTAGTGGTGAATGTGCTGCGTTTATGGTTGGACTCCATGATCTTAAAGGTCTTTCCCAACTTAAACAATTCTAGGACTTTTATTTGTTTCTTATCCAAGCCTACATGTGTAGAAAAGTCAGACTATTCATTTTATACTGAGTGGAGCAGTTCCTGTCAAACAGCAGGTGTTGAGGAATAGAGAATCAATTGGGTTGAAAAGACCTCCGAGATCATCAAGTCCAACCCTTGGGCCAACTCCAGTCCCTTTACCAGATCATGGCACTCA
>JAWWLZ010000025.1:17941910-17953076 GCA_035041345.1 Poliocrania exsul
CAAGACTTGTGTTACCCACTGGGGGAGCAAACCAGATCCCAAATTCCCTCCTTTGGATTTCCATCTGAAGATAAGATGGTGTGAATACTTTCAGTGACACTGTCTCCAAAATCTCTGTGCGTGTTTATGTAACCACACAAAAAGGGCACCCATGCATGCACAAACACATCCAGATATAAATGGAATGGGCTTTGTCATCTAGAAAATGATGACAAACAATGCTAAAAAATTGTTGGCACATTGTCCCTTCTAGCACTAGGTAAGCTTGAATTAGTTTGTGGGGGTTTCCCCCCTTGAGTGTTGCAAATATCACAGTTTAAAGATGTTTAATCCAACCTCATTTATTGGGGGGGGGTTGTGTTTGTTTTTTGTTTGTAATACCACTGCTGATAAATATTCTCCTGTGTCCATAATGCTCATGGTTTATTTTGTTTTGTGGTAGAAAGGGGAAAAAAAATGTTAAGTGACTTAAGACTAGTGATGGTTTCCTTGTATCATCCCAACTTCAGGAAAACTGTGTGTCTCAGTGGCAAATCCCAGCCTGCAGTGTGCACCAGAGAGCCTGTTCCAGTCCCATCAGTGCTGCATTTGCTCTGCTGCTGCATAATTCTTTACTGCTCTGCCCCCAGAGCCTCTCTGAGTCAGTGAAATGCTGACCACTCAGTGAAGAAACTAATCCAGGCAGGAATTCAGGATTAAGGATTAGCCTAAATGTTCTGGGTCTTGCAGAAAAGGCATATTTTTCATTTTTTAGACTATGAGGAAGCTTTTTTGATCATAGAACTCCTTATGTTAGGCTTCTGAAGAACTATTTTCTTACTACTGCTCTCATGTGAGCACTGATGGATGATTAGGAAAATGAACAAGTGGGAGCAAGGATGGAGAAGAGGCTGGAAGAGCCCAGCTTGGCATTCAGAACATTGAGAGCACCAGGAAAAGTCTCTGATCCTTTGTCTTCAACACTTCCCTCCCCTAGTTTCTGAGGAGAAGGACAGTTGCTGATTTTTTTTATTTATTTTTTTAAAGACTCTCTTGCTGAGATGATTTTTCCCTCCCCTTGGTGCTAGGCATAAACTCTGCTGCTTTCTATCTTCAGCTCCCCATCTGTTAGCAGAAAGTGATGAGTCTGAAGAAAACTGCTCAGGAAAGTAGGGTATCTTCCCCCATGAGGAGGTGCTGGGAAGGCTTGACAAGTTCCTTGTGACCATTTGCCTTCTTTGTCCTCATTGTTAATAATCAGAAAATGGCTTATTTTGAAATATTTGTCTTGCTGGAAGGAGTAAATTCTTTTAATTCCTTTTTTAGGGGCTGCTAATAACTGTAGTTTGTTGGGGTTTCTGTTGCATATGGATGATTTCTTGCTGAGTTCCAAAGAGGAAAGAGTCTCATAAGGAGACGTGTTGGGGAGGTGATTCATTCCCAAAACCCAGATTCCTTCTCCTGTCTTAGCTGGTCCTTGTGAGAGGGGGAAATGCAAAGCTGGGAGGCTGAAATGGCTGAGGAGTTGCTGCACAGACCTGGCATTGTTACTCTGGGAAACATTCAGCTCACAGCTGTTGGGGTGTCTCTGCATTCATCCCTTTTCTTCCTCCACACTTCAATAATTCTTGAATCCTGGGGCCAGTTTTAGTCTCTTTGGCAGGTGGAGACAGAAACCAGGGAGCTGCTGCCAGCAGGGAAGGCAGATGAGCAGGCTGAGGGGAACAAAGCCCTTAGAACAAGGCTGCTGATCCCTGTTGAATACCAAAAAGCTGCTTGGGAATAAGATCTTCTGAAATGTCACTAATTTGTGGCAAAAGCTCCACTTGAATCTTGCAGACTGTTGGACAGCAGAGAAGCAGCAAGGCTTCATTAGCTCAGCCACTCACAGAGGGGGTTCCTTGAGTTCCTCCTCTCTTGGTTGTATAACCATTGCACACTCCTTGTTCCTCCTCCATGGCTTGTCAGTGCTGTCATTCTTCTCTGGCTGAACTTTGAACTCTGCTTTCTTTAATTTATTGGGACTCTTGCTGCTGTTCCAGCAACACACAGCACTGGGTCCCCTCAGAAGCAGGAGCCATGCCAGGTCTGTAGCTTTGCTAACAATTAGACAATAATCTCAACAATACTGGAAATCAGAATTTTACCAATTTTTTGCCTTGAAAGCTTGGATCTTGTCTTGTGTTCTCATGTATCTTTTCTTATTCCAGATCTCCTGTTATCTTATCTGTGGGCACTAAGAATACACACTGGCCTTTAAGTGCAAAAGTTTGTTTTCTGTACAAATCTGAATTTCTTTAGTAATCCTAACATTACTTCTGTCTATCAGGGAACAAATTTTCTTACTTCTGTAGCTTCCATTTAATTCCTTTCAATAACAAGGAAAAAACATGAAGCCTTGTTATTTTTAATTACTTCAACACAGCTATTTAATAATACTTTTAACAAACCTGATTTGATTTCTTTTTGTATTTAAAGCTGATTAATGCCAATACATGGCTTAATAATAATAGGTTTTTATTTATGGACTCAGGATTCTTAATTATTGAACATTAATTATTTTTATATTCACATATAAATATATTCATATATTCAATAGCTAAGTATTGTCCATGTTTGGAGTGTGCTTTTCTTGCTCTCTGTTTACACCATTATTTTAGTAGTGACAGGAGGGTATTGCCTGTCCATTAAACAAGTGTCCAGTTTCCTACTTGTTGGTATCTTGAGCCATCCCAGCCACTTTCCATGATGCCCTGGAGTTTGTGAGGTGGCTGTTCCCACGTGGGATGTGCCTCTTCCTTCCCAAGTTGTTTGTCTTTTATGTTGTTCCATGTTCTCTTTCCCAAACTGTCTGGAGGCTTTGCATTCCATATTCCAGTTTATCGTTTTGTCATGGCATTTAATGGCCATGTAAAGGGTTGTCTGAAATATTTCTGAGTTTTCTCTTCCACCTTTTTAGGGAATCTAATCCCTCTTGGCATCTGATCTGGCCCCAATTTTAATTCTATTTAGCAGTTCACTTACAGCAACTGCTCAAACCTTGTGGTGATTTCAGAGGGTCTTTGGACACTTCACAAGGACCTCTCTCCATGAACTCTCCAGAACACTTAGCACTAGAAAAATAAATCAGGTCTTGGGGGCTGTGCAGTGGAGACGCTGCCCTGTGATGAGGACAGTGATGTGGTTCATCTCCAGGGGCAGATACCTGGTGGTCAGAGTAAGAGATCTGGCTGTTTGGAGTTGTAATCAGTGCTGATTGGGGCCTAAATACATTCAGGTGTTCAGCAATTAAGTGCCTAAGACCTACTGGAAGTTTCTGCTGTTTAAATTCCTGACTCAAAATGTGCCTGCTCTTCCCTTGAGCGTGGTTGAAAGAACACCCTTAAGCTGTGGTTCCATTTCAGCTACAGCAGTGCAGTCCCTGCTGGCTGCTGAGATAATTTACAGCTCTGATATCCTGGGTCATTCAGCTCTGGCAATGCTGTTCCCACCCTCAGCCTGCTCACCAGGAGACCTTTCAGCAGTCCCTCAGCTCTTCTAGCAGGGGCTCCCCAAGGCTCTACCCTTTCTGCTGTGGATGTCAGTGCCATGTGTGTTTGGGTTCCAGAAGGCACAGTGAAGGTGCAGCTGTTGGTGAGTCCCCTGGGATCAGTTCCATTCCATAAACACGGCCCTTGAGTTGTGCTAAAACTGAATTGGCTGCCCTGGGACAGGCCCCTGAGTGTGCCTGTGAGACTCACCCTTGGTTCCTTTGGGTGATGGTGTTCAGCTCACACACTGCTGTCACATGGGGACTGTACTTACAAACCTACTTTACCTCACTCTACACTTGTTTTACAGTTTCTTCCTTTGTGTTTTGTTTCTCATATTACACCCAATCCTATAGAGTGCAAAAGATTTGGTTTAGTGGTATCAGACATAAGACTTCATCCAATTTCAGGTCTTTAAGATACATTTTGATATACTGCTTAAAACAGTCATCTTCTGAAAGTGGGATACTCACATAACATACAGGCTTAGGGTCATGTGAGGTTCTTAATGCCCTTTGTTATGTTTTTCATCATTTAGTTGCAACTTTGTCACCCATGTCCCAAAGCCAACTCGCAGCAACCCTGAGTTCTCCTTACATAAACTTCATTTTTGTATGTAATGAAACTAGATGTGCTGCCCAGAGATAAATCCTTGATGCACTCTGACCTGCCTGCATTTCTATTACCTGTGTCTGTAAAATCATTGTCTCATAGTGCTAAATAAAAAAGAAAGTCCTTGTTGAGAATATTTGCTCAGTGAGCAGGGAAATCACTTTTGACAGCCAGAATATGCATTGGACCTGAAGGCAAACAAACAAAAAAAGATTAATATATATACAAGGGCTTTTCTTTTCTTCCCAGAACTGTAAGGGAGGTTGATGGGGGAAAGTACAGATGAAAAATACAATTAGATGGCAAGATGCTTTACGTGGCCTAAAGCACATGTAGGATTTACTCATAAGAAATAGTCAATTTAATTATGTTTTTAGAAAGCCAGGCATGGGAGAGATAATGAATCCACACCATGGCCAAAAGGAATTTCTGTGTCTGTAATCCTGAGTGGTGATTGATTTCCTTTTCCTAAATGATCATTGGGAGTTACTATTTTATTTTGTAACTGTCTCTTACTCACAGGGTTCAGAATTTGGAGCCTGCAGGCTAAACCTCCCATTTGTTTTTTCCCTTTGTTCCTCTCCTCCCTCCTGCCCCCTCTGCTTCCCTAACTGCACTCCCAGCCCAGCCAGGTAGTCTGGCCAAAATAGCTCCTGCCATCTGGAGCCATCCCTGTGCCCCTCTCGGTGCCTTCCTCTCCTTCCAAATGTCAGCTGGAATCTTTTCCCCCTTGCTTGCTGCTCCTTAATTTTCCTCTCATTGCGTTATTCATTATTCAACAAGGTGACTGTGGGGTTTGATTGTGTTGATGTAGAGTGTGCATGAAAAATGCTGTGCAGGGGAGAGCTCTGTTCTTCCTCCTCTGTATTCCCCATTATCCTGCTTGCTGCTGCTATGTCATCTCTCCTGTGAGAATTACAATGATGTATTGCAATTATATTTAGATTTAATAGGAGTGCAGAGCTGTCTAAATTTTCTGTTAAAAGATGCGAAGAAAATAAAATTCAGACAAGCCATTATTTTTCAATTAAGATCATTTTTTCCTCCATAAAAATCATTTCCAACACATTTTTGGTTTTACAGATGTTTGGTGAGTTGTTGAATTTTCTGTTAAGCAAACTAAGCTTTGCTTTCTTACCATAAAGGTTATTCCTGTCACTGTGCATTTAGATGGGAATGTTTTGTCAATTCTCTTCTGTTTTTAAATAAGCTACACTTTCATTTGTAGCGTGGTTTGAAATCATGCTCTAGGACCTTAATAATGACAAACTGGGAGGTTATTAAAATATAATTCTGGCATTAAGTTGCTTTAACTGTGACTTTAAGACAGCCTTCTGAATTACAATCCAAATACTTGAAGGTGTTAGTGCATTGAGTGTGTGGGGGTTAGGACAGAGCCAGACCCAGAACTGACAGCACGAGGCTCTTGGTGCTGTTTGGCAGAGCAGGACTGAGCTCTGGGATTGGTGACTCCTCCCCACGGCTGTGCCAGCAAAGCTGAGCCCTTGGCTGCTTGTGGGCACTCCAATGTTTGGTTGTTTTCATGGTCTGAAGAGCAAAGTTGTTTTTACTAGACTCATTTTTTCGAGCATTTCTATAATCTCTAAGAAATTAGTAACTCATAATATGTACTTATTGAAAATTAGGGAGTGACGTGGGATTGTCTGATCTTCCCTTTGGGTATTTGTCCTGTCCTTTTGAGTTCTCCACACTTTGGCAGCATTCACACAATCCATCCAGTGCCTCTTGCTGCAGCTATAGCTTCATTTTGCAGGAGGATTTTTAGAGTGTAATGCATATCCATCACTTCCAAAGGGCTGTTTCCATCCCAGCTTTCACTCTTATGTGAAATCCATCTTTTCTGGGTCAAAGCTTTGATGCCAGTGTGGAGTTAGGGACAAGAAATGATGATGAGAGGTGGTTACTAGTGAATAGAATTTTGGTTTCTAGGGCAACTTTTGACACTGAGATGTTCCTGCTCAGGAGGGGAGTTTATAGAAACACAGAATGCCAGAATGGGGTGGGAACACCTTCCACCAACCCAGGTTGCTCCAAGCTCTGTTCAGCCTGGACTTGGACACTTCTAGGGATGGGGCCCCCACAGCTTCTCTGGGCACCCTGTGCCAGGGCCTGCCCACCCTCACAGGCAGGAATTTCAGTTTCCTAGAGGTGGCTTCATTCCAGTTTTCTCTGCTACCCAAACGGCTGCTTTGTGCCTGTGTACCTTCACCAGAGAAGACTTCACTCATGACCTTCCTATATCTTCTGCCCAGTTATATGTCATTTCCAGGGAAATGTAGGTCCAACAACTCACAGTCAAGACTTATTCTCTAAAGAAACGGGGTTACTTAATGAATTAGGAGCGAGACCTTGAACTGCTTTTGGAGTTGCCTGTGAGAGACTCGATGCCCACCTGCCCTGTGCCAGCACTCTGAGCCTTGGAGAAGGCAGGTGCTCCCAGCTTGTACCACCCTGAGCTGGTGTGTTGTCTCCACCCTGGACTTCAGCTGTGCTGAAAGGATAAACACAGCAATCCCAGTGCCCAGAGAGTGGCCAAGCAGCTGCTGTTTCCCAGGAAGCTGCAAGAGAAAAGGGAAAATCACCACCTGTGTATGACTGGTGAGACAAACTTGGCCTGAGAGGCTGGAGATCTTCCTTTCTCTTCCCTGCACATGGAGGGCTGCACAGCTCTTGGCTGTGTCCTGGGGCTCTCAGGGTTCATGTTTATCCCTTTCTGATCTTCTCATGGAATAAGGTCAGCAGGGTTATTTTTATATTTGCTCCAGTATTAGGTTCCTTCACCTCATTTACAGCAAACCCTTAAGGAGTTAAGCAGACAAGGAAATCCTTCAGGACATGGAAGATGCTTTTTTAATTTTAGGTGCTAATTTTAAAGGAAGAGACATTTGGGCAGGTATTATTACTTGTATAGAGCCTTTTCCAAGTATTAGAAATCTGGAACAGTCTCTGTGTTTCAGAAGCAAATAAAATTTGCCTTTTTTCCCTGTGAGCCATGTTGAATTAATTGGAAAGAAATGAACCTGTTATTTCTGCCTGCTTCAGATTGGCTTAGGAAGGCTGTTTGGGAGGTTGGTAATTCTGAGTGGGGAATGGGATGGCAGCTTTTTTGCATGAAATACCTGACTTATTACTGGTGATTCCAATATCCAAGTGCAGCTGCTCAGCTTTGTGCAAGGCCATCATTTAGCAATCTGCAGCACCTCACTGAGTAGCTCTGTTTTATTGCTGTCTTTCTATCTAGGGGGATTCTGTCCTCTTTCTTTAGCTGCTCTGGTGCTATTGGGGGTAGATAAGAAGCAAAAGTGTTGCATTTGTTGTTTTCAAATCAGAAAGCCAAGAGGAAATATTTAATGCTATAAATAAGTATAAATACTGAATATAATGTTTTCATACAATTTTTTTGACTACACTTGGCAAAATTCCCTTCTCTTGGAAGGCTGCAAGAGGAATGGTGCTGCCCCTCCTCAGCACAGTGCTACATATTGCAGTAAGTTGTGGCATTTTTGAAATAAATACAGATATGTGTGTCTGACTAACCTGCCCCATTTGTTTTCCAGTGTAACAAGTTGTTACTTTAGTTTCACATTTATCCTTTTGATCACTGAAACTAAAGAAAAATATTCTTGCAATCTTATTTACCTGTGGTAGAAGAAAGTGCTGAAAATCCTCGCCTTCTTTCCACCACCAAACACTTGCTGTGAGGGTTCAGGCATCAGCTTTTCCTCCTGAAGTGTTTTCTCCCTTACTTTTCTTTAAATATTCAGGATCCTCACTTCACAAAGGACTCGTGTCACTCCCCCCTGAGGGGTGTGGGTGTTCCATTGTGCTTCCTCTGACTCCCAGCTGCAAGAACATTCTTGTCTACTGAGCCACTGTCTTATTTTCCCACCTGCTCTTTCCTTCACTGCCATAAATTCCAGGATTGCAATGGCACAGAAGGGTTGGCAACTCAGAGTGGGTCATTAACCACCAGCACAAGCACAGGGGTTTGATGCTTACCTGGCTAAGCAAGGAAATGGCTTTTGAGTCCCATGAGCTTCCAGATCATCACGGAGTGGCCTGGCTTGGAAGGGACCTTCAATATCCGTCTCTTCCCACCCCTTGCCATGGGCAGGGGCACCTTCCATAGCCCAGGTTGCTTCAAGCCCCCTCCAACCTGGCCTTGGACACTTCCAAGGATGGGGCAGCCACAGCTTCTCTGCCCAACTTGTGCCAGGGCCTGCCCACCCAGCCAGACGAGTTGTATCTTGCCTGCTATTTATGGTTTTGTTCCTCCATCAGAAGTAACTCTCAGCTTTTATACGATCAGGAGCTGAGACTTGTAACAGGCCTGTGCTGGTGTCTGTCCTTGGGGTGCACTGAGCAGTGTTAACCTCACATAGTTTGGGTCATTTCCTTGGGTATGAGTGGCCTGGTAATGCTCATGCATAGAAATTCCTGCATTATTATATTTTTAGCATTATCATGTATCAGTTCTGCTTCAGTCCCACGGAGCATGAAGGCTAATCCACACTGCAAAAGCAGGGAAATGCCAAGAAAAAAAATTGACATTTACAACAGCATCCTCTATTCAAATTGTTTATTTCATCCAAGCATGAAGCTGGATTAAAAATTGCTTAAAAATAGTGTTGCAGCTGGGGACTCAAATAATGCCTGGGTAATACTGACAAGTGCTGGGGTGCTCAGACAATGCCTGGGGACATGTGGCCCTTGCTGCATGATGGGCTACTTAAAATTGCAAGCTTGCATAAAGAATTGAAGATTAATGCCCTGGCACAGGGTGCCCAAAGAGAAGCTGTGGCTGCCCCAGCCCTGGAAGTGTCCAAGGCTAGGTTGGACAGGGCTTGGAACAACCTGGGCTGGTGGAAGGTGTCCCTGCCCATGGCAGAGGGTGGAATGGAAGGGTCTTTGAAGTCCCTTCCAACCCAAACCATCCTGGGATTCTAAGATGAAGCATGAGCTGTGTGTAACTTGTTTTGCTGTCACAGTGCAGATGCTCCTGAGAGGAAGGTCCTGACCAACAGCATCCCCACCCAGAGACTACTATTGCCAACTGATGAACAATTTATGGACCTTTGAGCTGATGAAGTTCTGATTCTTGCCTGTAAATGCAGTTGGAATTTTTAGTGTGAAGTTTGGGGTTTATTTTTGTTTTTTGCTAAGTTTGCCATGCAAGTGCAGGTGGTTCCATTTGCAGATGATGGAGCAGGGAAAAAACCAAGGTGCTCCCTATAAATCCCCGTGGTCCATTGAGGGCAGGGTGACAGGAGACCCTCCTACTCCTCACAGGAGATTTAATAACTTGGTACAAAGCAGCAATTTATGAGTATGTCTTACACATCTTTGTATGAGGTGGAGGCTCCATCCAGCCTCTCTCCTTGGGCTTTTGGCATTCCTTAGGAGCTCAGAAACAAAGCTTTTCTTTTGTCTTTGCCTTTTTTAAATTTTTTTTTTCCCAAAAATATTGAGGGAGTTTTCCTCCAGGACTTCACCTCCAGTATTTGAATTTTTTGCCTTCCAGCTTAAATTTTTTCCAGTGCCTAAATAAAAATGGCTCCATTATAAACTTAGAGTCAGTTTGGTAATGTAACAACTTAATAATATTATATAAACATTTTTCTTGCAAGACAATTTGTTTTGAGTGAAACCATATGCACATGTTAATGGGAAGTATTTTTCACACTTCTGCTTTTTTGCCATCCTTTGTATTTGTTTCAATACTTATTAATAGCAACCTTCTGAAACTTCTCTGAGGAGACTATAGAGCAGATTTTTTTAATGCTGTAACTGGAGTACAAATTTAAATGTCTTGGGTGATTCCAAACAGAGCTGAGAGTGAAATAATATGTAGTTGCTGATTGATTATATGCCTGTAATTATAATTTTTTGATATTATGTAGACCCCTGGAGCAAAGCTCCATCAATGAATAAATGAATATTCACTTTTTTATGTATAAATCAATCCACAGGGGCTTTTTCACTGTGGAGCTTCTGCTGGGGAACTTGATATCCTCATCTTTGCCTTCACATCCTGTTTTTGGAGAGATTGCAGTGCTCATTTGGACAACTGCCCACCCTTTTCCTACAGTGAACAGTTGCACTGGAAGGGTGGGACTTTTGAAGCTGTGAATTTTGGCAGGTTTGAGGTGACCTCCATTACTTTCCAGCGTGAACTGCCGTTTGTTTATCCTGTAAATCGTGTCTTGGTGGATGTGCTTGGCCTGCTCCTGGTGCTGTGTCTCACACCTCAGCCCCTGGGGAATGCAGAGGGGATGAGGGTTTAGCTGTCAGCACTGGCTGGACACTGATATAAAAAACACTACTTCACTCTCCAGAGATTTTCATCCAACCAACAGGCAGTTGGGATTGATGATTAGGACCCACACCTTGGAATGGTTTGGGTTGGACCTTAAAGATCATCCAGTTCTACCACCCTGCCATAGGCAGGGACACCTTCCACCAGCCCAGGTTGCTCCAAGCCCCGTCCAACCTGGCCACTCCCCGGGATGGGGCAACCACAGCTTCTCTGGGCACCTGTGCCAGGGCCTGCCCACCCTCACAGGGAAGAATTTCCTCCTAATATCCCATGTAAACCTTTGCTCTGGCATATAAAGCCATTCCTCCTTGTCCTGTCACTCTGAAGTCCCTCTCCAGCTCTCTTGGAGCCAATTTAGGTACTAGAAGTGGGCTCTAAGGTCTCCCTGGAGCCTTCTCCGGGCTGCCCAACCCTCCGCTTGTCTCCATAGGAGAGGTGATGATTATTTGACTATTTTTCCTATGCGTGGTTGTGTGAAAATGGAAGGGGTGTTGTCCCATGTAGGGCCAACTATCAACATTTTATCCTGGCCTTGCTCCTGTATGAAGTTCATAGAATCATAGAATGGATTGGGCTGGAGAAGACCTCTGAGATCATCAAGTCCAACCCTTGGGCCAACTCCACACCCTTGACCAGATCATGGCACTCAGTGCCACGGCCAAGCTCACTTGAAAAACCTCCAGGGATGGGGAATCCACCCCCTCTCTG
>JAWWLZ010000025.1:17986191-17999750 GCA_035041345.1 Poliocrania exsul
CAGCACCTGGGTGGGGCATGGGCACAGCCCCTGAGCAGCACCTTGGGGGCTGTGTGGGGCGTGGGCACAGCCCCTGAGCAGCAGCCTGGCTGTCTGTGTGGGGCATGGGCACAGCCTGTGAGCAGCAGCCTGGGTGTCTGTGTGGGGCATGGGCACAGCCTGTGAGCAGCAGCCTGGGTGTCTGTGTGGGGCATGGGCACAGCCCCTGAGCAGCACCTGTGTGGGGCATGGGCACAGCCCCTGAGCTGCAGCCTGTGTGGGGCATGGGCACAGCCCCTGAGCAGCACCTGGGTGGGGCATGGGCACAGCCCCTGAGCAGTACCTGGGGCGCTGGGTGCCCCCTGGGTGCCCCTTGGGTGCCCTGGGAGCTGCCCCGAGTGCACGTTCCCCATGCAGGGTGATTACCAGCCCCAGCCCACTGATACCTGCGGCTTACCAAAGCTTAGCAGGTCAGATTGCTTTGCCCAATAAGCTATACATAGACTTTTATCTTATTATATTGGAAAACCCCTCAGCACAAGGAATTCGCTCAAGGGGATTAATTGCTGGGAAATATCTATCGTAGTTATATCATTTACTGAGCTAATAAAAGTCCTTATTTCACAGTTTGCTAAAATTCTGTTAGCCTGTTTTTAATTGTTGAGAGTGATTGAACCTTGGCCCACTGTTATTTCCCTTAGTGTTAATAATTTGCTTTTACTAGAGTAATAAATAAGGCTGATAGAGGCTTCAATTCTTACCCATTTCATAAAAAGGCTACAGTAGTAACTACTGTGTCAGCCTAATGAGCTTTACAGTTAGGATATCAAGGTATGTATGAAAAGTCCATATGTTGAAGAATGAAAGCTTAAAGAATTTTTTAAAAGGAGGATACATTTTCTTAATACTATTATTAATGGGCCATATTTGTAATGTAAGTCTGTGCTATTACTTATTGCTGTCTAATCTGTCTGAAATGGGACTGTAACAGTTGAGCAGTTGGAACAGAATAATGTTGGGTTTGTTAAGGTGCAGTCCAAGGCCACAGCATGACCCAGCTATGGAAGGGGGGCACTTCACTTGAGATTCACATCCATCTCATAGTCATACCCAGTTTCATGGCAGAGGATGCTCCTGCAAATGCATCCTGTTCTGAAGATATTTTTCAAACAGTGGGTTCCTGTACAGGGAGTTACCCAGTAAGAAGAAAAAAGAACCTCTATAACCTTGTGGTAGTATTTTGCTTCAGTGATATCAAGAGAAGGTATTGAACTAACATTCCGATTCCAGACTTGTCTAGTTATTTCTGGGAAAACAGTTCTGATGCAATACAGAGATGGGTCCATGTAACCCTTCTCCTCATGCAAAGTTTCATCCCTATTTCCAAACATCCTTCAAAGTCAGGTTGTTTGAAGTCTGTAGTTTGGTGAGAACTGATGTGATCCCTTTGCATTGCAGAATCCTGTAATTTGGCTTGACATTAATTTAGTTTAAATTTCTAATCTCCATCAGGACCAAAATAACAATGATATGAGACTGCAGGGGAAGAGTAACAGTCCCTTCCAGGGAACAGAGAAGGGAGCTCATACAGTGGAAAGCCACAAATGACTTGAGTCCCCCAACTAATCTCACCATATTGTTTTAAGTAAACGGTTTAATGCCAGAAGGCAGCTGGCACAAGTCCTGTTTAGAAAACTGGCACATTTATGGGGTTTAAATGAAGACTGAATGGAAGGGTGATTCCTAAGAATAGACTATCTCATTCTTCAATTCCTACCAGTTGTGGCACCCCCGGAAGTTTGGTCTTCAATGCTCCTGTTAGGCCAGTCTGTTGGTTGAGATTTGTTCTGAATGTCCACAGCTTCTTTCATCCACATGTGATCCAGAAGATTCTGTCTTTAAACTAAAAAGAAGGTGGAATGCTTGGGTAACACTTTTCATATTCTTAGGCACATTTTAGGTTGTTGAGATCACGAAGAAGCTGATTTCAGGGGGGGATTTAGGTTTAGCTATATCAGAAGTTGCAGGTCCTTGCTCTGGTGAGTGCAGATCCCTTTGGAGGAGGCTGTTAAGGTGCTTCTCTGCCATTGCTGTGGTTAGGCTCTGGCACTGAGCCAGGTTTACTTAAACTTTATTGGGCACCTTAAGCCTATTATTGCTTTCCTTAGGCTTTGTTCTTAGAATGGCCTAATGACCTTTCTTCCTGCTTGGGTGATCCTGAGAGGCTGGGTTTGGTTTTCCAAGCACTAATGCTGTGGCAGGGAGGGGGACAGCAGTGCCAGCCCAGCCTTGCAGACATGTGTCTTTTTGAGCATGGCTTTTAGGTGATGAAAGAACAAAACCTTGTGTATTCACAGATATCAGATGGTAGAGATTGAAGGAGGAGAGGGAACTGCAGTGGTGGCTGGCTGGTAGTTTTCCTTTCAGAAAGCTGGGATTCTGGTCAAGAAAGTGAGCTGATCAGAACTGCAATCATTCATCAGTCAGAACAAGTAATAATTCCAACAGTAAAATAAATGTGGTAGATAAATAGTTCAAGGCAACCCTGAGCTTACATGGTTTAAATCACACAGAGAATGGTTGGGTTGGACGGGACCTCTGGAGATCACCCAGCCCAACCCCCAGGAATGCTGCTTATCTTCTGGGCTTCAGTACTGCCCTGAGCACACTCAGGTGGGTCAAACACCTTCCCTCCAAGGTGGGAAATAGTTAACCAACCAACCAACTTCTAACTGCTGTAATTTAAACTAGGGAATATACTTATTTTATAGTTAGAGAAACTGAAGCACAGTGGGATCAAGTGACCTACTAACATCTCACAGTCAAGGAACAGCAGGGCAAGTCCTTGACTTTGAGCGTTCTGAGGTCCCTCTCCTCCACTTCTTTTATTAGGTCATGTTGCTTCCCAGGATAACAACATGTTTGCAGTGTTTGGAAACACAAGCTGTTTCCTTGCAGAAATATTACTGCACAATGTTACCAAACTGGAGAAACACCGAGTCTGAAAACAGATTTAATTCTTGTTTTTAAAATGTAGCAAATGAGATTTAAAAATATGAAAGGCTGCCAGTCTGCTGTTCTAGTTTAAGTATCTGGGTTGTGATTAAGAAAATATTAGAAATCTGCTACTGCTTTCCAGTGCCATTCTTCTGATTGGCCAACCTCACTCTAAAAGAGGTCTTGGTCCCCGAGATCTTGAAAGAGGAATTAAAATTATGTTCCTGTGTTTCCTGTCATTAATTATCTCATAAAGACCTTGAAATGTGCCCATGATGTCTATCATCAGCACACATGGAATTAAATTTTTCTCCAAAGAAATTAGGTAGGCTCTTTCTTTTGCCTCTGAATATATATTGTCAGTTGAACTTCTACCGGAGAAACAATTTTTTTCAAGTTGGAGTTCAGGCTCAACAGCTTGTCTTATTCCTTTCACATCCCATAAGCAATGTTGTGTTTTTCAAACTTAGTCCCAAGGAGCATCTCTCTGTTTTCCATTCCATTTTTCTGCTCCATTTCCACTCCTTGCCCCCAAGTTAAGGTGTTAAATTGTTCTCCTGTCAGAGCTAAATAATATGCTGCTGGATGCTTTAATAGGCATGAAGATGGGCTGACAAACCCTCATTTCAGGACAGGCACTGTTCAGATGGTTTGGGGCTTTGCAGTGCTTTGCTATTAACTCTGCTGATGAGATATCTCAAAACAGCACCAGCCAACACTGAGCCATTTTGGGCTGCACCTGCTGAAAGCCAAGGGAATTGGAAAATGTTTCTTTTTTCACAGTTGTGTTTGAAAAATAATAAATAATAACCCCCCCCCCCCCCCAACTTGTTGAATTCTGAGCTCAGAATGATACTTTTGGTGCTGTTTACTGGATGGCCATTTCTTCTTGGTTAGAAGGTCCTGGTGTATCTGTCTGCTGTGGACAGCAGGTATTCCATGGGATAGTGACTTTGAGGGTAGAGAGCATGTACCAAGCCCTGCAGCTGGAGCCTCATCCTTATTGCAGGAACCAGAGAAATTCCTGGTAGTTACTTGCAGCAGTGCTGATGTTCTCCAGGATGGCCCTGCTTGAGGGAGGTTGGACCAGATGACCCTCTTTGGTCCCTTTCAAGCTGGCTCATTCTGGTTTCTCTGAGATTCTGTGATGTCCAGCAGCACAAAGGGTTTGGAGCATTTCTGAAGAGTTTGCACCTGGTAGCTCTAAGTAGGGATTTACCCAATGTACCTCTTTCATAGCTCCTGGATTCACATCAGGGCAAGCCTCCAATGTGCTCCATGGTGCCCTGACTTAGGAGCTCAGTTCCTACTCCAGAAAGTGCATCTTCTAGGACTGAGCTCGAGTTGGCCTCCTCCTGCTGCAGGATGGCAGCGTTGGGATGGAGGTAGAACCAATACTGGCAGTAAAATAAACACAACACTGAGAGCAGGCTCCAAACAAATGTTCATGGCTTGTTCATCTCCCCATGTACTTTGGAGGCCTATGTTAAGTAGGAGCTGGGAATATCCATGTGAAAAATCATTTACTTGCATTTACTTAGAAATTACATTTGTTTATAATAACATGTTAAACTAAAATTTTCTTTTCCTTTTGAACTTTTTTATTTCCTTATTTTTCTCCTTTTCATATTCTCTTGCCTATTCTGCTAATGAAAAATAAAAGTTAGAGTATTTTCTGGTATAGGCTTTATGATTCTGTACCTGGTCTGAAGCTTCTGTAGTGACACAGTCTTTGAGAACAGCACTCCTCAAACTGGCAACAGCCAAATGTATGGAATAAGTTTTTATGCTGTGTTTAATCTCCTCAAACTATTCCTCTCTTCTTTCAGGAAAGACAGTGTAAAGAAAAAAATCATCTACTGTGTCAATCAGCCTCTTACTGCTTTTCAAATTACCTTTAGAATTTGTACCAAAAAAATGATTTTCAGTAGCCAGATAACTGCAGATGGTTTCAGTATCTTTCTGCTTTTCTGACACAGCAGTAGAGGTCACCAGCATTGATGGGTCTGGGTCCTAAGCACAGCACATTTAAATAGATCACTTTTTTGCTCTGTTACTGTTTTTTTCAGTGCTAGAATTCAGTTTGAGCTGCACTGCACGCTCCTTACAGCTGCAGCTTGCACTGAAGACTTGCTAAGGAAAAGGGGACACGTCTCTCTGCTTAATATAACCCAAAGTCACTGCATCTCCTGTCCTGGCATGCATGTAATTGCCTGTAGCTTCCTAATGATAAAGGCAGTTTCACATGAGAAAAATCTGCATTGATCCTTGTCCCAATTTACATTTTACTTCATTAAAAAAATATTGATCAGCATAGATAAAACTCGTGATCAATGATCCTAGGTGTCTCTCTCTCATTTTTTTTTTTTTTTTTTTTTTTTAATAGCTTCCATTTTGGTGCAGTGCAGACTTTTGGTTTAACTGGCTGAATTGATATTCTGAGCAGCGAGTAAGGCAGGATGACAGAGCATCAGCACAGCTACTCCTATTCTTGCTCAGGGAGATGTGTTCACTGCCCACTCTGGCCAAGGCAGAGCCAGGGCAGGAGCCACTGCTGTCCTGGGATGCTACAGAACAGAACTGAACTTTTAGCTGTACTATTTGATGCATTCTTTACCAAAACCATGATATATTCCCATGTTTAACCACTGTCAGGACTGAATGGTTTGAGGCAATGAATTTGAAGTTGCAGTTTGAACATGGTACATGCACTGATGGCAATTTGCTTTTTAAAAAACCAAACTATTACACAGAAAATGTTATGCTTTTTAAGGACTGATGTCTTTGTCTAATTTTTAGGACTTGAGTTTATTTTGCAGTGGTATTCCATTGAAAAAGCCTATTACATTTCTTGAGCGCTGTATGTGTTAAGAATTCAAAATAACAGGTACATAATAGCTCCTAATAGGTGGTAAGAAGCTCTGAATAAAAGGCAGTGATTCCTCCAGCTGTGAGGCTGGAAGGAAGAGAAGAGCAGAGAGCTACTCTGGCATGTTTGTAGTGTTTGTCTGGTTTTAAGGCGTGTGCTGATGTGACCAGATCAGCTGGAGCAGGGGCTGCTTAGCGTGTTCCTCCTGCATGGCTTTGGTTTTCTGCAAGGCATGGCAGGGACACAAACACGCCACAAACGCCACAGCCCTGCACGGATGTTGCGGGTTTTTGCTATTTTCGTTTAGCATCAACATTGTTCTTCCATAAACAGAAAGGGAGCAAGGTGTATCTTTGCAGAGGTGACTATGAAGCAATTTGCATCTCGGACATGTTATCTCCGTGGCTGGCAGGGCGGAATTGGCGCTCTCAGCGCGGGCCGCGCCGGGCACTGCGGGCTGGAGCCCCCGCCGCATCCTGCGCCTGCTCGGGGGCTGCGCCGCTTCCCCCATCCCCAGGCCCCTCTCCCTCCCCAGCCCCAAACACCAGCGCTAAGACTCGCCAGCCGTTGTCCTTGAAGGTTTCTCCCGCTTCCCAGCAAGTGGCATATTCCTGGTAGTTTGCCATCTTCCGTTTTTGTCATTATCCCAGGGGAAGTATTAAAATCACAAACAACAACATGGTGGCTCAGAGCGTCCTTTGGCGGCCGGCGGAGGCTGCCCCGCAGCCGGGGCCGTGCGGGGCCGCGCCGTAGGAAGGGAAGGCGCGGGGCGCGCCGGTGGGGGCAGCGGCGGAGCGGGGATGCTGCGGCCGCGCCGCGCTCCCTCCCCGGCCCCCGCCGTGGTGGTTCAGTCTGCAGAGGGGGCTCCGAGCTGCGGCTCCGCTCCCACCCCGCGCTGATGCCGAGCCCTGAGCCCTCCGCCGGCTAAGCCAACCCGCGGTGGATTTGTGATGCTCTCTGAGCCAAGTAAGTAGCGACATCCGCAGCGTGAGGATAACGAGAATGATAATAATAAAAAAAATCTTTCCCCTTTCCGCTCTGAGCTTGTTTATTTGGCGATTTGCTGCCGGGGAAGGCGCCAAGCTGCTGGGGGGAACGGTGTGGATGGAGACTGGGGCTGAGTGATGCATTTTGGTTCATGCCCTGGGAATCTCTGCAAAGGTAATGCTGCGACTCGTGGAGATTATTCTGTAAGGTCAAAGAGAAACTGCATAGCTAAAAGGCACTCTTGCATCAGAAAGCACTCGCTGGGCTTCGGTAGGTTGAAAATTCAGCATGATCTTGTTGTTTTTTTGAAACATATGGGCTTGATTTTGATTAAATCGGTGCTTTAGTGATGAGGAAAACACGTGGATGGGATTTTGCTTTTATCATTGCTGGTAAGAATCGGATGTGCCCTTTTTTCCTTTCAGACGTGAGGTGCAGAAAAGGCACTGAAATGTGAGCAGTACAGTTTGACTCTTGTATTTTTCTAACTTTAATGTTCTCTTATGACAGACAAAGGTATTTCTTGATAGGAAAATCTGTAATCCTCAGCTGGGTATCTGTATAGAGCTGCTTACAGTTTTTCAGTCTGTTTGTTGGAAAGTAAAGGGCACACAGGTTAAATCCCCCAAACGTTGCCTTTCTATTGCGATGGATTAGAAAATACTGTGGAAGAAACCGGGAATTTTCTGTAATTCCTTTTAAGCATGTATGATGTTTCCTATGGCAAGGCGGGGAAAGGCTTTCTGAGGTACGATAACTAAGAATTCTGACAAATAGACTTTTATTTCTTATTTTCATTACAAGAAGAATCAGCTCCAAACCCCCTGCCTGCTGCATGGGAAGGCTTTTGGCTGTTCCTGAAGCATCCAACGCTTTAAGAGCAACCCTAAGCTTCCAGGAGTCATTTCCGATTATGTAAAGGGAGATTGTGTGCGTTTGATCCGTGCCTGCGGCGCTGGCAGCTCCTGTGCCCCGCTCCGGGCACAGCCGGGCTCGTGCCCAGCCTCCCTTTGCCCCACTCGCCGTTCTGCTGCCCGAGCCGGGGCAGTTGCTGAGCGCTCCTCGGCGGCCCCCGGGGCGGCGATGGCTGTGGGCAGTCCCGGGGCACTGAGGCAGCCAGGAGCAGATGCTTAGCCTGGTGCTTCCCAGTCCTTCTGGAAGGTGAGTATGGAAGGGGCTGAAGGGGAATGGCTCTTTTTTTTTGTGGTAAAACTGTTGGGTTTCCATCGCAAGAGCTGCGTGCTCTGAGGGCTCTCCGGTCCTTTGACTTCCTGATCGCATTTTGTGAGGGCTCTGCTAAAGGATTGCAGAGATATTACACAAGTTGGGCTGGCTGGAAATAGCTGGCACACTTAATATGGGAAAACTGTGCTTTTATCGCAGGGATTTGAGGTTATTAGGAGAGAGATGTGGAATGAAATTGATAATGAAGGAGTTTTGTAGTCTTTGCTTAGGAAAAGAATTGCAGATCTACTTCACAGTCCACATGTTTATTTCTTTTTAATGCTGAGATGCATTCCTGATTAGCATTTAATTTGTGAGAGGTCATCCATATGCATGACTAGCTCTTGTACCTTGCTCTGGAATAACTGTTTGACTCAGGTATCCAGCAGGTCTTTGATCACATACAGCTCTTACTTCAGTCATGTTCCTCTCATTTTAATCGAAATTGCTACCTGTGAAGAACTATTTCGTATTTTCCCTGTAGTGCTGCTAAAATGACTAAGTTTGTGAATAAGGCAATAAAATAGGGCTTGTAGATAACTTGTGCATAGCAATGCAGCATGAAGGGTTTTTTCCTTTCATTTTTTTTTCTGTGTGTATGTGTCCCCTTTTCAGCCTTTTTGCACATCTATCTTCATTTCTGTGGAGAATTGATTTTGGCCCTCATCAATGGTAAATACACATTAAATTTCACAGAAAAGGTCATTTTTTTTTTCTGTTGCAAATCGAAACTGCCTGATATTTCTCATGCTTTCTGGGTATACAAAAAGGTTGCATGCATATTTATTGGAGCAGCTTGGAAGGGTTTCATGCTTCTCAGTAGGATTCCAGTTTCCAGAAGACATGGTAATGATGAACTAGGTATCATACTGCTCTTCTAAGAGCTTCCATGAAGTCACTTTTGTGAGTGCTTTTTTCTTTAAAATTTCATATCATGTATCTAGGAAACAGCTTTGAAGGATTTTTTTCCCCTGATTTGTCTTTCCCCAGCATTTAAAATGCACGGTTTATCTTTTCCAGTGCTGTTGGATTTGGGATGCAACATATTTTGAATCATACTAAATATATATATTCCCATCTGAATACTGCAAATGTGAGCATATATTCTGCTAATGCCTAAGAATCTTACAAGTGCTTTTGCTTTTTTTTTTTTTAATTTTCATCCTGCAGTTCATATTGTCAAGTGTCAGTTGGGTATGTAGTAATTCTTTGGTACATTTTGGAATAAATGTAGAAGTCGTGACCTTGTAACTCTCTCTCCCACTCACTGAAACCCCATTACACTGCAGCAGGATTCCAGCAGCTGGTAGTTCTGGAAATTAAACCCACTTCCTTTAATAAATGTAAATGCTTTTACAGGTTGGACCTAAAATAACATTCTGAAGGGAAAAAAGTGGTTTATTTGATTAATCTGACTGTGAAACCTTGTCAAGAATTCGCTTGCCTTTTGCCACATTTTTCATTATGTTTTCAAGAAGATACAAAGAAGGATATTACAGTTCATTGGAATTTAGCAAACATTGCTATGCTTTTTTGACCAATTAGTTGCATTCATGTTATACATTATCTGATCAAATGACAAAACCCCCCATGATTACAATGACACGTTTCTGATTGATATCAATACATCAGCTGAAGAAAGGGGTTAAAAAAGCGCCAAGGATTAAATCCTGTGCTCCTGGAGAGGTGGTTTTGCTGAATTCCTACGTTAAACTGTGTAGCTGAAGTTTCAGGCAGCCTCTCTGGGGCTCCCACTGGGGTTCACCCCTCGGGGCAGGAGGGGAGCGATGCCCCTGCTCTGAGTGGAGCCTCCCTGGCAGAGGGGCTTGGTGGCAATGGAGCCCCCCTGGCACAAGGGTGGGTGGCAATGGAGCCTCCCTGGCAGAAGGGCTCAGTGGCAATGGAACCTCCCTGGCAGAAGGGGCTCAGTGGCAATGGAACCTCCCTGGCAGAAGGGGCTCAGTGGCAGTGGAGGCCCCCTGGCAGAGGGGCTCAGTGGCAGTGGAGCCTCCCTGGCAGAAGGGGCTCGGTGGCAGTGGAGCCTCCCTGGCAGAGGGGCTCAGTGGCAATGGAGCCTCCCTGGCAGAAGGGGCTCGGTGGCAGTGGAGCCTCCCTGGCAGAAGGGGCTCAGTGGCAATGGAGCCTCCCTGGCAGAGGGGCTCAGTGGCAATGGAGCCTCCCTGGCAGAAGGGGCTCAGTGGCAGTGGAGCCTCCCTGGCAGAAGGGCTCAGTGGCAATGAAGCCTCTCTGGCAGAAGGGGCTCAGTGGCAGTGGAGCAGCAGAGCTCTGTGTGCCCAGGGTGGTTCAGGGCCTCTGCAGCACCCGCAGTGGGAACCTCGGCTCGGCACCCGCTGCCAGGGCTGGCCCATGCCCAGCAGGCAGGCTCAGTGCCGGGAGCCTCGGGGGAATGTGTCCCTCTCTGTCCCCCACGGAGACGTCGTGCTCCAAGGTAATTCATCCTTAGTGGAACGGTTGCATAAGAGAACAGCAGTTCTTCCTACATGGGCTATGCTTTGTATGCTAGAACTGTTTATATTCCCATATATATAAATATATAGGCTTATGTAGGTTATGTAAATATACAGGCTTAAATTTCATACAGAAAGTGATGAAGATGATTAATAGCATTTTATTGTAATCTTTCTTTTAAAGTTTGGAACCCTTTTGTAAGAAACATAAACATATGGTACAGTTTTAAGAGCTGTGGGGTTTTTATTTGAAGTTTTACTGGTTTTCCTCATGTTTAAGGGAAAACCCCATGCTTTTAATGTCATTTTTCTTGATTAATGATCTTATATTTTACCTTAAAACTGGAGATTTGCAACTGAAGAAAAACAATTGCTTTATAAGGCAGGGGTTGGGAATGAAGTGCCTTTTAAAATGGCCCAAAATTAGGAAAATGATTTTAAGAGGCTGTCAGCACTGTAAAATGCAGGACGTGCTCCTTCATAGCACTGCAGATGAGTGAAATATGGAGACTCAGAAGGGATGTGGAATGCCTGCTTAGATAGCAGAGTTTGCAGAACTGGGAAATGGTAACCAAGTTGCAAAATACTTCCCTTCTACCACGTTGTATATAAACAAGTTCATTCTACTGGTAGTATGTTTTATTTTGTTTTTAAAATATTGATGGCACAGTTAAAGCATCTAAGGACTGTGCACCAGGCTCTCAGAGAATCCTAGAAGCACTTAACAGGAAAACCTAGAACAGCACTGACAGTAAGGATTGTGATTTATATGAAAGAGTTTGTGCATTTTTTACCCTTTGTCTCCTTTCCACACATGGTGAAGGTGAAATGGGTGAGAAGCTACAGGATAGTGAGGTTGGCAGGCACCTCTGGAGATCATCCACTCCAACCCCTGCTGCCCAAAGTGAAGTCATCTATATCCCTCAGGGCTATGTGCACTCAGGTTTTGAGTATCCCCAAGGATGGAGACTTCGTCACCTCTCTGGGTAACCTGTGCCAATGTTTGACAACCCTCACTGTTTTCTCACCTTTACATGCAATTTTCCATGTTTGTTTGCTCTCACTGCCTTTTTGCCTTTCACTTGGCACCACTGAGAAGAGTCTGGCTTCGTCTTCCTTCCTCCTTCCATCAGGTGTTTATATACACTGATAAGGTCCCCCTGAGCTTTCTCTTCTACAGGGTAAACAGTCCCAGCTTTCTCAGCCTCCTACCTGCATGCCAGGTGCTCCAGCCCTTTTATCACCTTTGCATCCCTTCACTGGACTTGCTCCAGGGAGTCCATGGCTCTCTTGTTCTGGGAGCCCAGCAGAGGACAGAGCACCTGGGGGTCCCAGCAGTGCTAAGTGGGAGGGAAGGCTCCTGAAGCACCTCTTTGCTGTGAGGACACATTGCTGGCTCATGATCAACTTTGGGTCGACCAGGAATCCCAAGGCCTTTTCTGCAGAGCTCCTTCCCAGCCAGCTGGCCTCCAGCCTGTCCTGCCTGAGGGTGTTCCTCCCCAGGGGCAGAAGTTTGCACTTCCAGCAAAGGCTGGACATCCTGAGATTCCTGTTGGCCCATTGCTCCATCCTCTGTGATCCCTCTGGGAGAGACAGCCCAACCACCTGGTGATACCACCTACAGCTCCCCATTTCAGATCATCTGTGGTCTTGCACAGGGTGCTCAGTTCTATCATCCAGGTCATTAATAAGACACTTGACTATTGCACTGAAAAAATTTACTTGGAAGGAGAGGATTAGACCTGGAACTGCCATTTCAACATTTAGCCCAGAATTGAAGTATTGTTATTAAAAAAATGCAAAAAAAAAAAAAAAAATCAACATCCTGAATACATTTATGGTTGAGTGTGGAAGTTGCAATATTGAATACCCAGTACATTGCATCAGCATCCTAGAGTTTGAGGATGAAACTGAAAAATCAGTGATTCAGATTTACTAAGAGCTTATTTTATATATTAAAGAATGACGACTCACAGCTGATGAAGTAATTTCAATTGATAATTTCGTTCACTGCATTTCAATTAAAGTGAGTTAAAAATAAAACCATATGAAATGAATTAAAAATAAAATGAGATTTAGTCCAATCTGATTTGGATCTTGCTGAAAAATCTGTTGCACAGAATGACAAAACAGGATGGGGAAGATGCTTATCTGGTAGATGTTGGGCAAAGAGCTATTTCTGTGGTCCAGTTCCCTGACCTTCCCAGCTCCTGACCTCTGGAAATTAGTGAGGCATCTGCAACAAGTGACACTCCTCGTGTATACACTTCATCTGAGAAGATTTTTCTGTAGACAAGAGCTGTCTCAGTGTGATAAGTTATCACCCATGCTTTTGTTTGAACTGTGCTCCACAGTACAATTCAGTGTGGACTTTGTAGCTCCGTTTAGATACAGCATTTTCAGTGTCTTCAAGGATTGTTCCCTGGGTATAACCCAGTAAAGTCTGATACAACAATTCCCACCAGCTGCACAGCTGAGGCCCCTGGCAATGATTGCCCATACTGGGCTTGGATACTGAGGTTTGTTCAAGAGCTTTTACCCTACTTAATCTCACACACAGGCTGTCCTAGGCATTGCCCTGGCATTCATCCCCATGCATCTCAGAATTCCAGGATCTCCCCTTACTTCCAGGGGCCTTTCTCCAGCCTCCACTTTTTTAACCCAGATGACCTTTTCCGGGAGTCCCCTCTTTGGGGAGTCCATTTGCTCAGCCTCCTCTTCCTTCTGGAACTGAAGGGGCCTCAGTTTCCCCAATCTTGGGAGTCTGGACAGAAACTCTGCACATGATCAGCCTCTTTGGTGGTGCTGTCTCATCTCTCTTCACTAATTCCATGCTCCACTTGTGCTCTTTAGTCCAAGTATTATGGAAATTCACAACCAACCCAGTCAAGTTGCAACCAGCAAAGAGCAGGTTTATGCATGGGACTTGAACAGTGTGGGGCATATTTCCACCCTCCTGCACATCCAGTTATCTGCTGCATTCTGCATTGAAGCCATTTTTCACCTGTGAGTGACTGTGCCACACTTCTCCACAA
>JAWWLZ010000025.1:17999850-18013919 GCA_035041345.1 Poliocrania exsul
GCACATCCAGTTATCTGCTGCATTCTGCATTGAAGCCATTTTTCACCTGTGAGTGACTGTGCCACACTTCTCCACAAGTGGGAATGGGGAGGATCTCCATTCGTGTTCCCTTGACTGCCTCAGTCGTGGCCTTTCAGACACAGATGGGGCCATCCACAATCTTTGTTCAGCAGCTTTCTGGGCGTTGGTGGACCATGAGGAAAGAGTGACACTTTGCAGACGTGTGGTGGCTCTTTGCTTTGGCCTGTGCAGTGTATGGGCTGGGTGAATACATTGTAATGGTCGTGCTCAGCATCTCACTAACCTTGACACCGGCACTGGTGCTGATGAAGCACAATAAAAATACGCTGCTACTGTTACGCCTTGTCTTTCAGAATGGTACACCTTGTGTCACATAGGTAATTAGAAGAGAACAGTGTTCCCAATAAACTGTTCCAGTCTCCTTGGGAAATGTGCAATCCCAAATGTCAGCAGGCAGCATTGATTTGTGTCCTTTTTAAGTCAGTTTGAGAAGAAACTTTTGCCCTGGCTGAGGACAGCTATTTAATTTACACTGTGTGCTTACTATGTTCCTTTCCTCTGCTTGAATTGCAATGAAGATTTTGCATGCTGTTCTAAAAATATATCCAAATGATGTTTGATACTAAGGGACCGGTGAAATGCAATTACAATGAAATAATGACTTCGTGTTGCTTTTCACAATGAAATGAGATTGTCATCCTCCCTCCCCCAGTGCTCGAAGCAATACCTATTTATGAGGAGTTGAGCTAACCTGGGACATTTGAAGAAGAATTGCACACAGCTTCTTAGATGCAATGCAAATTGTTGCAGTACCCAAGGAGGATATTTGCATTGTGGTAGGACTTGTTGCCTGTGTAATGCTGTAGGGGTGATTGTTATGCAGAGAACTGCAGGATGAAATGGTAGTGCTACATCAGCACTGCTGAATAAGATGGCTGAAAATGCCATGAACACAAACTATTGGAGCAGGGGGATTACAGAAGGAATGATATGCCTGATTTCCATGCAATACACCTGCCAGTTTGGGTATAGGCTTGGGCACAGGCCCTTAGTTTTGCAGGTTGTTTTCTTTGGTTCTTACTGAGTTTGGAGCCTCTCTCACCCCCACACTGCCTCATTTTGCATGGAGAGGACAGCGCTCCTTGTCACAGAGGGGCAAATCAAAGGGGCTGCCTTGTGTGTCTTGAATTAACCTGAAAGAACATGAAGGGACTGCCCTGATATTTCTATTGCAGCATCAAGAGTTCCCCTTCAGGACATAGAGGTTTGGAGCTGATGGTTTATTCCCAAGTTCATGTGGGGAGCAGTTAGTCCTTGGAGCACTCCGTGGATGTGTTTGCACCACTGTTGGCAGCATCATCTGTTCTTGTGATTTAAAATCCTGCTTTGGTTCCTCCAAAGTAGGACTGAGTACTTTTGTCTGTTCTGTGTAGTGCCTAAATATTAGAGACAGATACAGAATGTGGAGGATTTATTTACATGCTTGGGCTGAAATGGGAAGACAAAAGAGAGGGGTATTTCTCTTTCCAGGACTATGTGATGTCACAGTAGGTGACATGGACAGAGACCAGTGGAGCCTGTCCCAAATGAAGTTCTCTGGGCATGCAGGTGGGATTTGGCTCGTGCCCAGGCTGGGGGGAAGCCTGGCTGGGCCAGCTGCTGCCTGGGGCTGGCAACAGGCTTGACCTTGGGATGTGTTGAGAAAGACAAACTGTGCTCTGACTAGTGAAAAAAGGTGCTCTTTGCTGCAAAGCTTGAATTGCTGCCTGTTTCTTTGGTTATCTTCTTATGAATCTTAATAGAGATGTTCAATTTAAGCCACTGGAGTTAGTATGCCATTCCCTACCTTGCTCTGGATCCTGCCCTCCAGCAGTGTTTACAAAATAATGAAAAAAGAACCAGCTATCTGAGGAAGGGACATAGAAAATCTGCAATGCAGAAATAGGATTATATATTTATCTGAGTTCTCATGTAGACAGATGATTAATACAGTACCAGCTACAGGGTTTATAGCTTGGTATATCATTAAGGTTCCCTGTAACTCTAATGTGAAAAGATAATAAATTAAGTGTCCTCTTCCCTGCCCTTGCCCTCCTTTTTCTAGTTTAGAAGTACACTTAGAAGTTTTAATCTGAAAACATGATTCTGATACCAGAACTGGGGATGGAAAGAAATGAAAGAGAAAATGGAAGACGTCTGAAGTGGGTTTTTTTGAACCTTTTCAAGAATTAAAATTGAGTGCACGAGGTCTTAACATACAAGCCTCATTTACATATCTTATTTTGGATTAAGATGATGTTCTTTAAAAATATTGCTAGGAAAGTATTTTGGGGGATTTTTTTCCCCCCACTTGTTAGAGAAAACTAGAATATAATTTCTTAATCAGGTCCAATTTCCTTCTCAGGAAATCTTGTTCCTCTCCTTTATCTTATCTGGGGCATATAAGAGCTGCAGATACAGAACATGTTAAATTTTTTATTACCAATAAGGTAAGTAGCAATACCTTCAGAGCTTGAATTGCCAGACCCTGAGAGGAGAATAATTGTAATATTTAAAATAAATCTGAATTACAATTCTGCAAAAGTACAAATGTTAAAGTAACTAGAAATCTACTGGGAGACAGTACCCTGAGCTCACTGCTGAGCTCCCCTTGTGGCCAAAGGGGATTGAAGAAGATTAGGGCCTGTGATTCTCCAGGAAGCCTCTAGGCTGGATTTATCCCCTGGAGTGAAGCAGAAGGCCTAACCCTGCTCTCTTTAGGCCCAGCATGACCCAGGGGTTGGACAGCAGAGAGCAGATCCAAGTGCAGGCTTAGGGCTGGGAGTGCTGCCACTGCCAGGGGGAACTGCAGAGGGCTCTGCACTTGAGGCAGTTTGCTCTGGGCTTGAGGAGAGTCCTGACCATTGCTGGGCAGGGAATGGATAAATCTTCCACATGGAAAAGAGAGGACATTTGTGTGTGCATGTGTGTAGACATTTATATACATACACATCTCTAAAAGCGTCCAAGGAGAGAGCAGTTGCTATAAAACCCTTTTGGGTGTTTAGTTTACTATGTAGTTCAATCCCATTCAAAGCTAATCTTTCAATGTTTCACTTGAAAACAATACAAATTTTGTGCTCCCTCCCACACACAGGGCCCACTCCCTTCCTCAGTCATTCTTGTTTGACCTTACAGCCACTTCTTTAGCAACTTTCCTTCCAGCTGCCAGACATTTCTATTCAGGAGTTACCCTAAGGAGCAGCCCATTACCATGTTGGTCTGCTTTTTGTGTTCATTCTCTGGTGAACACAGAGCCTCAAAGCTTGAGGCCTTGGTTAATTCAAAACTTTTAGATGGATTTGACTTTCTCTCCCATGACTCTGCTTTGTTTTTATAGCGACCAATTTCCACCACAGCAGCAAGAAAACAAATGTGGATACACTTGTGGTTGCTTGAGATAAAAACTTCTTGGGAGCGATGGAATTCATTCCTGCAAAAGATTGAACAGACTCTGGAATGAGCCATGGACTCCATTAAGTGAGACAGCGCGAAACATGTGTGGTGATGCCCAAAATGACTTGATGAAACTGTTTTCAGTTCAGTTTTGTAAGAAAGAAGGTGGGGATCCTACATTTTTTCACTGCTTTGTGAGGAGAGCAAAGCAAATAGTAGTACAGAAATTGGGATTCCCTGCCCTTAACCCATTATATGAGGGATAGTCAAGGCTGATCAGCTCCCATGGGAAGGGCAGAAGGTGTGATATTCTGTGCATGCCCATGAGAAACAGCCTTGTAAGAAAGAAAATGTAGATTGGTGGCAGTGGTTTGGAGGTTTTTTTAAATCCACTTAGAGCATGGAAAAAATCTTGATGTAATTAAGGTATTTCTGAGGATCTCTGTTATTGGTGGCAAATTCTATTGTCTGTCTTGCTGCAGACTGAAGCTCTGACCCTGGCAAGCCTCAGGCATGGTCATGATGGGAGTTTATGGGTGCAGCTGGAGGAGTCTGTGGTGCTGGAGTGGGGAGAAGGGTTTATGGCACAGCCCTGCTCCCACTCCATGGGCATCCAGGAGCTGTGGGCATCTTACCCAAGGAGCAGAGTAAACACAGAAACAACCAGTGACAGGGAAATAAAGCAACTCCAAACCTGAATGGCTGGTTTTACAATCTCTTCGATGCCCTCCCAGTGGCAAAGCTGCTGCCAGCCTGTCCTTCAGCTCTCCATGCAACCTGCCCGTCCCCAAAGCCTTCGGCAGGGTTTGTCTCCCTGGAGCCTCATCATCAAAGCCCAGCAAGGTTGATTTTTAGCACTTCATCTCTCTTAAATATATCCCCAGAGGAGAAAGGTAATTTGCTGTGTGTCTTTGCAAGACTTTTGGAGATGAGTTATTGAGAATTAAGGTCATGCTGGTTCAGCCCAGCAGCTGAGTCCCTGTGCTCGCCTTTCTCCATAACCAGTGCCTCCCTGGCAATTTTTTGTCTTGGATTTCTTGCCTGACTGTGTTGTGCAGTCTTTCCCTGCTTTTCAGACTGATGGATGTATTGGTTGTTGTTGCTTGTTGATCTTCTTCAGCATCATCTGCTTTCATTAGCATTTTGGAACAAAGGAATGAATCAGAATAAATCACAACTAATAGAAATATAGGAACAGATTATCATTTTGCAAAGCTGAACTCTCTCAAAGGAGATTACGTATTTAAATTGAACAAATGCAACTTCATAAATAAACTAAATTAAACATCATCTAATTTTACTTTTGATGCCAAGCAATTTTAATCCATACTCAGCTTCTCGTATAAATATTTCCCAACTCATTTTTATTCTTTGAAGCATTCTTATTCATATTTAAAAACCAAAAATGTGCCAAATTGAACCACAGTTGTGTATGCTGAATAAATGTAAAAGCTTGGGTCTATTGCATAATAATCTGAGAGTTGGCAAGAGGAAGTGATTGCTTTTGTGAGTGTCCAAGTAGTAGTGTAAAAATGTTTGGGGGTTGTTTTTTTTTTTTGTGAACCTAATATTTGTCTGTAAAGCTCTCTGACTGATGACGTGCCTGAAAAATCCTTTTCATAAATCCCTTATGTCTAAGTTCAAAAGGCAGCAATAGATGATTAGAAATCTATCTATTTCCCTAGGGAAAATGCATGCACAAACTCTGGTGGGAAAAGCATTACCCAGCTGGTCTGCACTATGAGCAAATTCCTGTTCTTAGATGGAAGGGATGTTTTACTGCAGAACGAATTCTTGGAATTGTTACTTTGTGATTAGAAATGCCCTTTATCAACCATCTTATTAGGCAAGAAAGAAACTTTTAAAAACATATGTGGTAATAAGGCTCAAGAATTCTTGTTAAATGTTTCAAATGGCATTCACAGAGCTGAAATATAATTTCAGTCCACCCTCTGTTCACTGTACAAACCACAATCAAAAGCCATTTACCAGAAATAGACTTAAATGCAGTACTTTCTCAATGTTTATTAAATCTCTACGTGCAGTTTGAAGAACTGACCTGTCCGATGATTTCAGGGGCTGAAGGTGCTTGACAGTGGCTTTCAAAAATAATTCATTTCTAAGTAAATGAGATTTAAGATTACCAAAAACCTTTTTTTTGGTCTAAGATTTAAACAGAACAAGAGAAATCAAACAAATTTGCATTTTTTCCCTTTAGTTTGAATATTAACGTATTTATTTATTTATGTAATTAATCTCTAGCGATAGAAAAATCTAATTTATTTTCATATTAAAATGACAGAAATTGATAGTTTTGGCTAAATCAAGTATTTTAATACTACACTTAGATTTTCCTGGGAATAGTTGAATAAAGATTTTGGGGGCTGAGCACAGCCCCCAGCCAGACACGCAGCCCAGGATTCTCCTGCTGTCCATTTAAGCTGCTGTGCCAAATGATGTGAGCAAGAGCACTGCAAGGACACTGTGACTCATGCAGGCTGTGTCTGTGCTGAAGGTCTTGCTGGCAATAAAGCTGTTCCCAAGTTGTTTTTTCCAAGGGCTGCTGAAGGGAGGGAGATGCAGGGTCTGGGAGGAGAAGGGATGCCACAGGCCAGTGCTCGTGGCCATCTGCAAACCCTACGGAAAGGGAGGGCTTCAGTTGCTGGATTTCTTCTTCAAAATGCAAAGCAGCCAGAAATGACAAGAGGGAAATGTAGGCTGGTGTTGGTCATTCCATCTCCCTTCACAAGTGGGACTTCTGGACAGGTCTCCTGGCAGCAAACAAACAAAAAATGATCCTCTTGGTTTCTAAACACACGCAGTTCAATCTGCAATCCAAGTGAATTGCTGGTTCCCTGATTGAATGTGCAGCCCTGTCTACAGGCAGGTTTGGGAGGGGGCTGTGGGCACTGCTGCTCTGGTGCTGCTCCACTTTTTCAGGATGTCCTTGAGTATGTTTACAGGGGTGCTGAGATAATAAGAGGAGGGATCATTTCATTAGGAGGACTCAGCAAGAGCGTGGTTCAAAGATGGATGGAGACATTTTGCTAGTGAAATATTTTCATAGTCCTGCATCTTGGAGATAGCACTGATGTAAAAGTATTTGTCCCTAAATTATGTGCTGTTGACAGGCATGAGCTCCTCAGGATGTGGGAGATGTCAGGTGCAATTGGATATGTGTTAAAAAACATTAAATGAGCACTATTAGTGTTTCCTGCAAATAGTAGTTACTGGGTTTTGAGAATTTTTTCAAAGCAAAAATTTGGCCTAATAGGGCTGGTACTTTTAGGTAGAACATTCTCCTGCAGAGAAAGAAACATAAAAGGATAATTTAATGCAATTTGTCAAAACAAAATTTGCCTCTTTTCCTGTGGTCTGTAATAGTTCTCTTGCCACCCAAGTACTGGATGCATTCCTGTCTTTATGAACATACCTGTTATTTTGGACATGATTAGATTCTGTCCTTCGTGTCAACTATCTGCTAATTGCAACAACAGATTTTTGCATATTCAGATCTTCTAAACATATTGCTTACAATTAAAAAACACTGATAAATCCCTTTATTTTTTAAAGAAACAAAATGGAATCTGATCTTTAGTGCTTTAGCCATCATTACAGATAATCAATATATTAATCCTTTAAAACTGATGCTTCTCAAACAGCTTTTTAAAATTTTGTGGTATTTTGATAAGGATTTGATCTTTGAATAATGAAGGCACAGAAAGTGTGGTGCTGCCTAGGATTCAGGCTAAAATCTCCCTTGGTCTAGAACTCTACATACTGTCTTAGGCACAAAATTGTAATTTTTTAATTAAAATCTGTCTGCATGAATCACTCACTAATATAAGGTGATGTAGTTGGTTACAACTCAAAATAACCTCATTGGAGCCAATGTTTCTAATCAAGGGGAAGTAGCCTGGGGTGATGCTGCAGAATTGTTTGCTGCTGTTGTGCAAAGAGTACTTTGAAGTGTGTGGAGCTGGGGGGTCCCTGCAGTGCTCCTGCCAAAGCAGCTGGTGCCATATGCCATTCTCTGAGGAGCTGGGCAGTGTGGTGCTGGGGCACAGTCCTGGAGCAGACTGGGCTGCAGGGGCATGAAATGAGCAGAACTGAGTTCAGGGTTGGTGGGGGATACAGGTTGAGTGGGCAGAAATGCTGGTAACTGGATGCCTGCAGCTTGGGATGGTGAAGAGTTGTCACCAGCAGATTTCTCTACTTACTCTACTTACTCTCTCTAATTACCAGCAGGTCTGGAGAGACTGTAATTCACCTTGCACAGATGTGCTGGCCACATGGATCAGTGGGCTGAGGGCGGGGTGGGAAGGTCAACAAGGCCAAGTGCCAGGTCCTGGTCCACATTGCCCTGCAGCTCCAGGCTGGGGGATGAGCAGCAGCAGCTGAATGTGAGCCCAGGTGGGCAAGAAGGCCAAAGGCACCTGGTTTGGATCAGCAATAGTGTGGCAGCAGGACCAGGGCAGTGACTGTTCCTTGTCCTGGGGGCAGTTCTGGGCCCCTCATTACAAGAAGGGCATTGAGGAGCTGGAACACATCCAGAGAAGGGAATGGAGCTGGGGAAGGGGCTGGAGCACATCCAGAGAAGGGAATGGAGCTGGGGAAGGGGCTGGAGCACATCTAGAGAAGGAAATGGAGCTGGGGAAGGGGCTGGAGCACATCCAGAGAAGGGAATGGAGCTGGGGAAGGGGCTGGAGCAGCAGGAGCAGCTGAGGGAGCAGCTCAGCCTGGAGCAAAGAAGGCTCAGGGGGGACCTTCTGGCTCTGCAATCCCTGACAGGAGGGAGGTGCTGAGGGGAGTCAGGCAATTGTAATAAGACAATGAGAAATGGCCTCAAGTTGCACCAGTGGAGGTTTAGATTGGAGATTTGGAAAAAAATTCACTGAAAGGGTTGGCAAATGTTGGCACAGGCTGCCCAGGGAAGTGGTGGAGTCACCATCACTGGACATTTTCAGAAGCATCTGGCTGTGGCACCTGGGGACAGTTAGGTGGTGGACATGGCTGTGCTGGGGGAACATTTGGGCTCCATGATCTTAGAGAGCCTTTCCAAACTCAACAGTTTTATTCTGTTCTGTTCTAGAGAAAATGTTCCCAAAGCTGTGCAAAAGTGGAAATCCTAAATATAAGCTGAGTCAGAGTCTTTTTCTTAAGAGATCCATTAACCTGTGGCCTCCCCAAAACATGAGTTCATTCTGAGATACTCAGATTTTGGGAAGCAATAAATGCTACATAAGGAGAGATATCAGTGACAGCAGTTGGCACTGTCTTGCATAGTAATGAGGATCATGAGCAGTAAAATATTCTGAGGTTAAAAACAACCCCCAAACCTGAACTTCTGAAATAGTTTATTTTTATATGAATTTTTTATTAGGTCTGTTTAAAGCATTTCAGCTTTTGTTTTCGTGTATCTACAATTGTGTCATTTGGTAACTGTTTGTTATGGCAGGTTTCTTCAATCATATCTGTTTTACGGTGTTTTAATGTGAATTATTTCTTTCTAGTGGTGCTACATTAGATGAAGCACTGCACATTTATGTGTTGGGTGCATCTGGACTAGAATAGGCAAAATAATTCTGAGTGAAAGATTTGTAGCTTATCCATAAAAAAAATTCCACATTAAAGAAACTGGATGAAGAGAGAAGGAACTAACTCCATCTGTATTTTAGGTTTATCTCTAGATTAAAGAGAAATAACACAGCTGGAGTTCATTTCTTGTCCTTCCTGAAAAACTCTGTTTCATGTCTTTCTCTGTTAACAGTCACTTCACTTGCATTGCAGTTTTTTCATAATAAAGGTTGGAGCTTGTGGAGTGACTTGTTTGTGAATGGCTGGTGCCTGTTTGCTGAGTGTCACAAGCCCCACTCTGCTGGTTTGGGGGAGCACAGTCTGTGTGTGGCACGTGCAGGCTAAATAGTAATTACTGAATTATTAACTGAACAATTTTTATTATTCTTTTTTATTATTAAAGATTGACTATAGATATGTATCAAGAACCAGAAAGAGGCAGCTCATTTGGGGCCAAGCAAACTCTGGTAGTGCAGCCTGTGCAGATAAAACACAGACCCACCAGACTTCAGAGTGCCAAGAGAGGGAATGGAGATGAAGTGATTCATTCCCATGACATAAACAGAGTTTTCATCTTGAGATGCATTTGGAAGTTTTAGAAGGTTCTTTTCTTTTGTACACTTCATTTCAGGTTCTGAAGGACTGCTTAGTCTCACTTTTCCTCTTAGAGCAGTTGATTGAAACTTTTTTTTTTTGTAAAATGGAACTGTGATAAATAATTTAGATATGTGCTTATAGATATCACTTCTCTGCATGTGAAGATATTCCAAAGCTTGACATTCCATTTGAAGTCAACCCAAGCCTTTTCATGTGTCTTCTCTTGGCTTTTTCCTTTTTCTGACTATTTGGAGATATGTAACATATATCTAGTAAAGAGGAAAAAAATGTCTTTATTTTTAAAACATGCATGAGCTGGCCAGCAGATATGTCTTTTAGAGTTCCTCCCTTTTAACTGTATTTTCTGGAATAATCAATGTAACTACCCTTCAGTAACAGCACAAAACCCGTGAAAAACAAGCAAAGCAAATCATAATGGACTTTTAGATCCTTCTCCAGATGAGACATTTAATTTCATGCACATTTAGGACTGTAGTCTATATGAAGGACGTGGTCATAAAACATCAGTTGTGTTGCTAGTTATTTAGATTTGTAGTCAACATTAATATAATCTAAGGAATTGATGTGTTTGGTTGGGTTTTTTAGTACTTTGAACGAGTGTTATTTTGTTTCCCCCTTTCCCCTGCCCATCCAGCAGAGCAGCTGCCAGGGCCGTTCTCGTTTGTCTTCATTCAGCCCATGACACAGAGAAGCTATTTGCAATTTATGATTGTTTCTTTTGGTCCTTCTTGGTTTCATGCTCAGGATAGAGCCTATTACAGAAGTTGCAGGTGAATCTTTCCTCTCTTCTTTAACCTTAATTTTATTTATGTTCTGTGGAAAAACCCTGGGTTGCTTCAGCTCAATCAGACTGTTCTTCAGAGTTCAAGCACTGTGCTACTAAATGTTCTTCCACTGTTGCATTTCACCTCTTGTTTTAATTTGCTTTTTATTTTCCTGTGAAAAAAAGTCTCTTTTTGTGTGTGTTTTTGAAGAGATAACTAGAGATTCAATTATGAAACAATTGTCAACATCCAAGTCAAAGGTGCTGGTTTTGTAGGGCCAGTAGATGACAGAGAAAGGGGAAAACCTGAAATACATGTTGGAGACAGAACAGGGCATTCTTCTAAAGGTAATTTTTTTTTAAAGAAATATGAATTTATGTAAGCAGATAGTTTCAAAAATGAGCTGAAGAAAGCCTGTACAAATACAGGCATTACCTTATGATGGTGTTTATTTATCAGAGAATATCAAGTAACTGTGCTTTGGTAACACCTTGTGTCTCTGTGCTTTGTTGGAGCCATGGGAGTTCTGGTCTGGAAGGTCACACAATCACGACTCCTCTTTGACTTTAATCACTCCAGTGTAATAGGGTTTGACTCAGCTCTCAGGCATGACAAGGATTAAACCTCAGTATTTGAAAATAAACATGTAGGGCCTTAAAACTGTTGAGCTTTCTGTTGGCAGGACCTGTGCCCTGCCAGCCCCTGGGTGGGTGAGTGGGGTTGGACCCCATGAGTGATGCAATAGGTTTTATCATTGACTTTTCTGGCAATTTTTCTTTTGAGCCCTGAGTTTTTTTGCACTTTCAACATTCCCAGAATATTTCCAGTCTAAATGTGTGTGTATATTTATATATATTTTTTAAAGGAATGCATCCTGAATTTCCTGTCCAGCTGTGAGTTGTGAGTAGTTTATTAGAAGTTAATTTAAACATTCATTACCTAAAATACAATGAATTATTAAGTAAAAACTGGGTTAACCATGATGGCAACATGGCTTAAGTCTACCAGGTACCACTGTTGTTTAAGAGAAAGGCATAAAGGTTATAAACAGCAGCATTTCTCCCACCCAGAGCTGTCATCTGAACATGTTTTGAGGACTGGGAAGGAGAACTTCAGGCCCAGGTTTTATGTCTGCAGTCATGGCCTGTGTTTGGTTTTCAGGGTAGCATTTGGACCTACTCTGCTTGCAAAGAATTGTTTTCATGCAAACCTTTTGACAGGTTCTCTAGGGAAGAACACACAGGTGAAAATACAGTGATAAATGGCCATGCAGTGATTGGGAGTTTAAAAGACTGAAAAAATGGCTTTGAGAGAAGGGATGGATTTTCTCAAAGAAGAATATTTTAAAAGGTCTTGGAAGTTTCCTCTCTCAGTTCCCTCAGCAGCTTTCCCCTTTGCTTAGTCCTGCTGAGCAGAGATGGGTTTTTCTCTGGTTGTTTTGTTGTTGGGTCTTTGTTTGTGTGTTTTCTTTTGTTTCTTGCTTTTGAGCATGAGCTGAACAGAGTTGATACTTAGGAATATCATTACAGCTGCTGGGGGAAGGAGCAGGTAATGCTGTGTGGTTTTGGGGGTTTCAGATTTTAGTTCAGATTTTTTTATAAGACATCAAGTGAAGGGCTAAAAGGCTAATTAGGCACCTCTATAATTCGTTAGAAATGGGTAAACCTGCCTGGAAAATCTAAACAAGACAGCAGAGTGCTCCAAACTGAAGCTAAGCAGAAATCTTCTACATTGAAACCAAATCTAAAGGAGCTGTTTGGCTTAAATTAACTTTCTGAAGCTCCATCTGGGCTTTACCTATTACCAATCATATTATCATCTTTCAATTCATGAGAGACCCATTAAGAACATTTTAATAGTAGTTCTATTTCTTTTATATCTTTTATCTGTGGTTTACTCTCAGTGTGTTAGATTGGCAGAACTGTTAATTTACATAAACATGTGGGTGAACAAATTGCTTTACAAGCAAAGCAGTTTCTGAAACAGGGCTACCTCCAGACTTGTACTGTGTCCCTAAATCCTGTGCCAGTGTCCCCATTCTGCTGCAGATGGTGGTCTGTGTTTGTCCTTGTGTGCAGAACAGGACATTCTTTTGTACTTGTGTGTCTCTAAGCCACCCTTATGATATCCATATCTTACTGTGGTACCTGCACTGCTTCCTTGGCCTTCCTCCTCCTCCCCTGTGCAACACCCCCTGTCCCTCCTCACCTCCCTGGCTGCTGCACTGGGACCTGTGCTTGCCTTTGCTGCTCAAGATGTTTAAGTACCAACCACTTGGTAATCTCTAAGAACTGCTCTGTTACAACCTTTCCATCAGTATCTCTGCTAACAGGTTGTCTTCCTTCTATTCAGACCCAGAGAGAGATTCAAATATTCAAGACAGTTGTCAGACCTAAATACCTGTGAGTTGTCTCTCCTCCATGAACTTGGTTGTAACATGAAAAGGAATTGAGGACTTGTCGAGGGAAATGCGGATAGGCAGCATTATAAAAGCCTCATGTCCTGGGGAGAGGCTGCTCCACTGCAAGGGAAAGCTGCCTGGGCAAAGTGTGGAGAAGGAGACTTGTTTTGTGAGCATAACCTCTAATTTTGCCAGGATATTGATAATAAAACCTGAGCATCTTCTGCAATGAAATGTCAGCACTGTCTTGCCGGAAATCTACTGGTGTTATTACAGTCTATACTTTGTAGTGTGATAAATGCAGAAGTGTATGATGCTTTCAGATACATATTCATACTATGTATATTGCAGTTCACTTGTTAAAAATGAGAAATATCCCAAATGATGCTAGTTATGCTAGACCAAAAATACTTTAATTGAATTGTGCATTACTTCAGTTGTTACAGTATCAGGGAATAAAATAATCACTTAGGAAACAGTTTTGCAGCAGATGACCAAAATGTTTTATTGCTCAATACCAATCACTGGATTAGGAAAATGGATTACAACTGTGAGTAATGAGTTCCTAAAGCCCCTGAACGTTATGATTTCTGTCAGTGTCTGCTTGATTTCATTAACCTTGAGCATTGAGAGAAATGACTGACTGGAAGATTTGCCCTTCCCTAATGCTTTGGACTGAATTTGCTCTGTGTATTTATTAATATACATGTGATATCTGCCTGGGAGTCACTTAAATGAATGTGTTTGGGTTTGAATAACTAGCAGGAAACTAAACAATGGCTGTACTGGAGCACATTGCAGTTCTGCTTAGACCTGCTATTCAGCACGTGAAGAGTGATTTTGTGAAACAATAGCATGAAAAATGAGAGTGTTACTTAATATTGAATACAATGCTTGGATGGTATTTCCCTGCCAACAATACCACTTTTTAAGGGTTTGCCTGTAGTGATCTCTCACTCAGTGGGAGCTCAGCTCTGAACTCGGGGGGCAGGTGCCATCCTGAAACATTTGAATTAAGTCTCAGTGCAGTCACTGGAGTGTTGTCTTCTTTCCCTGTGAACCTGTGGAGAGTTCACCACTGAACCAGCACAGGAAAATGTACTTATTTCAATTTTATTCACTGGAAACAGCAAATATCCCACTAATGAACCCTCAGTGATGTGTAGTACTCATCTCCCTTGCCTGACCTAAGGATCTGAAATTTTATTCTCAGATCTGAATTGTAAACTGTAACTTCAGTATTGGTCCAACTG
>JAWWLZ010000025.1:18015494-18035289 GCA_035041345.1 Poliocrania exsul
CCCCACCTGGCCAGAACTGCCCTTCAGGGAGTTCCAGACAGTGCTGAGGTCACCTCTGAGCCTCCTCTTCTTCCAGATAAAGTAAATGGAGAATCATTTGAGTTAATGTAGATAACAAACCTAAAAGAAAGTAGCTATTCTCCAAAACTTTGAGTTAAGCATGAACCAGACCAGGAATTTTAATTCTGAAACAAATCCAAATCATTGCTATTACTCAGGAACAGGAATTCCAGAAAAGTAAATTTGGATCATCCATCTCCCTGTGTGGTGAGAACAGGCAGCTCTGAAGGTCTGTGCTCCCAGGGGAAGGATCAGCAGTGACATCCCTCTGACACCCACGGAAGCACAAGAGCATTCCAAGAGAGTGTCGCTTCCTGGGATGCCTATTGTTCAAATAAATAGTGTGACTTTATTTCTCATGAGTTGTCAGGGAATAGGTGACTTTTATAATCTGAATGAATATCTTATTTCTAATAGCTGAGTGCCCAGATGGTTACAATGGTGTAACCTATTCACAACACAGAGGGATGGGATAATACAGCCCATAGGGATGGTTTTTTCCCACTGTGAGTAACTTTGGAGTAACTGGTTGTCAAAGCCTCAACTTCTTAAGTGGGACACAAGAATTTCTTTTACAGCTGTCTCATTGTTAAAGGAGAATGTTGTGGCAGTTCTGCCAAAAAATCCCAACCCATACACCCTCCAGCCTGGGAATGGATGTGATTTGGAATACTGAATCTCCTCTTCACCCAAAGAGGGTGACTTTCCTGCTGGACTGAGGAGTTTGCACCTCTTCTGTAACTAATTAGAACTAGAAATAGAGACATTTTAAGCTCTGTGTCACTCATCTTTAATTTACTGTAAATTTGAACTTCTAACGTTTGCCAAGACCTGTATAAAAAAGTCTGTTTTAAAACTGCAACAAAGGAATTTTAAAAGTCAGTGTCTAGAACTGTTCTTGCCAAAAATTCCAGTGAGCATCTTGGCTGGTTTTAAGTTTACAATTGACACAATTCCAGCTTGTTCCATAATTTACCCCCAGCAAAATGTAGTTTCTGATGGTGACACAGTCAAGGCTGTGTCCTTACAATGCCCAGGATGAGGATACAGCTAAAATAACACATGGTAGGAAATAGTTACTTGAAACCTACAACCCAAATTTCTGTGCTTTGCTTGTGTGTGATTGAAGAGGTACAAATGGTGACTTTAATATTAATCTCTCTTTAGATACTTTGTCACACTACCAGTTTTTCAAAGATTACTTTTATTTCCCTGAAAAACACAGGTATGAAATACGTGGCACCCAAAGAGCCCCCAATGTTTTTTTTTTCCAGCCAGAACTTGCAGATGATCCAAACTGTGATTTTTCATGCGAAGCTGGGAAGTGGCACTTTCACCTTTGGTGTCTCCTTTCTTCCTGGTAGTATAGAATAAGGAGGGTCGAATATGACAGTTCTGTGTCTGTTTTTTAAACAGTGTAGGTTTAAACAAGATCAGTGTTGGTTAAAACTCCCCTGTTCAACTGGCCCGTGTCAGTGGGGAGTGAATTGCTGCAGTTGTGCCTTTTGTTTCTAACTATGTGAACGTGTTCCCAGTTTGCTGAAGGTGCCACACAGCACAGTTTGGGCTTGGTTTTCTTCTGAGTTAGAGGCAAACTGCTGGAGCAGAGCCCAAGGCAGAAATTCAGAACCCTCTGACCAGAACCAGGAATTCATCCCATGACCAGGGTAACTCAGTCTCAAGTCACGGGTTAGGATATTTTTTGCATTGTTTTAATAGAGATTATTTTTGCCCAGACAAACTCACTAGTTTGCAAAGTAGAGGTTTTCTGTTGTAGAGTAAAACCAGCAGATCATTTCAGCACATTTTCAAATCTGTTTCTCTGTGCTAAAATGTTCTTTCAATGAACACATCAGAATTGTGCACAGGGTTCCTTGGAGCCGAATTTTGGTCAGATACTTCTGTGGAAGAGATAAAGGCCTGTATGAATTGGCCTGAACTGCTTCTCATGTTGAGCTTGTCATTCAAACTGGGAAATGTCTTTAGATATTTTTTATTCTAGACTGTCTCTTCTTATTTTTGTCCTTCTTGTGCAGGAGATTAAATAGAAAAAACCATGTATACAGTTCAGAGATGCTTGCAAAAGCTTTCCATATCAAAGTCACCCGCTCATAATTTATGTATAAATTTAAAGATACTTAACAGATGTTTTATGCTTAAGTGTTCTTGGTAATAGTAAAGCTTCTACTTTTCAGTATGACTTTCCATTGCACATATTGCCAGCTAAATGCTTCAATTTTACAACATCTTAAGCTGTTCTATAAATGTACAAAAGTATAAAATGCTCAACAAAAACTGAAGGGAATTTTGGAGAATTGCTAACTTGTGTTTTTATGATGTTTGTGAGTATTAACAGTTTTTTCTCTTTCTAATGGAAACAGATTTTGTTGAAATTTTCAAAATTATTTTAAAATCACGGAGCTCAGCATTTTCTTTTCTAGTTCTGTGTTTTACTGAGATGCTCATGCAACTAATAGAAACATGGATTAACTTTAATCTGGGGGGACAAATAGGAGCAAAATGAACTGCTTTATTATTAACATATTGAACTTTTAGTCACTGATATGGAAAGGTTGGTTTCATATTAATCTCAAATCTCAACAACAAATGGTCAACTTGAGCATTTCTGAATTCCACTGAGTGAAGTGCAAATGAGTTCATTTGTTTGGAGTGCTCTTCCTGAAACCTTATTACACACACTGCTTGTTCCCAAATTCCAGCTGGGTGGCAATTGCTGCCAAGAGAGACTGGGGGGAGGTTTTCAGGGGCACAGTGGTTTCTCATCTTCATTCATGTACCTTTTCCTGGAGCTGGTCTGAAATGTGAAGAGTGGCTTTTCTTATGCTGTTTCAAACTTAGAAGAGCTAATATTGTAATTCTGTGCTAAGTATCTCTATCTCTGTCTGTCTGTCTATATCTATCTATCTATCTATCTATCTATCTATCTATCTATCTATCTATCTATCTATCTATCCATTTCTCCTGAACCAACAATATTCCAGTTTTCAAGCTCCATCTTCCACTGAATGGTTTGATGCAAGAAAAGACACTGGCAAGGAATGAAGAAAAAACCTCTCCTCCTCCTCCTAATTTGCATTTATGTGTCACTGGGGCAAAATATTTTCCCCCAGTCCATTATCTCATTCTCAGTTCACTTCTTGTTTACAAGCCATGGTTTGCCAAGTGGCTCTGGAGAAAGTATTCTGGGATTTCGGTGTTTGTGGCACAAGCTGCCACGATAAAGCAGTGCTTGACTGACTGGTTGTGTGTGTGAATCATCCTGAATTTATGAAGCAATGCCTGTGTCTCTGTCTGCTTTTAAAACCTGAAAGATTTGGTCACTCAGAGAAGGGCAATGTGTCTTTGTGTTCCTGCATCATCTTCTGAAAAGTCTTTGGAGGTGCATGTTTTTGTGGTCTGAGAGTTCTGCAGGTTACATTTAGCTTGTAGAACATTTAGCTTTTTAGAAAGTGCTTTGCTCTGGTGGTGGTTCTGCAAGGTGCTCTCATCCTTCCAGGGTGGCTTCTCCAGGAATTCTGTGGAAGCACTGTAATCTTTGGATCTCTGTATCCCCTGGCTCTCTGAGAAAAAAAAAAAAAAAAAAAAAAAAAAAAAAAAAAAAAAAAAAGAGAGAGAGAGAATTCTGTTCTGATGACCTGTATTTAATGATTTTAGTGATGTGCCTGAATTTCAGAGAACACAATAATTTATTAAGCAGCAGTCACACTCAACTGTAAAATATAAAGGACTGTAGCAGGGACACTACAAGTCTTGGTTCTGTCTGATCTGGCAGTTGAGGTGCAGAACCCCCCAGTGCTCCCATGCAGAGACTGGTGAGAGCTGCTGTTGTGCTGCCCTTGCAAAGGGGTGAGCAGCCCTTGGGCTCCCTGAGCAATTAAATATAAATATTTCAAATAGAACAGTTGCACCACTCAAGGAACTGTGAAACATATTTCCTAGAAACGACATTCATTGAGATGTATGATTCCCAGTACTTGAACCAGCCGTAAATTCTCTTTTGTTGAATGATTTATTAAAAAGTTTGCCTTAGTTTTTTAATTCTGTGTGTGGGTTGGTTTTGTTTTTTTTTCTTCACTGAAACCAGCAGGATTTCTCACTTACAGTGCAACTGGTCCTTCATACCCAAACCAAAGTAGATGCCAAATTTTTGGTGTAGATGTACAATTGGGCAGTGAGTAGGCACTGTTTAATTTTCCTGGGAGATGTTTGTTTGCCAGTCAGCATTAGGGGCTTAGCAGCTTTGGAACTCTGTGTCTTCCCAGGCTCCAAGAGCTCCGAGAGGAATCAGAAAGCTCTCAGGAGCTTGCAGGGCTCCAGCTGCTCAGTAAATCCAGCCTGATTCCTGATCCTCACTGCCCTGGGGCAGGGGGGTCTGTCAGGTGTCTCTGAGTATTCCATGCTGAGCCCTCAGGGACACTGCTCGTGTTGGGATCATGGAATTGAGCCTTGCTTGGAGTTTCCTGGTGGACAAGTATGTTATGGATATAGAGAATCCTGGAATATCCTGAGCGGGGAGGGACCCCCAAGGATCATCCAAGTCCAGTTCCTGGACCTGCACAGGACACCTCAAGAGTCCCACCATGTGCCCAAGAGCTTGTCCAATATGTGGTGCTGATTCCATAGTTGGGATTGGTGTGTGACAGATTTAACGTGTAAATTTTGGGAACTTCCTGCTTAGCTGGTTCCAGAAGGCTTTGTTATCTGGGCTTAGTGGTCCTTCTTAAATGAGAGGAGGATATTTTTAAAGCTATGTTTATGTTTTGGTGAAATGTTTGGGACATTCTTATTATAGTTTGTATATTTTTCTTGTCATGATTATGGAAAAGCCATGGTGGGGAATGAATTTGGACTATGAGAACAGTAGCAAAACTACACAAATGCAATATTGAAATCCCATTCCCTTGGTTTAGGAGATGTGACATAATATGTAATTAAATGATAATTTTATTGATACTGAAAGGGATTTTGCAGCTTGGGCTTCTACTTTTCTACCTATCTTAAAAAGGAGATGAATTACTTCAAAAGACTTGTTCTTCTGGGAAAAAAATGTTTTACAGAGCTTTAGCAAGCAGGTAACTTTTAAAGTAGATTTTCCTTAAAAACTTTCTTCTCAAGCAGGAATTCTGTTCTTATGTTGCAAAAAGGTTTTTCATGACAAATGCATTTGGGTGAATTTAGACTAAAGAAGTTGCTTGAGAAAATGTCTGATGTGATATAAGTCAAACTTTGCTGTGGACATTGGACAACCTTAGAGATAAAAGAAATGTGTGTAGATTAGTAAAATACAACAGAGATATTGTTGGGTCGAATTTTGGGGCCTGGCCTTTAATGACTTCCAGTTAATACATCTCTAGAAGTCAGTGGGTAAAAACTGTTTTGTCTTGCTTGTTCATCTCAGTTTGTGGCAAAACCCCTTTTTCCACACGTCCTGTTTTCCTGTAACATGGAGTAGAATCACAGAATGGGTTGGGTTGGGACTGTAAAGATCATTTCATTGCACTCCATGCCCTGGGCAGGGACACCTCCCACCAGCCCAGGCTGCTCAGAGCTCCATCCCACCTGGCCTTGGACACTTCAGGGATGGGGCATCCCCACCTTCTCTACACAGCCTGTGTATTGGCTCAGTTCCCACTGGCACAGGACAAGGGGAGGTTCCTTTCCTGCCTCTCTGCCTGCCCTCAAAGCACAGCAGAGAAGTGGCTGTTGCTGACAGAGCCCACTGAGTGGGTCCCACCTCACCCCACTGACTTTGGGGTCATCCTTCATGACATGAGATATATTCAGCCTGCATAAAGAAGCAGGGTTTGTACCATCTTGGGGTTTTCTGCACTAGTTTGTATCACACTGGTGGTCATGATTGTATTGTAGGTTTTTACAGTTATCTTTAAAATCTGGAGCCACAATGGCTGCCTTGCACTTCTCCCTTCCCTTTGGGGGCCGTAATGTGATGCCTTCATAAAATATTCCTGCTCACTTGCTATCTGTACATCTGAAAATGTGCTGCAGGGGGATGTCTTGGATACTGCTGCACCAGCACAAACAGGCTGTGGAGTTGAGTTGGCTTTTACCTTTCTGCAGAGCAGCTTTCCATGGGCAGGTTTTGGAGCACAGTTTTGAGTGGAGAGGTCTGGGAAATCCTGAGCTACAGCAGACACTTGGTTATTAAATAGAGGTGGGAGGTGAGTTTTCATCTGGCCACCAGCTTATGGGGTGCTCACCTCATAGCTTTTTTCATAAATTATAGCTCTTACACCTTTTCCAACCCTGCTTGCAGAGGATTGGTGCAAGCAAAATAGCTGAGAAGATGAGAAAGGGAAGCTCTGATATAAAAGGTCACCCCTGAAACTGTAACAGATACAATTGTATTGATTGAATCAAATCCACTTCTTTATTTCAGATTTCTGGTAGACAGTTTTTTGTTTAAAAATAGTAGTTTCTTTTAACTGTTCTTTTAAATGAGCTGTTTTGTTCTTGAATTTGAACTGACATTGCTAAATTTATGGAAAAACAGGTAAAGGGTGGCCTACTTTTTCTATTACCCTTTTCCCATTTCATTGCTTCCCAGTGTTGCCATTAATTTAGTTCTTAATCTCCTGCTTTTGCTTTTTTCTGTCTTTTTTTTATGAGATTGTAGATTTTAAAATGTTGCTAAAAATGGCCTCCTGATTTCCTGTAGCAAAAAATCCAGTTCAAAAGGCAAAAGTATTTTATGACTTGAGAAACAAGAGATGTTTGTGCCCTTTCCCCAAGCAACAGGAATCACTCCCCCACATACCTTCCATCAGCTCCAGCCTTGCTCATTCACCCCTTGGAGTGAGACTCCTTTAGCTGTGATACAATGGTTTGTCATATTGTATAGATTTATTGTGACTTGTGTTACACAGAACTCTTCAAGAAAAATAAAAATCTGGTGCTACTGTTACAGATTTCCTAAGAGCTACTTGGACAAGAAACCATATCTGTTCTCAGAGTTATCTAGGCCAGTAAATTAAATTTACGTACAGCAAAATGGGTCTGTATCTACCTAACAAAGACAGTTTGAATAATACAATGTGAAGATAACATTCAGTTACTTTGAGCTGGATGCAAACTGCAGAGCAGTGCCAAAAGTGATTCTCCTAAAGTAAATCCTTTCCTAAAGTAATATCTTTCCTAAAGTAATATCTTGATATTTCCTAAAGTAATACCTTTAAGTGACTTTGCTAAGCTAATGTCTTGGAATGGTCTTGAACATCCTTTTCCTACTCAGTGAACCAAACTTCTCTCCTTTTGTTTCTATAACTTTTAACCACTCCCCACCCCAACTGATTTTTTCCCTCTGTAAATTTAGATAAAATAATTTCAGAGTTATTCAGGATGGAAAGTATCATAAAGGTAAGGTAAATAAATTCCTTTAATTCTTCAATTAAGCTTCCTCTGCTGAGTCTGAGAATGGCTGCTCATAAAAAAGTGGGAATTGGATAAGAAGTGTTTATTTCTATAACCATGACAGTGGCAGTGGTTATTTCTATAACCACTACAGTGTGTGCTTTGAGGTGCCACCTGCCCCCTGCCCATGCTGGGGCAGCCCCTGCTGGGCTGTGCCCACCCCAGCAGCCCCAGGCACTGCCTGTTCACAGCCATGGCCACAGTGGCTGACCCTGCTGGGTGCACCCTGTGCAGGTCACGGTGCCATTGCAATCACTGTGGCAGGGATTTATTGGGTGCCTTTGGCCTGCTCTGAGCAAGCTCCAAGCATGCTGTGCAATTTGTGCAAATCCTTCATAAATCAGAGCTGCTCTTCAGGAAAACCAGGCAGAAATGAGCTGCAAGTGTGGCTGGAGTGAGTGGAGTCGCTTGTGGGTGCATGGAATTACTTACTGAACAACCTGCTGGGGTTAGCAGAGCAAAGTTAGAGACTGGGTGGGAGTGCAGGCAGCTCAGACAGAATTAATTGTGAAGATATTTCAGGCTGCACCTGTATTTCTAATGCTTAGGTCAATGTACTTGGAGGACACCAGTGAAAGATGTGCTTAATGTGTATTTTAATTCTGCCATTCACAAAGTGGACTGGCTGTTACATTTGGGGTTCATGATCATGTGAAACCCAGCAATTTAGAACAGTTTCAGGGCTTTCTTGCTCAAGTTCCTGTTTGGACAAGAAATATGAATCAAAATCCATAAAATATGTAAAAAATAGATGTTTAGTGTATTTATCACTTTCCCTTAAGAAATGAGTCATTTCACTGACAGCATTCGCTTCTCAATACTAAAGAAAAATACTTCATGGAGTTTGCATATACTACCTTCTTGTTAAGGTATAATTTTGTTTTATTTTGGATCATTTGCATGCTTTGAATTTACTTTTTTAAAGGGTTGCATAGTGCCATATCTTATTTCTGTAATATTTTAAAATTTTTTAATTACATAGAATTTAACCTCTTATGTTAATAGTTGGGGGACACTCTCTCTAGGAATTTTTGCAGTCTCCTTTTACACTCACAAAACAAAGAACCTGGGACTGTTAGTCTCTTCACCTGGAGGGTCTGAACTTTAAATTCTCATCAGCCAAGAATGCATTAACTCATAGAATTTGATCTTCAAAGCTAAAAGTCCAACAATACTCATTTTTTAATGCCCCAGTATCTAGACAGTATCACAAGTCTTTATTAGGCTTATAGGAGGAACTGTTATGCTTTACAAATACAAAGATTTGTAATGTAAAGGAATCAGCAGTTAATTTAATGACTTTTTCATAGTGTGACAGTGATAGACATAATTTGCCCCATTAAAATATAGTAGCTTTTAATGAGATACTTTGAGGATAACTAAAAAAGCAGCACAAGATGAGCTTTGTCTCTCTGTGAGTATATCCATCTAGATATTCTCTCTACCATAAAAATACTGATTTGTTTCTTAATGTGGGTTGCTAGTACTTGTCCCACTTACTTTTGTGTGGATATTTTAAAAATGGAAGCCAGTAAGAACTCTCTTTCTCTATCACTTTATTTCCTCCAAGCTTTAAGTTGAGAATAGTAGTTCAATATATTTGTGTTCATTGTGGGGAAAAAACCTGTTACAGTTCATTTGGGGCAAGTTTTACAAAAGAGTTACGCTTATATGGTGTCCAAACCTCTGAAGAAAAGCTGAAAAATGAGAACACTGCCTTAGCTGCCTCCTCTCTTTTGTGATGTTTTGTGGCTGAGGGGTTCAGGGAGGGAGGCTGGGATTCGGTTCCATCTTCTGCTTGATCCCATTTAGTCCACTACCTCTGATTTTCCTGAATATTCCCATAACAGACAACTCACCTGGTGTTCAGGGTTTGGTGTGAAGATTTTCTTCACTGCTAGTCTTATGTTTCATGTACAGTACTTAAAAAAATAAGAGAGAATAGGAGGCAGTGGCTGGAACTCTGATAGCTTCCTGTCCTTCCAGCAGCACTTCCTAAGAGTGCTTTCTAAAAATCCTCATTTCTGGTTTAAGTGCTTCCACCTCAAGTGACTCTCGTTTTGCTTAGTTTTGCTCATGCTTCCATTTGTTGTGTGCATGAAGAGCTGTCCTGTCTCTGGCACAACAGCCTGAGGTGTGCACAAAGCCCAGGCTTTATTTTCTTGAATAGACACTGCATTAAAAAATTAGGAGCACAGGAACTGACAGGGCAAATGAATCCACTTTATTTGCTGTCTTTTGCAACCAAGTGAATTCTGCCAGGGACAGTTGAAGTTACCTAAAATGGAAAACTGCAGCAATGGCAGAAATGCCATTTGATTCTTCAGGATTTGTTAACAAAAGAAAGAATTTACCTGCTGGTGTTGCCCGGGCTGTGTTCCTGCCTTCCTTCCAAGGCGGTGTGTGCAGTCAGCTGGGAAGGGGAGAGGAGCGGGATCTGCAGGGGGTGGAGAGAAGGAGGAAAGGAAAGGTGTGTCTCTTGTGCCACACGTTGCGAGAGCTCCGGAGGTGTAGCCTTAGGTGGGTACATCACCCCATGGGCACTTGTGCCTCCTCCTAACGGGGAGCTGGGGCTCACCTGCAGAGTTCATCGCCTCCTTCGGTAACGCAATGCCAGGGGCTGGAGCGCTTCAGGTAGGGGAGCTGAGGCTTTGCACGGGACTCTCGTGCCGTGCCGTGCCGTGCCGTGCCGGGTGCCCAGCAGGGTTCGGGGCTGCCTGGGCAGTGCTCTGGGGTCTGGGGCACACCGTGGGCACTGAGTGCCAGCCTGGGCACCTCTGAGGGCAGGGCTGTGCCTTTGGGAGAGCATGGCCAGTGGCAGTGTGCAAAGGGGAATTGCTTTGAAAACGTCTCCTACTTTTTAATTTTGGAAAATATGGGAATAGAAATGAAGAATTATAATAGAGCTGTGTTTGTAAAAAAACCCCCTAAACTATTACTAGTTTTGCAGAATTTATTACCTAGTGATGATGTTGTGCCTGAAATATTAATCATAGAATTGATTGGGTTGGGAAAGACCTTCCAGATCATCAATTCCAACTCTTGGTCCAACTCTATATTCTCTTTAACAATTGTCACTTAACATCCTTTTTAGCCAATTACAAATGCAATGTTTCAGGGTGAATTTCATAGATGAAATGTTTTATATTACAAGTAAAAGTTTTATATTACAAGGAAATATTTGGAAAGAAAATAAGCAGCTTCCTAATGAACTTTATATGTAGTGCTTATACTTTGCATAGATTTTTGTATTGAAACTGTGCAGCATTTTTTAAAACATGGTATTTTAAAAATGCATCCAGCACCAGCTTTTGACTTGTCAGAATGTCACATAAACTGCTGTTTCAGTCTTTTTTTGCTTTCAACCTGTATAATAGCTGTGAATTTTATTTATCCTTAACTTGAGCTTAGACACCAATAAGAACAATATGCAAATATTTATTTTTGAGGTTAGAATATTTCTGAATCAACTAAGCATCTTAATGAGTAACTTCACACTACATATTGCAGTAGAACGTAGAATGCATCACTATTCCTGTTCCTTATCAGAAGTAGGGATGGAGGAAAATAGATGACAATATTACTTTTGATAAAATCCAGCAACATCTTGCAAGTTTTCATGTTTTATGGAGTCAAATTTTGCTTATCCTTGAATTTTGAAGAGATTAATGGTGCAGTTTTAGCTGATATTCAAATGGTACTGAATGTCTGGTTGGGATGATATATTTGGATTTGCAAATGCTTAAAGGAATTTCATAACTTCTCTGGAAGAATTAGCTGAAAAGGGATTTTCAAAACCACTTCTTTTTAAGGATTCAAGTGGCATGTGAAATATTGGCAGCCAATCTGCCATTCATCAATCTACCTGAGCTTTTTTCAGCCCCTGCAGGGAGACAATCCACACTTTTTAAAATGTTCCTATGTGGGCAAGTCTGTGAAACTGAATTCTGCCTGAAAATACCCAGAGTTGGGAAAGCATGGTTATGTAACTGCTATTGCATAATAATGCATTTAATGATATTCTAATAGGGGTTTACTTTTATCGCTGTTTCTTCAGGAGAAAAGGTTGCAGGGATGTGACTAATTACCCTCCTTCTTTAAGGTTATCAGCTGTCCTCATTTTCAAGGACATCCCTTGCTAACAGGGACAACCCTGGGATCTTGGAGGCTTTATTGAAAATGGGGCAATGTTCTAATTTCAGAAAAATCCCATGTCATCCAGCAATGTGAGTGGCTGCAGAGCCTCCCGTGGGCTCTGAGGGCACCACATCTGGCTGGAGCAGGAGCAGCACTGGGTGCCCTTCCCCTGGGGAGGAAAAGGTGTGGGAACCAGAGGTGCAGGAGACACGGATCCCACTACTGGAACAGCCACTGGGACAGATACAACAATCTCCCTGATTTTAGATATCAATAAATTCATTGTGTGTTCGGTTTTTCCTTTCTGTAACTTCCCTGTGGCTACAAAGCTCCCAACAAGTCATGAGAGTGGGTCAGGCAGATCAGGTTCATTGTCCCGTTCCACTTGAATGGAAAGACCAGGCAGCAAATGTTGGGGCATTGGAAGGAATTTTCACTGAGGCTGAAGCTAAATTTAAAGGAGGAACAGCTCTCTGAACTCTCTGTTCTCAGACAGTTGTCAAAAGAAAAAAATGGGTTTCAGAAGAGCTCAGATTTGTTTGACGACTTTGTTATCTCTGTACTTGAACTCAGAATATTTTATATGTGTTTTAAAATAAGGAAGCCCTGGGATTATATAAGAGGTTAGCCAAGTACAACACAGAGAAAGATGCAGGAAAGATTGAAAACTGAATTGACTATGGCTTTGAAATGTGTGCTAAGGCATCTCTGTATAAGTATCCAAGGTTTCTTCTATGGAAGAGATCACTGATCTCACCTCAGTTGAGCCCCTCTAAAACAGCGATGTCTGCAAGGGCCTTCCTGGATTCTGCTGAGGTTTCCTGTCCTTGAGATAACATGGTGTAATGGTGTATTTTACTGGGATGAAAACTCTCTAGTTTTCCTAGCACAGAGACCTTAGTAAATTTGAGGGCTTTAACAGGGAACTGTTAGAATACAAACCCGTTGACTTTTCTCAAAATAGTCTTCATGACATCTGGGCCTTGTGCATCTTGGGTTCCAGAGCTGCCCAGGTCAGCAGCTCTCCTGTAGATGCAGAAGGCTCAGTATGGTATTTAAATCCACAGTCATCACATTCAGCCTTGTAACCCAATGTGTAAGTTAAATAGGAAACTGCATGCATTTTTCATGTATGGTGGTGTGTCAGGACACATGGGAGACTTTCCTTTACTGGGTTTGGGGTTTGAAAATGTATCACAAACACATACACGGTGTTTGGTTTGTATTATAGTGTCAACTGACTTCGAAAAGAAACAATTCTAAGCACTGTAGTTTTATTTTGTAACAATATCAATACTTGGTGTCAATGTATCAACACTTGGATGAGTTTAAAAGAATGTAGTTTTTTATTTACAGCAGCTGACTCTTACCTGGGTAAGTGACAGTTCTAGTGTTCCATTACTTCCCCTTCTGTCATTTTGCAGTATAAAATTTCATGCACCTGCCAGCTCAGTTTCTCTTCTTTGTTGGAAAGATTTTGTGTACTCCCACTTCTGGTAATTAGAATAATGATGCAGAATTTTCTCAAGGTGAAGAAAACTGCTGGAACCACAAAATAGAGCATGAAGAAGCTGTAATTGCCCAGTTTCTTATGTGAAGATCTGAAACTCCCAAAGAATTATGGCAGGTTTTGTGGGGAAGGTGCATTCTTAGGATCAAGGGAAGTGTCAGTTCTTAAGAGTTGCTGATCATTAAGGGCTGAGGATTCAGCTGAGGTGAAGGGATGATTTTGCTCAAGTGTTGGAGCTGATGTGCCCCAGGAAAAGCACACGGGGACTATTGTTAAGCTATTTAATGTTGTAAAAATCAGCTGAAAAGTGTTTGCCTTTTCTTTAGTTATTAAATAGGCATCACTTCAATGATAATGCATCATGTGGATTAAGTCCTACAGTTCTCATTGCTGCTAATGGGATTTGTAAGTGTTGGCAAATCCGTGTGCATTGAACAGCAAACTTGTTTGAGTGCGCCTTAGAAAGCTGTTCCATCTTTATTTCTGAAACTTTGGGTGACTTTAAGTTGCCCAAATCCAGTCTGCATTGGGTTTGCCTCTCCCAGAGCCCTGCTCTGGCCTGCAGAGGATCTGAGTGCACACGTTTGGTTAGCAGGGTGGCACTGCTGGGCATATTTGGGCAGCACAGCCAAAGCACTCGGTGCCTGCCAAGTTTGGCAGTTTGGCTGAGGGGCAGAAGGGAGGATGTTGGTCTCTAACCCACCATGGCCTGAGAAAGCCTTGCTGCAGTAGCAGGAGCTTCTCTTCCATCTGAATTCCATGATGAAGGCCTGTATCAAGTCTAGTCTTTCCCTGTCTTCTCTCTTGGGTGGCAGATATTTGGAAAAGGTTTAAGGGCATCTCCTGCTCTCTGTGGACACTTCCTGACTCCTTTATTCTCCAGCTTTGCTGTTTGCCTGTCTTTGCTGACACATGGTATGACATCAGTGCCTGCCCTGTGGCCTTTGCCACCAGCCACATCTCCCAGAGTGCCAGAGTGGCACCACTGCTGCCCAATTGCTGAGCAGGAGATAATGCTCTAAGGCATTGAAGTGCTAAATTCAACCCCTTCTCCATGCTAAGAGGTGTCCCCACTCATTCTCTGTGCTGCCACCTGCCTCCCTGTAGCTTTTTCTAGATGTGTTGGTTAAACATCACAGCCACTGACTTCCTGTACAAGTTCTCTTTGTTAATATTGTGGCCTCATTGAAGGACTAATTAATTTGATGCTTTCTTTTTCCTCCACTGTACTTGTCTCCTGCCCACCTCCTGGTGCATATTGAGGCCTTTCACCCAGCAGAGCCTTTCTGGATAAATGTCAGCCTTTAGAAAGTTGGTTGAATTGTTAATCTCTGGATGCTGCTCTGATTTGCTTTTGTTTTTCTGCATATGCATTTACCAAAGCCTCATTTTTGGAATGATGTTTATGAAACAAGGGTAGAGGTGGTTAATAATCTTCTGCTGTCTGACTTTGATCCTAAATGGTCATGTTCAGTTTTAGCTATCTCAGTATCTTGTAGAATGTAAAACTTCTAATATAGCAGAAGTTAATGTTATTTGAGTCTTCTTGGGAATTATGCAACCTGCTACATCTGGTAAACAATTATTTTTTTTCCCCTGGCTATCAAAATTAGTTCCTTCTAGCAAGGCGATCTTGATAGCATTGGGAATGGATTTTTAAATGTATCAAGCTCCTTCACTGATGGGACTCAAGTCCCTTAATTCCAATATTTTGGGGATTGAAGGAAAAAGAGTTTTTAAAGCTCTCTTCTTATGTATCTAATCCTATATATAAGAAATGTAGTTAATCTGTATTTGCAACATTTGACCTTGAGGTTCAAATATTGAGGTTTCATTTCTGAAAATGCACTCCAGGATTAGTTTTTTGTTCAAATGGATGGGCTTCATTTATGTAAACATTTTTTTGCCCCTCCAGTGCCAATATGAAAATCATCTTTGATTCTGAAAATGAAATTCTATTCCCAGTGAGTTTGTCAAATTAGACTCAAACTCTTCATTTGCTCTCAGCAGTCCTGTACAAATGGGGACATTGTGTAGGAATGAAAGCAGTTTGGAATTGCAAGTGCAACTTAACTGCTTGAGCCAAAATGTGGTTACTAAAATCTCTAATAAATGCCATCTCCCCTCTCTCTAACTTCCTTGCTCTGTTTAAAACCTGTGAAATTGCATCTGGAGTGCTGTGAGCAGTCTCCCCAGTACAGATACTGGTGACTGGAGGAGTCCAGTGAAGGGCCACTAAGGCAGGAGGACATTGCATGCAAGGAGAGGCTGAGGGTGTTGGGGTTCTTCAGTCTGGAGAAGAGATGGCTTAGGTGGGTCTGGTTTTATTCCTTTCTTCAGTTATCCAGTGGAGAGTTATAAAAGAAGAAAAAATGAGATTCATCTCTGAGCTTCACAGCAAAAGCATTTGAGTTAATAGGTATGAGTTGCAGTAAGGGGAATTCTGGTCAAATATAAATAACTTTCTCACCAGGAGGATGTTCCAGTGTGGGAACAGTGGCCCAGACAGGGGTGGGAATCTCCATCCTTAGGGATGTTCAAAGCTCAGCTGGGCACGACCCTGAGTGAGCTGTTCCACATTTGAAGTTGGCACTGAGCTGGACTGTATGACCTTCAAAGATCCTTCCAACAGAAATCACCCTATGGTTTTATTAGGAACATGAAAAAAGCCCCAAAAACCAAACCCCAAAAAAACCCCAAACCCACCCAAAAGAGAGATGTTTGATTTGAAGTTAGTTTTCCAAGTATAAGTGCAGAGGGCTGAGCCTGTGTTTTTGTGAGTCATGTACAATTCTCTGTGAATGTTGTGCCATGGACTCAGTGGGTCACCTGCACTCTTGGGACACTGATTTGAACTGGCAGTTCATACTTAGTTCTTATGATGGGTTGTTATCCTTTTGGTGTGGTCTCTTTCGGAGGTTTAACATTTTTACATGATGAATTGGTGGTTTTCTGGTGTTTTAATTGGCAAGTTGAATTCATACAGGTAAGAGCAAGGGTTGCAGGAACAGGTAAAGAAGAGTGAAAGCAGCACAGTCTTGTCCTGTGTAGGGAACTTAAAAAGTGTTACAGGTCTAGTCCCCAAATTCTTCCCCTTCAGACACTTTTATGGAGTTGCTTGCAAGAGTGATAAATGACCTGCCCCAAGTTTCTAGATGGGTTTTCCATTTACTGGGTGAAACTATATAAAAGTTAGGGCAATAAGGAAAAAACGTCGACTTAATCTTGACTGCTTGAGTCCATGTGTGGATGTTTGACACTGTTGCTATGGTGTTATTACAGTGGTTCTTAATTAATGTCTCTTGTTAAAGCACCTTTCCTGCAAGTGTCACCCTCCATTAGAGGAGTTATGCTGCAGTGGGATTAATGAGGGATGCACCATAAAATAGTAAACAATACACCTGATAATCACCTTGATAATGGCCTGGATCTCAGGGGGAACTGTGGATAAAGATGAAAATGAGCAATGATAAAATTAATGCTCAATTAATGGGAAGATAGAACTTCTAAAAAGCAGGCTGGGCTGATTAAGGTTACAAGCATAAAAACTAGTAGGTGACTACTCTGCCCTCCCTGGTTAATAAGAAAACTGCTAAGGGAAGTGTCCCCATAACTTTTAGATGCTGCTTCATCCTGCAGAGGCATTAGTGGCTGGGATGGACAGGGAGGGCAGAGGGGCCACAGTGCTGCTTGATTCTGAAGCAGGAGAGCTGACAGTCAGGAGGCTCCTCCCCTTATCTGGGGGGTGGGAAAGAATTAAAATAAATCATTGCAGACACAACTTGCTGGCAGAGTGAGATATTTTTTAACAAGTCACAGAATTGCAGAGTCATTTAGGTTGGGAAAACCTCTGAGATCACGAGTCCAACCTGTGACTGAACACCACCAGATCAGAGCACTATGTCCAGTCTTTTCCTTAAACACCTCCAGGGACGGTGACAACTCCTCCCTGGGCAGCCCTTTCCAATGTTTAATCGCCCTTTCGGTGAAGAAATTCCTCCTTAAGTCATTCAGTACAGCTCCTTTCATTGCTATTGTAGTGTTTGCAAATGTACATTACATAATAGTCCATCCTTCTGTGAAAGCTGAAAAGCCTAAATACTGCTGCTCCTGCTAATAAGTGGTTTGATTTTGAATTTTGACCCTTATCTGAAGGGTTATTTTCATAGTGTTCCTTTTCAATGGTTTATTCTGATAGTGCATTTGCAGGTACCTAAGGTGGACTATAGTTCTTGTGCCCCATGCATCAGTTAAGATGCTACAGAACCCTTGTTTACAAAGGGAATTTCTCTTGATGTGAAGTTGCTGGTTAATGCACTGCTAAACAAACAATCTCGTGTCTGAAGTGTCTTGGAAGGTTAAGTCTGGGAGAGAATTTTTAACCATTAGAGTCAGTGCCCTGTAAGAGGGAGGCATAACTGAGGTTATAACCCAAAAAGGAAGGCTATGCAATTTAAATAAGCATCTGGGGATAAGACACAGAAAGTTGTGACAACCAGTAATGCTGAGTGAATTATTTAGGAAGGCACAGGAAATAAAAAGATAATAGAGATAAGAAGTAGAACTGGAGTTTGAAATGTGTCTCCATCAGCAAGTCATTTGGTGCATTAGAGGCAGATCGATAGCTTGAAGCAGCCGGCGCTGAGGGCCCTCTGTCTGTGCAGGTCTCATGTTGGACTAGATTTAATCTGAGCTCCAAGTGCTCCCTACGTGTGACTGGAAGCTTTCCAAAGGCCTCGGATTGTTTCACATCTGTATGTGCTGAATGTTTTTGGTGTGAACCTGCAGCAGGGCTTCTGCTTTGTTTCTCCCCAAAGCAATGTGGTTCCTGAGCACCACAGCTGCTCTGCAACCAGAGCTATCACACAGTGACAGCGATGGATGGAGGAGCTGCCTCGAAACTGCAGAGCTGCTCAAAACCAAAATGTGAATGTAGGGCACAGCAATGTCATCTGGCTGTGAAGCCTATTGTAAAAATCCATCATTTTATCCTCTGCTGGAGAAGCAGAGGTCCTTCTCTCTTAAAGTAGAATTTATCAAAATGAACTATATTGGGTTAAATCCATTTTCTTTGAAGTTGATGGTGAAGCTTCAACTGATGTAAATGGGAGTAGAATTAGGCCAACACTGATCACTTAAGGGAAATCAAAATCTAGGCTAGAGAAAAGGCAAAGATCAGCTCTGCACAGATACAGAAATAGTTCCTGTGTGTTATTCCACTGGTGGCTCCCGTGTGTTTTAGTATGAGTTGGAGGGCTCATTTCTGGGGCAAATGTCACTGCAATCCTTGTGCCAAGTGTAATACCGAGTTAGTGGTTGCTGGCTGGGGGATGCTGGGGTTGTGCAGTTCCAGCTGCAGCACAGCTCTTCTCTCTGTGGACATTTTGCTTTCAGACATGGCCAGACCTGGAAGCACTGCATGTAGTGCCAGGCCCTGAAGAGCCCTTTGCCACCACTAAAAATGGCAGATTTTCAGATTTTCCAGACCACTTGTAAGTGAGGACCATGGATTCAAACTTAAATATACTGGGATTTGTAGTGCTGAGATACTAAATAGCTCACTGAAAGACTTCAGCAAATGGATATAGCAGCAATGTTACTCCACCTTCTCCTGTGCCATCTGTGCCAGCAGTTTTCAGGTCTCAGCAGGAGGATGCCACCTGCAAGCTGCCTGTCTGTTTTCCCCTGTGCTGGAAATAGCAATGCCAGTACAAAGAACTGTGTGATTTGTTATTCCGATGGTGCCGAGACTCCAACTCTTTTTCAGTCATTGATTTGCTCCTTATTTGCTTTTATTTCGTTTTGTTTGGCCAGCCTTTGTGCTCTGTTCTGGAACAGCAGAGAGGCATCTCTCGCAGGAGTGAGTGGAAACAGACTGTTTACGAGCCTTGCTGTATCTGTGTGCTGGGATGTCACTCCGGAGCACGCAGTGTCTTACACAACAGCAACATAGCTGTGCTCAGAACGTGACTCTGGGGAGCAGCTCTGGCACAAGCGATGACAAATCCACCAGTGCTTCTTATGCAATTAAAATGGCAACTTATCTTGGCGTGATTCCCGTTTCTCCCCCTGGAACTGGTGAGCTGTTCCAGCAAGGGAGCGCTCCATCTCTTGGTGCTCGGGCTGAGCGCGGCCCCGCTCGGGGCGTCTCTACACGGAGAACCCCCGTGTGTGTGTGTGTTTAATCCCGAGAGAACCAGCGCCGTGCCATTCCCACCCGGCTTCCCGGCGGCTCCCGACTGCATCTCGCTGCTCCTCCTCTCACTGCATCGTGCTGCATCCTGACTGACAGCGGCGTAAACAGATTCAGCAAATAAGCCGCTGGTCCGTTCGCCTGCAAGTGGCAGCTCAGGTCAAGCAGAGCAGCAGCCGAGCGGGAGCGCGCACAGCTTGGCTTGTGCCAGCGCCTCCTGCCTGGCATGGAAATGAGAGTGTGAGCGCCCAGGGTGCCACCGAGATGCTTTGCAGGCTGGGAAAATGAGGTGGGCACGCTTGCGGCAGCCCTAGGGTGACACTGGGGAACTGCAGCTTGCAGAGGTGCTTAAATGGGAAGAAGTTCAATAAGGCCAAGTGCAGGTCCTGCCCTTTGGCCACCCCAACCCCCTGCAGCGCTCCAGGCTGGGCACAGAGTGGCTGGAG
>JAWWLZ010000025.1:18050040-18061608 GCA_035041345.1 Poliocrania exsul
CATGGGAGTGTTGCCAAATGCCAGTCCATGCTTTTGTGATCCTCAGCTTTTGTTAGAGGAGCATTCCCAGCTTAGGAGGGCTGAGTGGTGGTGTGGGAGTGTGCCAGCCCCGCACACGCCCTGGCAGCGTGCCAGGCTGTTCCTGCGCACTGTTCAGGGATCAGATGGAGCCTGCAGATCGTGTTCCCTGGACTGAGGAGATGCATTCCCAGGGAATAAAGACAGTCCCTCCTGGCTTGGTTGTGTTCGACCATCTGCATGTGGAAAACACGAGGTGGTGTTTCCCTGGTGGCAAAGCATGAGGTGAATCAGGACCAGCACATGCTCCAAGGGGTTGGGTTTTAAAGCACTGCAGGAAGTGTAAGCTCCATATTTGTTGTTTATTGATTAATATTTAATTGAAGGTGAAATTAAAAATTAAGCAGGCAAATGACTCATGCTAAAAAGCAACAGCACTGCCTTGCTGTGGCTGACAAATGACAAAGAATTTCTAAGAATAGAAGCAAATATATTAATTTATAGTGATGGCACAGGGAGCCTAAAGAGATGCTTTGATTGAGAGGGGTGGACACATCCCCCAGAAAAATCATGTAGAAGAAGTCTTTGATGCTGTGTTTAGTACCCTTTGGATTAGAATTTAAATCAGTAGATGATTTTCCTCAGAAAAATACTAATAATTATCTTTTCTCTATGGTGTTATGGAACAGTTTAAGAACAATTTTATTTTATCAGAGGAATATTTCAAAAGCTCAGAGGACTAGCAAAGCCATACAAATTCTCTGGTGAATTGTGTGGGAGTTTGCTGTTTTTTGTTGGTTTTTTTTTTTTTGGTTGTTTTTTGTTTTTTTGTGTTTGTGTTTTTTTTTTGTTGGTTTTGGGGTTTTTGACTGTTTGGGGGTTTTTGACTGTTTGGGGGTTTTATGTTTTGGGGTTTTTTTGTTTGTTTGTTTTTTTTTCCCCTTAACATCATGGCTGTTGGAGACACTCAGTTTTCAAAATCTGGAACTGTACCTATTTTAGGAACAGATTTCTTTTTTTTTTTTGCCACTGGAAGTAAATAGCAGCGTGTTACTTCAGCTGTTCATTGTTATTATTGATGCCTCACAATCTTTTTCTCAATCAAATCTCAGTCTGCATTTTGCTGTGACTGTCAGCTCCAGCTCATCAGAGGTGACAGCAGGAGGAGTCTGAAATGCTGCTGTGGAAGGAGCAGCTCATTACCAGGGCAGGTCGTGCGATCGGACACCTCTTGGGATGGACTCTGCTTGGCTGGGCATCTGTGACATTCACGGCCTGCAGTTTTTCCCAAACAGCACTGCAGGCTGATGCTGTTGCTGTTCAGCACACTGAGCCACCCTGTTTACAAACACAGCAATGCTGTGAGTCAGGTCTTTTCTGCATGCCAAACATAGGGAATTACCTAGGGATGAAGGGAGGCTGTGAGCACATCCAGGCATGGAGGGCTGAGCATGATGGACAGGGCACAGTGTCTCCTCCTTGGCTATTGCTTGGCACATAAAGGTTTTTTTAATTACTACTTCTGCTTTCTCTTTCTTGTTCAGTGTAAGCCACATTTTGTGCTGAAATTCTTGTGAATGTGAAAAGCAGTAAGTGCAATGTAGGGTGGCAGAAGTTCCCTGCACTTGAATATGCATCAATAAATAGGATGACTAGAAGAAATGCATAGCAGTTGGCTGCTATTTTAATTGCGTTCTTTAATATCATAGTGAAGCTGGTACTTCCTTTTTTCCTTCCTTCCCCCCACCCCCCCCCCACCCCCCCACAGAAATCAAAGCAATGCTGAGTTTTGAAGCTGTAATGAGAGAGCTGGTAGAGGTTCACTTTGTCTAATTGAGCAAGGTGTGTTAGGCAGCTCCAAAGCAGGCAGTGTCACTGTAGGCAGGGACATTAGTGCATACAGGGGACCTGATTTTTGTCATGCACACAGCAATGCAACAGTTAGATAGTGGCAATACCAAGCTGATGTGTTATGTCAACTGTACGTGGGCGGGAGATTAAAATTGTTGCACAAATACAAAGCTGGGTCTTCAAACACATCGGGATCCTCTTTATGTGCTTTATCAGGCTACTCATTTCCACTGTGTATTACTGTGCCTAGAAAGTTCAACATATGCCCTTTGCCTGTGACAGGTTGGTCAGTCATTAGGCTGCTGGTGTGCCCTTTGAAAGATCTTTTTTATTATGAAAACTGTTCGGAGACCTATAGATTAGACAGTGCACTCTCACTAACCCGCCTGAGGCAGAAAAGAAACCTTTAATCTCTTTTCAAACTCTGCGTGCCAAATATAATAGCTGGTTTCAGTAGTGTTTAAAACCCACTTCATTAGAATATGGGAAGGGGGAACAGGTTTTAAAGGCTGGTTTTAGCAAGTAATCAACTGTCTCCCAGATGGTCCGAATGGGACTTGTTCGACACTGTACGTGGGGAAAAAACTGAAAAGAAAAAAAGGAGAAAAGAAAGAGAAAAAAGACAGAACCCAGCACCACTGTGGGTGTGTGTGGGTGTGTGTTGGTGACTGGGCTCAGGGCAGTGCTGGGAACAGTACCTGGTGGGTGAGAAGCTGTGCCTGGTCAAACCCCAGCACCCCAGTGTGTTCTCTTGGCTGCAGACAGCACCTGGTGGGTGAGAAGCTGTGCCTGGTCAAACTGGACCACTCCAGTGTGTTTTTTGGGCTGCAGACAGCACCTGGTGGGTGAGAAGCTGTGGCTGGTCAAACCGAACCACCCCAGTGTGTTCTCTTGGCTGGGCTGTGCTCACTTGCACAGAAGGCAAAGCTGTAGAATGGAATGTCTTTAAATCTATTCTGCATTTGTAATGGTGGCTCTGGTTTTTCCACCAGTTTCATCGTCCTTGAGCTGAAAAACAGTTTTGCTTTAACCCATTATGAAAACTAGTTGTGTTTAACCCATGTGTGGCACCTCCCAGCCTTAATCAGAGTCTGTGTCCTGGCCAGAGGACACACTGGTGTGGCTGTGTGAAGCAGCCCACGCAGTGGAGGTGCATCCTGCACGCCGGACTAATCGCTTACTTATTAATATTCATGAGTCATCTCATTTAGCGGCTGCTCTTGAGGCTTGATTAAAGCAAGCAGCACAGCTATTGGTGCTTTAGCTGTGGAGAGCTTTATCTAAGGCAGAGCTGGTGCTGTCCCCGCTGTCGGTGCTGCAGCACCTCCCAGGACATCTCACCGTGGTGGCTCTGCAGAGCTGCTCTGAAATGAAGAGCCAACCTGCCATGACAGCATAAATTTGCAGTCGCCTTTGTAAAGCGCTGTCGCACACTCCTGTAATGAGTCCTTTCTGCTTGTTCCCAAAGGTCCAGAGGAAGAAATGACCATGTAGATTCTACAGCTTGGGTGCAGCATAATGGGAAATGGTGAATGGAGTGGAGCTGGTCTGCAGCCTTGAGAGCAGCCGTCCTGTGGACCACTAGCCAGTCAGGGCCACCTTGCACGCCAGAGGCTTTCTCCACCTTGCTCGCCGGACACACACTGGATCCTTTTTAATTTCTTAGATTGGAATTCAAGATTCCTCTCCTTCAATTTTTAAAACAGTTTTAAGATTGTATCAACTACAACAAGTGGAGCAATACAACCAGCCACAATGGGTGACATGACAAATAGCGATTTTTATTCCAAGAACCAAAGAAATGAGGCCAACCATGCGGGAGAGTTTGGGTGCACGCTGCAGGAACTGCGCTCCCTCATGGAACTCCGAGGGACAGAAGCAGTAGTAAAAATTAAAGAGACATATGGGGAAACAGAGGGGCTCTGCAGACATCTGAAGACATCACCGACAGAAGGTAAGGACTTTTCACTTCACTTGAATTGGGGGACTTTGTTTGTGTAAGTGCTCCCCAGATAATGACAGAAAGAGGGTTTGATTCAAACGTGAACAGAATTCTCATGGTGCTGCCATTATTGCCCCAAATAATAAAATAGGAGTCTTCTTTCTTTGAAGATAAAGCAGCCTAGGTATAGCTAAAGGTGGCAGGAGAGTAAAAGAAGTGCTGTTTGTTCTAACAGCTGATTGCATTAATTCTGCCTTAAGAGACATACACAACATCAGCACGTGTTTTATGGCACTGCAAGGAGACTTTCACTTTTATGTTCTTGGAGGTAAGAAGGTACAAAATAGTTGCTTCAAAAGAACTTCCAGGTAGTTGGACGTTCTGAGAGTATGAAATAACCTTTTGAGACGCACTTGGTTACTTTGTAGATCAGTGAGTTTTATATATATATATAAAAGTAGGTAGGTAATCTTCACTATTACCATAGATAGTTTAGCTTAAATTATCAGACTGATTGTATCAATGTTTTTTATTAGTTGGACTTCTGTTGTATGGATAATTGAAGGCATTATTTTATCATGTTTAATATTACCAATCATAACTTTTCATCATCTTCTAAGTGGTTTTGGAGTTCTCTACCTACTCATTATTTATTAGTCTGTTTTTCTGATACGCTTTTGCCAGATATCTCCCCATAAAGCAGTGACAGTGGTGGGATGTTTCCCCTCCTCATGCAATTTTCCTGATTATAAATCTTTCTGGTTTAGTGCAAGTAAAATTCTGTTTCATTTTAAAAACTCAATTTTCATCACTGTATTTTCATCTCCAAGGAATATTAACACTTTTGGAAATTACACAGTCTTTCAGTCTATAATATTTCACTGGTCTTGTAAAGTAGCCAAGATGTTCATTTTAAGCTGTTTTCTTTTTCAAGAAGATAGAAGTGTTGGCTTTGTTCCATTCTCCTCTTTCTAAAATTAATCATTTAGTTACCTCTTCTGTTTAAATGCCTCAAAAAGCCTTGAATGATTGGTGCAATCATAAACATGTCAATTGTAGTGTGATACTATAAATTACACCAGTTGAAGAGTCCCAGAGGTGTGGCTATCAATGTCTCATCTTCAAGAAAACTCTTCACACTTGCTCATGTACAGCCTCAGTATTGTTCAGCCATTCTGTCCTCCAAAGCTGTGACCTGCACCTTTCCAGCAGAGGATTATCAAGCTGATTCTGTGTTAGAAGGAGCAGCCAGCTTGGATAGCACTGCAGCAGTCACGTGCAGTCCTGTGTTCTAGAGTGACCAGTGGCAAATGGAACATCGTGTAACAGATCTCTCCCTTTTTCTAGTCTTGCCCAAATATCTGATCCCTCAGACAGGCCCTCTTTTCCTGCAGGGAGGTTGTTCCCAGGAGCACTGAGGTAGGAGAAGGAGACCCTGCACCTGCCTGGGATTTGCAGATGTCCATCAATCTTACAGAGAGTGGTTGTGTATGGGAGAACCAGCTCTTCAAGGAATGTGCAGCAATTCTGACAAATCCCTGACACGTCTGGGGAGTGCCAGACAGAAGTGCTGGATTGTGGTAGAATGCAATAAGGTCATGGTGGCCAAAAAACAAGAGGGCACAGCTTGCAGGTGTCACACACGAGACAGTTTATTAAATCACTCCATGAAGAAAGAAAAATAATAGAAAAAGAGAGTAAAAAGATACACTCTAACTCCAAATTACACAAAAATATTGTCAAATCCCACCCATAGCCAAGTTCTATAGGTTATATCACAGTGTCTATAAACCTTACTGCAGCTTCTAATTGGATGTCACTTTCTGCACAGATGTTCTCTCTGCCATGAGAAATTTATCTCTTCAACATTCTTTTCTCCTGGGTAGCTTGTCCCCAAACCTTCTTATCTCCTTTTGGTTTTGCTAGCTTGCGGGTTTTTCTCACAGAACTAATTGAATTCTCAGTGTTCACATCCCTGGACAAAAAAGTCCCTGCTACAAGGCCTAGCCTGTAACCTCAAAACTTTTCCGAACTCAAAAAACCTTTTCTTATCCTTACACAGGACCTCTACAATTACATGACAGAATAAACACTAATTTATGAATCTCCCATGGGGACTCAGCATTTTAAATATCCCTCAGCATTTACAGAACACCAGAGCCAAAGTCTCAGTCTGGATGAGATGTGTTCACTTCGGTGACTTCAGTAAAGTTTTGCCAACTCATTCTAGTGGTTACCTGGTCAATGTGAACTTCAAAGGAGATGTTAATTGCATTATCCTTTCAGCTTATGACATCAGGGAAACTTAATTCCTCCTATTGGAACAGAGGGTATGGATCCAAGTAGTGTGGCGCAGTGACTCCACAGTAATCTATATCTGATACTGCAGATAAGGTAACTTTCCTCTAAGCATTACGTGCACTTCATCACTTGTGCATTAGGGAAAAACCTTGCCAGCCTCGGGTGGCAATCAGCATAGCCTTGGAGTCAGGAACACTCTCCTGGCTTTTAATTTGCAATTAGATCACATAATAGGAATTCCCACTCTAAGTTTGCATCTTACTTTTAATTGTTTTGCTTGGAAAAATTGTTTTAGAAGAGAGTCTGTCCGAAGCATGTCTTGTCAAACTTGGAAGTTTTCACTTGAGAGAAAGTATCCATAACACAAAAACTTTGAAGGCTTCTGTCAATTATAAACATATGTTTAGATCCAAGCCCCTACCCATTGCTTTTCATGTTTCTGAGCTCAGTGAAGAAAGTTAAAATACAGCAAAGAGGATATCCTTGAAGACAAAACTATTCTTAGAGGAAACAAACATAATAATTTGTTATATGGAAATGGATTTTTATCATCAAGTAGGAATGATTTGCAAATAAATTATTAACATACATAGTTTCATAGTTTGGTATTTGCAGCAAACCCCCACAATTTGCTGCTATGCCTGAACATCAGTTTTCCAACCAGTATCTTTTTTGGTGGAGCACAAATAACTGAACTTGCTTTGTTTTTCGTACTTTGGTGTGTTGCACATCTTGCACAGTTTTATGGGGAATAAGAATTCCTGCAGGGCACTTCTTTCAAGAAACCAAATGAAGTTTTGCTGAGCAAGAGTCCTGAGCAAACTTGAATGGAACAGCAAAAAGGACCTGACTGTAGAACCAGTTGGTTCCTCCCAGGCTTGTAAACTCCTTGAGAATTTATCTTCATAAAGTCTTTGTAATTTTGTGGGAAGTAGTTACTGGAACAGAGGAAAAAGTATTTCCTTGAGCAGGCACATTATAACTTGGTAGTGCGACCTCATCTGAATTCCCTGGTTTACTCAATATTTAGAAAATAAATAGTAATGAGCTCAGAGTTAACTCAGCAATTCATTTCATGTGGTAGTATTTAATGCAGCACCTGTGGATGGGTAGGATCCATCACTTACACTAAAAGTGCCTCTTGAAACTTGTGTTTTAAAGGCCTTGAACTTCTCAAGGTAAGACATCTGTGTGACTCCCATGTTATTTACACTCTTGTGAAGCTACACTGACCAGTGCTTTCTGCACTCAAGTGTTAATTCAGTGAGGGGCTGCAGAAGTGTGCTGAATGTGGAGTAGAATAATATTTGCATGCTGAATTAATATTGTTATGGTTCCAAGACTTGAGACTCTTGTTTAACTTTCCTTTGATGGCTTCTCTATCTATAGATGCAGAGTGGATCCCAGCTCTCAGTTATGCCTAAGGGATTTCCTGCATTAAAGGGATTATATTAGAATGAAAAGCTCCCTTTTAAATGCTCATAAAAAGAACCTCCCCACAATCTATGGAAACAATTTATATGAAAAAGTACAAATATGTGTTGACTTGAATTTTCTTTAAACGTATTTCTCTCCAGCTTAGTTTCACTTTCATTATTGCAGGAGCAGAGCAAAGGAGGAGGCTCCAGCTCTGCCACTTTGCAGAACAATGCTGAGTCCCCTGGGGCAGAGTGGGATGGCAGGGGGATCATTTGCCGAGTCTCTGAGCCCACTGGAGCATCAGTGACACCTTAAAGGACAGCTGGGAAAGGCTGAGGAGTTAGCTGGATGAATCCCAAATGAGGCTGGAATCCACTCCTTCCAACACTGTACTATATTTACCCACAATTTATATAGTGCACACCAATTTACATCTACATTTTCTTCATCTTTTAAAGATGTTTATTTCTTAGAGGATTATGATAGTACATTAACTTCCATGATTTCATGCTTAAAATACTTGAATGCAGCAATTTCCAGTGCGAAACCTACTTTTAATAGAAAAAATGAAGAAAAAGAAAAGGTATTTTAACTATAGGTCTCAGGATATTGTAAAAAGGCTTTATGAGAAGACAGGATCAATTAGTAGTTAAGTGATAATATTTCTAGTGTAGAAGTTGACTTGTCAAACTTTAGAACTCCCTTAATTAAAATAGATACCAGAGAAATTGCTCCCTCTTTTCTAAAGCATATTTGTTGTGTGGGAGGTATGGACCAAGTATCAATTAGGCCAATTGTGGAGCTGTATTTATTTCTTAATTATTGCAATCTAAAAAGCCTTTCAGAATTTTAAATATGATGTAAAAGATGAAGGAAGATTGAATACAACAAAATTAACAAGTTGCTTTTTGTACTTCTTAGTTTTAGTTCCTTACATTTGCTTCTATAAAACTGCACCTTTAATAATAAATTAATAGTCTGCTCCAAAGCTCTTCTTGCTGGGCCATACTGAGTGACAGTTGGTGCCACCACTGTGTTCAATTAGCTACAGATACATAAGGAACTTAGAAATTATGGAAAGAATAAAAGATACTTGATGCAGACAAATATAGGTTTAAAATAGAAATATAAAATAACAGATTGCCAGAGACTGAAATGTATAAAACCACACTGATAAAATAAACAATGAAAGTCAAGAAATTGGCAATAGCATGATTTTTGTTTTTATTAAAAGAATACACTTAATGGTGCATAAATCACCAAATAGTATTGGTAAGTTCAAGATTTTCTGAAGTTATTTTAAATTTGACATTAGGATGAATATTATTTGACTGATTATACAATTTTTCAAAATGCAATATTGCCAGCTGCCCAAAAGTAAATGTCAAGATTCTGTTTGTGGCATTCAGCTGCAGTACTTGGGAAACCTTCAAAGCAGCATCTCCAAAGCCCTGTAAAAGCAGACCTGCTCCTCCTCTCTCCGGATCACCACACTGTCTAATGCCTTATTTGTGGTAGTTCCGGCCAATTTGCCAACACCCCCAGGCCAGAAGCCAAGCTCCAACTCCACATCCAGCCCTTATTTGTACATGTTCTCTCCACATGGAAGGTTTGGTTTGAACAATGAAAACAGCCTTCCCCATGAAGAAACCCTTCAACATTGTGAGGGTCAAGGCCTTGAAGGGGTTTTTTTCCTGCCTTGCATGGGAAAAAACCCCACAAGCAAACTTGAAACTTGTGTTTCACCGTTATTCACACAGTACCAAGTGTGGTTGAGCTGGTGAGAACTTGGGATAGCTTGGCATTTTTGTGGTGTCCATCAGGGCACAGGGGTTGCCCCCTGAGTGCCCCAGCATGCTCCCAGGGATCTCATGGACACTTCCCATGAGAAGCTGGCTGGCCAGGAGGGAAGGGGAGTCCTGCCTGCTCCTTCATTTTGGAATTCCTGCCGTGTATCCCAGAAGGCTCCAGTGCCTTCCAGTGTTTGAAGCGGCTCTGTAAGAAAGTTGGGGACAAACTTTTTAGTTGAGCCTGTTGTGATGGGACAAGGGGGACCATGGATTTAAACGGAAGGAATTTGATTTAGGTTAGGCATAAGGAGGAAGTTTCTTACAAAGAGAGTGGTGAAATACAGGATCAGGCTGCCCACAGGAAACATTCAAGGACAGGTTGGACAGGGCTGTGAGCAACCTAGTTAGAGATGTCCCTGCTAGACAGCCTTTCAAGGTGCCTTCCCACCCAAATCAGTCAGATGGTACGATTCTAAGCCTTTCTCTCTGAAGGCAGGCCTGGGGAAGCTGGAGGGGTGCCTGACTCCTGGGGATGAGAGGGCAGCACAGGAAGGGGCACAGAGTGTGCACCGGGGCCTTCCCTTCTCCACCCTCCCTGCTGACACCCAGGGTGTCCTCCTGCCCCACAGGGAAAAGCACTGGAGCACTAATTGCTCTGTACAGCTCTGTCCATGGGGAAACCACTGGGTTTGTGACCCAAGTCACACCAAACCCCATTGTCACAGTGGGGCTTGCAGGACTGGGAGCAGATGGGAAAGATCTGGGTGAGATGGCTGTGTGTTAGCAGCTCATGTGAGGCACTGAGGTTTGCTTTGGCTTGCAGGGCCGTCTCAAGGCCTGGCAGAGCTGTAATACTTGGCCAGAGCAGGGTTGGAGTTGGCTCCTGTGCCCTGCCCTGTCTGTCAGCACAGTGCCAGGCAGATGTTCCTCAGGGCTTTCTGCACTGCCCTCTGGGACCCACACGAGTGCTGGGATTAGAGGGGCTGGCTCTGCACATTTGACACTCCTGCTGTAGGCAATGTGTTACATATCCATAAAATCCCAGCTCCCACTCCCAGGGAGTGCACAGGACTTTCTTGGCAACAGCACTTATTTTCCTTATCTAATATTTCCATTGTTTGTATAATGGAACAGCAAACATTCTTCCAAAGGTTACCCAAACATAAGCATCTCAAATGAATGGCTTAGATTTTTCTGAGTGATAACTACAATTTCATTGCTCATTTTGTTTCTGGGTTTTGGCATGTCGTGCCACTTGCTGATTTACTTTGGCTTTGTTCGTTTACTTGTGGTAAACTGGAAAGATATTGCATGATGCATTTTCTCCATAAAGCTTTAAAAAAACAGTTTAGATACCTGCTCCTTTGAGAATCCTAAAAGGCTTGCAAAAAGGTTCTCTCTGTGTAATGGGCATTGCTTTAAAGTAAGGCCAGGAAAGGAAGAAAATGAGTATCTTCTGCCTGTTGTATTTAGGTACCATCAGAGATTTTCTGAGGCCAGTGCTGATTTATTTATGTGATTACCCAGGACATTGTCTTCCCCTCAATGATTATCTTACCTCAGCAGGTGCAACACTTAGAGAGGAGGCTATTTTTATGCAAACTGAGTTCCCTTTTCCCTTTAAGACAGTACATTAAATACATGCAGGCAGTGTTTGCTGCCCACAGACATTCTGCTGTTGTACCTCAGATTTAGATGAACAGAATAATAAATGGCTGTGAGATTCTGCACCTCTCTTACACAGGACTAGTTTTTGTTCCTTGTAGTTAACAGTCTAACTTACAACTACAATGTGTTGTAAGTGAAAGGAAAGTCTGGCCCAGCAACTGTCCATAATTCTTTCTTTCTTTGCAAAGAGATTATCACAGGTTAACAGTCTCCATAATGTGTTGTGCCAGAGGTTTCTCCTTGATCTAAATGCAGTGATGCAATACAGTAAGTCAAACACTTTTTGCAAAATTGATAAGTGATGGAAAGTGCTGCCATTACACAGGGCAGCTGATAACTCTGTAACCTCATTCTTAGAAATAGTGTTTGGGGTTTGTTGGCATGACCAGCTCATTGTGTGAACAACATGAGGCCAGATCTTCAACATACTGGTATGGCCAGCAGGCCCAGGGCAGTGACCCTTCCCCTGGACTCTGCCTTGGGGAGGCCACACCTTGAGTGTTGTGTTCAATTCTGGGCCCCTCAGTTGAGGCAAGAGATTGAGGGGCTGGAGCGGGGCCAGAGAAGAGCAACGAGGCT
>JAWWLZ010000025.1:18061708-18074135 GCA_035041345.1 Poliocrania exsul
GGGAGTGGAGTTGGCCCAAGGGTTGGACTTGATGATCTTGGAGGTCTTTTCCAACCCAATCCATTCTATGATTCTATGAAGTCATCCTTAGGCTCCATGAACACTGCTGGCTCCATCAGCTGCCCACACTGCCAAGGGGCACTGTGCTGGGGCTGCTCCCTTGGGGAGAGGCAGTGAGGCCTCTGCTTGGAGGATTAAGAAGAGGTGACTCTGTCATATCATCTGTGCTTTCATACTCGTGTGGCAAACTGAGTGCTGTGCTGGGCAAGGCCAGGCTGGGGGTTTTGTCAGTGATGTCGAGGAAAGCCCTGAAGGGAGGAGCCAAGCTCTGAGCTGGGCATGTCCCTGTGCTGGGCAGCCTGTGTGAGGGCAACAGCACTGCAGAGAGAGAGAATCCTGGAGAAATCCCTCACTTCCATTGCACTGCAGGGCTGAGAGAGCCATAAATATACACAGACTGTCAGCCTTGAGTGAGAGCTGATTTGTCTTCATTTTGTTCTTGTTTGGGGAAAGCTGCAGGAAGAAAGCACAGTCCATTATACCAAATGAATAATCCAATCGATGCAGCCAGTGTGCCCTTGATGAAATTAAGCTTTGTCTTTGCAGAGTATCAGGGAGAGGGAAGGGTTTTTTGCCTTATGTTGTTGGTACCCTATGAAAGCAAACAGTTGCCGTGCAGTGGTTTTGTCCTGTTAGAGGACACACAAGAGCACAGCTCTTAATTTGTTGTCTCAGGTGATGCTTAGATGAGTGTAAGAAAGGGCTCACTTTGGAAAGCCACCTTAAAATTTAAAGATAAAACAGTTACCTGAATCTCCATTAGGCATTCCCAGATGTTTGGCCAAGTGTCACTGCTAGAAGTGATGCTGCTTCCAGCTGAGCCACGGACATTGGAAAATTTTGCTCCTGAAGCCTCTGTAAGGATCACCTGTGGATTGGGAAGATGATGACAATGCTGTTCTTCACAATAATGACTTTTCTTTTTTTTTTTAAATTCAGCATTCCATTTCTGTGTTTTTGTGAAAGAGGATTATGTTATTGGTTGAAAGAGAAAAAGCTTTTTGGAGAAAATGGGGCAGTGGCTTCAATATGCAAGTCAAAGTTCTGTAGCCCTGCAAGTGGAATTAGCAGGACTGAATCATCACTGTTCCTTTCATGTTAACTTTTATCAACAGACTTGGGATAAGAACAGTGTTAGGTGCAATAATGATTTCCTGTCTCTTTTTGCAATTGCTACTTATCCTTTAAATCCCTACTGTTCAAATTTGCTGTTTCCATTTGTTTTCCAAGAAGTCAAAGGTTGGTGGTGTTTCACATGCCTGTTATTTCTAAAGGTGAGTGGAAAATAAAGCCAAATATGTATTTTTGTCAGTAAACTCAACGTGCTTCAAAGACAAACATATCTGCATTCCCTCAATACTGATTTCCTTTAATGTGTTGCACTTGTGTGTTCTTGACTTGCCTTCTAAGTAGCTCTAGAAATTATTCCTACTGTCTCCAGCAATTTTTTCTACATCTCTCTAGATGTTCTAAAAACCATGCTTGCAGATCCTGAAAGATGTGAGGACAAAGCAAACCTCCCCACACATCCTGAGAAGTGACTGATTGTCTCTGATATAAAGAACCTGTTTTCACAGATAATAGATGACATATTCTGCCACAGCTTGCAGCATGTGTAGTGACTTCAATTTTAACTTTTAAAGAAGAAAAAAAATCCTTTCTGAATGCTCATTGTAAGTCCCATTCCTTGTCCTTGCCTTGGGGCAATGCATTTCTATGACCCACCCTTACTGCCAGTCCAGACCTTGGCACTGCAGCCATGGATTATATTCAATGCAGAGGATTTGGGTAATGTCATAGAAATAGCTGGGTGTACATAGCTGCTATTTCGGGCACAATAGCATTTACTAGCCCTTGTTTCCTCTTTGCTTTCAAATGAAATTCTTTAGGGACTGCAGATACTCTTTTCCTCTGTGGATTGTGAGCTGAGTCAGTTCTGTTCAGACTCAAAAACCAGAGCTTGCACAGCCTGTGCTTCTCCTTTGATGACTCCCTTTGCATGTGGTGTCTGTCTCTCCTCCCCACCACTTCCCACAGAGGAACCATTCTTTCAGGATGAGCACAGCTTAGGTATGGTCCTCTAAGGTACAAAAAGACTGAAAAAGACAGGTATTGGGAAGGAAAACTGACAATATTTACAATATTTATGGAGCAGTTCAAAAGCTGTCATGAATCTTTTTTCCTGATTAACATTGGAGATGAGGGAAAATAGGGAGTAGGCACTTCTTTACAGGTGGGCTGCAAGAGGAGAGCTTTGCCCTTGAAGTAGGGATAGAAGGAGAGCAGAATTTTCTTAAAGCATTCAGTAAGTATCCTATTAGTTGGAGCAGAATTTCCACTGGCTTCCATAAATGAGGGCACAGCTCCTTGGATGCTGTGGGCTGAATGCTGTTTGCTCAGGATCATGTCAGCATTAGTGCAGGAAGACAAATGTGTGGGAATGCTCTGAAACTGCAGTGCAACTGTGCAGTGATAATCTTAGCATAAGCTTTTAGTTCAGGCACCCCAGTTAATTCTTAGCTTAAACAATACAGCACATCCACTTGTACTTTTTTCACCATTTTTTGTAGAAATTTCAAGCCCTGACCTTAGTTTGGAAGCTTGGGTGGCAAATCAGGGCACTGTTTTGTTGTTCTGGGTTGTCCCCCTCTTTCCTTGGCACAGGGCCTCAGTTTTAAAGGGATGATGATTCTTTTCTGAGCTACTGGTGGGGTTTTTTCTAGTTTGCTTTTGTTTGCTTTTTAATTACAGCCTGAAGCGCTTTTGGTTTCATTAAAAAAGCCCTAAAGTAATGAATTGTTGCATTACATCATCATTCCACTTTGCCAGTGGGGTCATGGCTGCTGCCTGGTTTTCCACGGAGAGCAGAGGTCACCCAGCTTGACATCTAAAATACAAAATACAGACCTGTTCTTGAACTCCAGTGTCACAGGTGACTTCCAGCCCATGGAAACCTTGGGGAAAATTCCTCTAGTTCATGATAATGAATCCAAAGGGCAATTGAGGAGATCAGAACATGGGATTGTCACTATGCAAATTGTTTAGTTTTTTACTTACAGAAGAACCTCAAAAAACTTTCAAGCCAGCCCTGTTTCCTACACAAGTATGCTGTGAATTTGGAGGACTCTCCAAGTGCTGACTCTGCTGGCTCTGAGCACCTCTCTGGTGGGGATGGGCAGTCCCTGCACCTCGGGCTCACCTTTGTTCTATTGTTTTCTCAACTCACTGACTTTGGCTGGGTTGAGCAGTGCAGGGACAGTCTGACAGAGCTCACCCTGCCTCTCAGCTCAGGATAAGTGTTCAGGACAATTCCTTTCCAGACTGCAGGCATGATCTGCTGAGGGAATGAACCATAGGAGTAAATTGCTGGTGATTACCAGTGTTAGAGGTGCATGAAACAGGAGCAGTGTGGTCCTACCTGAGGCTGTTACCTGAGAGCTCCGCCTGGCCCCAGGAAGTTAAATGTGCTTATTTTTGGTGCTGGCCTTGTCCATCTGATACTCCAAAGCTACAGGTGCTGAAGGACTCTACAAATAAATTTTAAAAAAATGCAAGATAGCTGAGGAAAATGGTATAAATACATCATTGGTTTTGTTCCCAGGGAAGTCTCAGTGACTGTGTTGCACCTTGTGCTGCTTCACTTGCTTAGAAACACGAAAGTTAATGTGCTCCAACCCACAAAGTAAAGCCATACCCTGAACCCTCAGCAGTGAACTGCCACCCTGCCTCCCTCATGCACACTGGGTCACACAAGGAATGTGAACAGTGTGTTGTATTCCCAGAGGAAGAGTTTTAGCTGAGTGAGTGCCAAAGGTCAGTTCTGTTCTCTTCAATGGGTTCTGTTCAGTGCTTTAGCACACCTGAATTCATTTGCTTAAATAGGAAATATCAGATGGGAGAAGTCATTAAGCTCAAATTGTCTTGCTCACTGTTTTAAAGTGACCTCTCAGTAGAAGACAAAAATACACCCCGTTCTTTAACCTGTGTATGCACCACTGCTCTAAAATGCCACCTGCCAGCTGAGAATGAGCCTGTGTTCATGTTTGTGTTGAATGTTCAATAAATATCTCTGAAGAAACAGAGAAATTTTTTTGCCTTCAGTCCTGAAGAATGTGCATGGTAAGAGATCTGGAGAGTTTGAAAAGATGTAAAAATAACTCCTGTAAAAATAACTGTTTCAGCATTAGCAACAGATGAAAACTCTTAAGGTAAAATCAGTAAGTTGTGTTTTGGTTTTTTTTTTTTGCTCCCCCCCATCTCCCAAACCCAAATGTTATTTTTAATTCCTGATGTTAATCCTGTTTAACAAGGATATCAGTGTGGCCCCTTTTGCCATGTGGTGCTGGCAGTGCTTTTTGGTGCCCCACTTTTCCGAGATGCTGACATGAGTGTCACTGCAGCTTACAACTGGGGAGGCACACACGGGGGGACTTGCTGTGCTCTGCCAATCAATGCCATCTCCTGGATGGAAAAACCTGTCCTGCCCTCTCCTCCAAACCTTGCCATGCTCAGCAGCTGCTGCAGGGACACCTCACCTTGCCCTGTGAGACTTCCCTTTGGGCGATGCCAGCCCTGCCTCAGGGGCCGCTCCCAGCCACTGTTTGTGTGCCAGGGCCACTCCTGGCATCCTTCCCTGGAGAATCAGCGAGTGCTTTTGCAAACCTGTCATCTTTTCTCTCTAGTCATGTTCATGCAAACTGTATTTTAAACGAGGTATTTGAAAGGAATGCCCTGATTCTGGGCCCCAGCTCACAATCCTCTGCATTTCTTGTTAGATTAGGTCGCTGTTCATCTGATTCAGGGAGATTTTCCTCCCTCTCTTACCTTTATTTTGAGCCATTTAACTTGTATAGTTGCTTAGATATCCTGCATTTTATTTAGGAGACTCCTCCAGTCTTCATTAAAACTTCTTTGTGTCTTCCTTAAAAGATTCAGTGGCATGAAGTTGCTGTGATATCTTTAAGAAGAAATTTTTACCCACTTTATTTGAATTTGAGAGGTGGAATGAGAGGAATAGAGTTAAGCTTATTTTCACTTTGGAACATTTTGCAGCAGTTCATTCTGGTCCTGAATACTGACAGAACATTTTAGCTGCCTGGGACTGTCCATGAAAGTTGTGATAGCCTTGTTGGATCAAGTCACTGGTGGTGGCTCATTGGAACAAAAAAACCTCTCGAGATATTTAATTAGCTAGAAGGTATTTATTCATATTGCAAATGCTCCATAGTGGGTTTTTTGTGTTATTGAACAGTTGCATATATTGGTGTGAGTGGCCCATGATGACAGAGATGTTGCCCTGATAAACTGGAGTGATCTGGTTGCCCTGCTATGAATATCTGCGTTTTCCCCATTTAAATTCCAGGTTGTTCCCTCTTGCGGACTTTCCCATGTCTGAGTTTATGAGACAATCTGAAACAATAAATGCAAAGGTTCTAGTCTGTCATGATTTCACACCAAACCATTCTTTGTTCAGTTTTCTTTGCTTTCTTCCATTATTCTTTGATTATATAATTTATTTCCAGCTACTTATGTCCTTCATTGCTCATTTGCTTTTTGGTCATATCTTTTTTTTTTTTTTTTAATCTCCTGCTTCTTGGTGGTCTTCCTCAAAGACCTCTACTTTTGAATTGGTTGTGCCATCATCCTTGTGGCCTCTTTTATTAGCAGAGGTACCTTTTCGCACCAAATCTTCTGAGGAGACCATGCACTGTCTGGTATTGCTCAGGTCACATGGTGGGCATTGGTCCTGTTGGAACTTGGACCTTTTGGCAGAACTGCATCTTCTTTATCTGCCCTGTCCCTTTCTACCTTCTTGAATTTGGGCCTTTTGGCACAGCTCTGTCTCCCTTATCTACAGAATGGTGGGGATCACTTTAATATCACTGGGACAACTGGTGGCTTGTGACTGCATTTGGTATTAATTCTGGGCGGCAGATTTAATGTTGACTGTTAAAATAATTCAGGATGGCTTTGAATAAATACCTTGAGGTATTAAATACAACTGATAATTACATTAAATGAGTAACTAGAGGGTCTTCTCTAAATGCATGTACCAGTTTCCTGTTGGAACTCCTGGTCTTAAAATAGTTATCATCAAACTGGCCTTGTGGCTGAAAGAAAGAAAAAACCCAACACAAATTATATAGTGATTTTCATACAGTTTAAAATTTTATCATTCTTAGTTTCTGAATCTTTGAAAAAAATTAAAGCTGTTCTTTAAGAGAAAGGCTGTTAAGAAAAGTATTTCTATAAGAAGTGAATTTTGAAAACTTCTGCCAGTTTTTGCTGTGTGAGAAAATTCAACATGCAAGTTACACTTTTCTTTCAGTATTTTAAAAGACAGGGGAGATGGGCTGCTTGTGTTTGTGTTCCAGCCATGCAAGAATTGGGGTTTTTTACCTTCTGGCCCCTCACTTAACCCTTATTTTATTCAAGCTAATGATGAAAATTCTATTTCTTCCTTAAGCAAGATAATTTGAATTTTTTATTTTAGGCATATCACATTTAGGTTATAACAGAGTCTTTTTAACTAGTAAAGTTAAATTTTGGTGCTCTGACTCCTCAATCTACTATAAGACTTTATCTAGTCTAAGAAATCTAGACAAAAGTATTAAAAAATTAGTTTTCAAAATACTTTAATAACATGGTGATTGTTTTTGATAGAAAAAGATGGAAGGTGATAAGTTATAATGTGAGCACAAACTCTTCTGTTTGAAATATCTTTGTTCAAAGTCAGCTGTTTCCTGCTTAAGACTTCATTACACTTCTTGAAAAGTGCTCAAGGTAATTTTGGTTTTGAGAACTGGGAGAGCCTCTGGAATAGCAATTTATAGAACCTTAATTAATTGTACTGAGTTCGGTGTGGAAGGCAAAATAAGGCAGAGAGCATTTCTGCTGGGGACCAGAGATGTTCTCCTAAGAGCTCTTTGCAACCCCAAGTTTATGGTGACAGCTTTGGTTGTGCCTGAGCATCAACAATTCCTCACAGAGCACTAATTGTACCTAAGCCTCAAAAACTGATCAGCATAAAATGAAAGGAAAAACAATAATTCAAATGGAGCCAAATATCTTTGAAATAGCACAGCCTGTAGTATATTGGAAGTGTTTTAAAGGCTGGGAAAGCAGCAAAGGAAGTGTTGGGAGGACAGGTTCTGGTATGTGGATAACCCAAGGATTCCAACCCATTTCTGATCAGTGGGAGGTGGGAGAGCATTCCTAGCATGGGTTGGCAGGAACAAAGACTAGACAATAGTCTGGCACTGAAGTGCTCAGTAGGCTCAGTGCAGAGCAGCCTCACTGGAAAGCCAAACACTGGTTTATTCAAGAATCCAACAACTCATTAAAGGCAGTTGGCAAGCAGAGCTAATTAATGAGCATGTCCTTGTCTTCTCCGAGGTGAGCACCTGACATTCTATTTGATATTGAGGTAGTAGGTGTAAGTAAGGTGAGCTGGCAGGTAAAATTAATTAATGCATCCAGACAGGTCACCAAAGGCTTCAGCCTTTATTCTATAGCTCATGCTGTGCTGGAGGATGTTTAGCAGCAAATTTTACTCCTCTCTTTCCAACCATCTTCTGGCAAAAACCCCCCAGGATCTTTAAAGGCAAAAACAGTATTCCTGGAAAAGAAAATTATTGAGATGCTTAGGAATCTTAGGAACTTCTGGAAACCACAATTGAAATGAAAATTTATAAGAAGATATGGTAAAAAAAAAATAAAGTTAGTCAATCAATGGACCATGTTACTATTTCCAACTAACTAAAAACCTGGAAGATATATCTTTGTTTAAAGCTTGCAGAAGGAGAAGTAGAACAGAACCCAGGAAGGACAGGCTGGATTCCCAAACTACAATTTTTCAATGCAAAATATGAACCACAGCTCTTCTAAAGAACATGGGCTCTTTAGAAGGCTGGGTTAAAAAAATGAGCCTTGTTTGGGGAATTCAAAGAAATGATCTACAAAAATCTCGGTATGCAGAGCAAGGCAGAGGTGGATTTCACTGGAAATTTTAGCATGTTCAGTACTAATAATGGATTTGGGGTTGAGCACTGCATGGTTAGGGCTGCCAAAACAGAGCAATGTGCATTCCAAACCCTGGAAATATTGGCCTGATTTTATAAGGTAGCACTTGCTCCTAATTCAAGTGCTTGTTCTTCATAGGCTGTGGCAGCTTTACACAACAAGGAACATGTTTTACTGAGGCTGTTGTGTTTTTCACACTGACACAGAACAAGGTTCTGAATGAGCTTTTCTGTCATGGAAATACTGGAGATGTTCCTGCAATTCAAAAAAGGCTGAAGGGAATTAGAACAAGAGTTAGAGATTTTGTAATAGACAACAAAACAGAACCTGGAACAGCTGTAACTGTAAGAGAGTTAAACAGACATCTGGGAAGCCCCAAACAAGAACTGTGAGATGACTTGCAGGCAAAGATAATATTCAGTTCTGTGATTTTTCTGCTGCTGTAGGGTCTGTGTTTAAATATATGTAAACCTGCATCAGCCACCAGATCAAAACATTAGTTTCCACAGTGAGAAATTCTGGATATGTTCCATGAATTAAATCATACCTGAGTGGCTTTCAAACTCCTGAGCCATATCTAAATTTCCAAGCTCTGGCTGGTGTAGGACAGGATGGCATTAATTCTGAAATGTCCTGTTCAGAGGGGGATCAAGTCAAGGTAGTGTTTGGATGCCTGAGGAGTGGGGGCTGCTCTGCATTATTGAATAACCCAAGGATGGCTGTCTGGGAGTGCTTTGTTTCCATGGGCACTTCACTGGCCTGTAAATGCAAGTAAGACTCATTTATAAAAATCCATAGCAGTCCAAATCAAGTGATCTGCTTCAAATTTCAGAGCAACAGGTATCTCTAAAGTGATCCAAGACTGATGTGAGCCCAGCCTGGGTGGTGTTTGGCTGGACAGGGTCAGCTCTGGGGATCTGGATCAGCAGGGATGGGACAGTCCTGTGGAAAAATCCAGTACAAGTGGAGGCCTTCAGAAACAGTTTCTTTAAGTCCCACCAGACTAATGCTCTGTATCTGAAAAGGCTTCAAAGGCAAAATGGTCAAATTACATATCTGCATGAGTGTCTGGCACTGGTGGCCAAGATGCTGTCATTTTAACTTTGTGGGTTTGTAGGGAATAAGAAAGGAGCTGGAAAACTTTAAAGTTTTCCAGCCTTCATAGATGTTAATTGTTGCAATGGACAAGCTCAGCAATGTGGTGATTAGGAATTGCTCTCAAGAGACTGGCCTGGAAGAAGAATCTGGTATTTTGCCTGTTTTGTTCAGATTGTATTCAAGATGATGTTTTTCATCTGGTGTTTCAAAACTAAAAGCAGCTTTGTTTCCTTCTTTGTTCCAAGTGTCTGATTAGTTGCTGTGCCTTTGGAATGATGTTTGGAGGGAGTTTTGCTGACTTTCAGAGCTGTGTCTTTGTGCTGCTTTCGTAGCCCTGAGCTGCCTCTGTCCAGCCACAATTGTCCCCTCCACTCCTGTCTGTCACCTGTGGGCAAAGCCTGGCAAGGTGTGGTTTTCACTGGAAACCTTCAGGCAGCTGAAACTTGGAATGGTGAATTATAGATAAGTGCACCTGAGAGGGTTGAGGTGTCTGTTCCCAGAATTTTAGGATGAAAAAGATGCCTGAAGAAAATTGTGCCTTTAATAATTTAGAAGTCTGGGCTCAGCATGAGGTGTCCTTGCCATGCATCCCATCAATATTATTGCCTGATGTTGGGGCTTGTCTGGCACAATTCCAGCTGGAATACACCTGAGGAGCTGCAGGACTCTTCTGGAAGGAGAAAAATGTTTTTGTCAAGTCTTTTCAGAATGTCCACCCATTGCAGCTTGTTGGTTCTTGAAGCTGGACAGACAGGATGTCCAGTGTGTGATGCCACAGGGGTTGCTCTGGGATCAGGTATTTCAGTGTTGGAATAGCAAAGTGTTTCTAATGCCTTCCAAGTTTGTCCAGATCTACTTTTGTTTTGAGCATTTTGCTGGTTTTGTTAGTCAAATAATGGCTAGTTATAGTTCTCCAATAATATTTGATTTATGGGGATCAGGATTTGAAGTAATTTATATGCAGTGGTATATTTTAAGTTCCTGGCTTAAACTCAGATCATGGGTTGAAGGGAATATAGAAATGTCACAGTTTCCATTAAACTAATGAACTCCTTTATCTGTTAGGATACAAAACAAAAATCTTGCTTTCTTTCACACAAACATTTCAGTTGTTTAGTAATAAGGGAATTATCATAGGTTTGCATTTTGCAACAAAATATGGAATTATTTTAAAGAAACCCTCATAGCAACATTGGAAACAAGTAGGGACTAGGACCCTTATGGATCATTATTAAGCCATGATGATGATTATTATTCTTATTACCTGCAGGAAAGGGGAGGTCTTTGGCATCCCATATTCAATATCACCACAGTCACCAGCACCTTGTGACAGGATATTAGTGCCAGATTCAGGTGGCAGTTCCTGTTCCTGAAGTTTTAATTCTGCACGTGTAGGACTCAATTCTGATAAACCCTGGGATTTTTTTGTGATATATTCCCCAGATCTTAGTTGTTTATAGGCAAGAGGCAGAGCAATATGTCAACAACGTGGTACAATGGTGAATAAAGATCCTAGTGCAGTACATGGGTATTTATCTTTTCTACACTTCCTAATAAAAGGGTTATATGTTCAATTAATTTCCAAGAACAACTTTCTACTCTTCTGGCAATTCTTAGCTTCACACTGTGGGCAAAATTCCTGCAGAAAGCCTTTTATGTGGAAAAACAATTGCCCTTTGTGTATTAGAATCCATGTTGCATTTGATGATAACAATGTTATCTTTATTAAATTTCCTTGTTGTACCTTTTGATTTATAGCCCTCCATAAGTCCTCATTTTAAAGTAACCTCTGATCTGCCTCTGATCTGGTACTTTCAGTGCTCCAATGCTGGTACTAAAATGTGGGCTAAAATAAGAGAGAATTCCATTTATAATCCAGGATCATGGGAAATAGAAATTTTCAGAGATCTGAACACGCAGCACAGCATTTCCTGAGGGGATTCTTTTTGGGAGGGTTTAATATTCTAGGGCATTGTAATTTCTATTCCTTTCAGCACTTTGCTCAGGTGTTTACATTGAAGGACACTGCAGAATAAGGAGAGGGTGTGTAAGGCCAAGCTCTGTGTGGGTTCCATCCTGCTCTTTATAATGTGGATTATACAGGGCATGGTGAGGCACCTTTGCTTAACCCTGCAGGAGCCCTGGGGCTTCTCTTGATGCCTACATGGGAGAGAACAGTTACCTGAGTCTGGACAGAATTTAAAACTCAACTCCTTCAGCTGGTCACAGCATGCCAGGCATTTTCTGCCACAGCTATAGGGCAATAGGAGAGAATAATTTTATTTCCCTGTCCTTAAACCTTACTAATAAGGGAGGAAAAATTAGAAATTGCATAAAGCAGAGCTGGGTTTCTCATAATTCTAATGAGGGGCTGAGGGAGGGGGGTGATGTTTATATTTATCTCCTTTTAGCAACAGCTGTTATTGTACGGTAACACTGCAATATTCTGTGTAAATACTGGGTTGATACATTTGATTGAACATATGCAAAGCTCTTCTGGACATTTCTGCATATGGCTCTGCTAATGAGGATTCCTGAGCTCCTTCCTCTCCCTCCTTTCCTCTGCTCTCCAGTAGGAGTTTTCAGCCAGAGCACACAATGAGTTCTGCAGGTCTTTTGTGCCATCCTTTAGTTCCTGAACATCCATATGGCTTTAATTCAAATGTCCCTAACCCATATACAGAGTGTTACAAAACCAAAGCAGAGGCCCAGATAGTGATGAATAAGATCTGACTGGTAAAATCTGAACTGTTGGCTGCATCCCTAGTCCTGGGTGCATTTTACCTTCCCCCTCAGAGTAACCAAGCAGCTGCCTGCAGAAGCAAACTGAATGTCATCTCGACTCTTTACCAATTTTATTCTAACCTGGAACAAGAGGACAACAAAGGAAAAATGTGTGCCTCGGGACAAAAGTTGCCTCTTGTCATGAGTTAACAGTTAACTGGTGAAAGAACATTGGGGTACTTAGAAATCCTGCTATACTTAGAGTTTATTCACTGCAGTGGCAAGGTCAGTGCCTCGCTCCCTGTTGTGAGTGCAGAAGGCAGGAGGGTGAGGCTGGTCCAGCACAGATCCCAGCTGAACACACCCAGGAGGCTCCACAGCACAGGGACACAGTGCCAGGGGAGGAAGATGGGCCTCACAAATCACAGGATCATGGAATGGATTGTGTTGGAAAAGACATCCGAGATCATCAAGTCCAACCCTTGGTCCAACTCCAGTCCCTTTACCAGATCATGGCACTCAG
>JAWWLZ010000025.1:18076223-18088282 GCA_035041345.1 Poliocrania exsul
TCTTTCCTGAACTGAGGGGCCCAGAACTGAACACAACACTCAAGGTGTGGCCTCCCCAAGGCAGAGTCCAGGGGAATAAAATATAGTTGGAGAGCACAGTTCTGGCATGTACACTGGTAAACACACTGTTTTTTGTCAAAGACTGCAGTGTCTTTGTGCTGATGGCAGCATGGCATTCATGGGACAGAACCATGAGGGGTTTTCCAAACCATGAGGTTGTCTTAAGGAATATTTCTCAGATCTCTGGCTTTGGATTAGGTATAACACAACACTCCGTAGTGACTCGGAAGCTGAGCACGTGGAAGGTCACATTAGACATTCCTGGGGAGACATGCAAAAAGGTTTGGAACATTTACTCAATTTAAAGCACATACACATAAGTTGCTTACTTCTTGGCATGTGCTCAAATGGCTTCCTTTCCTTTGGATCATCCAGAGGGAGAGCTAAACTGGGCATTAAGTAAAGAGAAGGCTGTGTGTTAACTGGCTACGCTCTGGAAAAGAATTAATTAGTGCCTGAGAAATGGTTCATCTGTGGTTGTTTTGTTAAAGCTGCCCATGCTCTGTGAGATGAGCAGGGACACAAAATCAAGGCTCTGTTCCTGCTCTTTTGTTCCTTGGTGATGTTGCTCAGTGTACAGGAGGGTTTGCTATTATTGTGTGACTGCAACAAATGAAGACTCCAAAGCTTTCCTGCCAAGCTGCTGGAAGTGTATGCACCTTTAAAGCCAGGAATGGGAGTATTTAAGAAAAAGAAAAGTCTGCATTTATTGTTTGAGGGTTGAAACAACGAAAATGAAGCTGCATGTGCAAGTTTTTCAAAGGTGGTGGGAAGGATTCAGAATTTTTACAGATCCCAGTAGACTTTGGTGAGCATTCTGTTTTGGATGTGATCCACTGGGATGATTCTCCTTGCATCTTTTACAAAGCTAGTCATAAAATGTGATGCCCAAAACAATCATTAAGAAAATTAGAATTTTTAATCATTCAGTAAATAGTTTATTCTTTGGCAATGTGCAGTTTGTCAGAAATTTGACATTGCATTGAAAGTCACTGATTTAATTCTGTCAACCAGACTTAATTTCCTGTTAAAGATTACACCTTAGGAGACACTCTGCATTCCTGAAATCACATTAGTGATGAGTTATTTAATCAACAGCACTATTTAAAGGTGTTTGGAAACAGTGTTGTGCCACTACAGTTGTGAGAGAGTTTTAGTGAAGTGTTAAAGACATGTGCAGAGAAATAGGGATTCAAAAAAGCTGGAAGTCTGAAAGGGCAGTGGGGTGCTAAAAATGTAAGGTGATGGAAAGCAAAGAAAGTTTCTAGGTAGTTCCTGCCTTTTCTTGAGGCAGCTACATCTACTAATTATCTTAATTGTGTCTGTATAAAATACTGTGTCAGTGCCACAGGCCTTCTGATCTCCTGTCCCTGACTTCTCCATCCACCAGGTTCTTGGTCTGTCTGAGCTGCTGCCTTTTGTCCTGCTGGGCATGGCCACTCACCCTGTACTTGGACATGTTCAACCCACTCAGGGTCTAGAGATGTTTTCTAAAAACTGTGAAGAACCTTCAAGGTGTTCTTGGCTTTTTTAATCTGCTCCTTTGAGCACATGAAGCTTTTGGCAGTGTACAAAGGGCCCTGGCTGTTCTCTATGCACAAACAGAGGACACCATGTCAGCAAAAGAAGAATTGAGAAGTTTCTTGTTGTAGCTCAGGTCTCCATTTTCCTTCCTAGTGCTCTACACTTATCTTTATTTTTCACTGGCACAGTTTTGTGCTTCTAGAGCAGAAGAATAGCAAGGGAATTCTGACAGTGTTTCTCAGGCTGCTTGGCCAATTAAGAAGTGATTGTCAGGAACCCTAATGGCTTTTTTCCCAAGGTTAAGCCAGGAGACATCCTTCTAATTCACATTCTTAGAGGTACATTTACAACTTCCAGAAGCAATCCCAATCCTGGCCTACACGCTAAAAGAGCATTTGATAACTTATTATGCATTCAACTTCCATGTGGTGCTTCCCATGTTTGTTGTTTGTCTGTCTGGTGACCTTATTTGTGGGATAAAGGTGGCAGTGAACATGGAAATTATCATAAATACTGTGTGTGTTTGAATGGGAAGAGCAAATGAATGGCACTAGATAGCAATGTTTATTGTGTCAAGTCTTTGGGATGTCATTTATGTGTAACTACTTCTAATTAGTGCCATTCAAACCAACTCAAATGACTCCCAAACAGATGCCAGTTGTTGCAGGGGATGAGCCTGGATACTTGTCATTTTGAACAGTCAACTGGCACTTCCAGCACTGACAGCACTTTAATGGTAGAGATGGAGGAAAGGTTGCAGTACTGGTGTGATTTTTACCAGGGAACGTTTCTCTTAAGGAACTGTAATTGGGAAGCTGTTGCTTCTTGGAGTAGAGTTGCCATTCCCTTGGGCTGTCGTTCCTCCTCTGTCACCTCTAGAAAATGGGCACCACGTTTCATCCTTGGTGAGGGCAGTGTTAGAGGAGGAGTAACATCAGGTCAGCATCTAAAAAGGAAGGGCTCCTGTGCTTGAAGTTTGGGGATTTGCTCTTTCTTGGAGGAAACATGGTGAAAAAGAACATAAATTAGTGACCACCTCAGCCAGAACTCTGGTGATAAATGTTACACAGAATCGTTCAGTCATAATTTTTCTTTTCCTTTCAATGCAATTTATAAACCTGATCAAAGAGCAATAAAGCTTTGTGTAAATTGACATCCAAATAGCAAGGCTTCACTTTGCAATGACACTCCCCCCACCCTCTAAAATTGCCTTTTATTTAATTAAGGCTCTCCAGGAGGCTGATGCTCCTCTGGCTGGAACAGCAGCTGGAGTGCAGTGATGAACCCCCAAAAAGTCCAAACATCCCTGAGAGTGCTGGGAGGCTTGGCAGAACAATGGGGAAGTTCCTCTTGGTGTTGCTAAGAAAACAACCTTCTGGCTTTTACAGCAATTTCCTCAGTGATCACAATATTACTGTGCAGTAGGGGGTTTGATTTTAAACCCAGTGATTTGGGGTAATTTAACTTGCCCCTATTCAGGGAGGTATTTAGAGCCACACTCGGGCTGCATTTGCCAGGATAGTGATGAGAAAGTCTAAATAAGATTGAGCCAGCACCACTGTTAAGGGCCCCCAGCTGGTGTGTGGCCAGAGGAGGTGCAGGTGCCAGGCTGGGATCCCAAGGGCACTGGGGTTAACCTGCCTGCCTGAGCTCTGCTCTCTCTTCCTCATTCTGGAGAGCACAGGGCTGGTAATTGCTGTGTATCCTGAGCCCTTGGGGTCAGGCTGAGCTCTGGGTAATTCTTCTGCCTTGCAGAAAAATTGAAAACCAGGTTGAAGGGATGGCATTAAAAACACAGGGTACAGATATATTCATAATGACTTCCATAAGGAGCAGAGATGGGCTCACTGACATACCAGCACTTCAGAAAATATTTGGGATATTCTGAGGCCTTTGCTTTGTGTCAAGGGGCTCCCTTGGCTCCATGGAGCTCTCCCAGTTCTCACAAGTGCTGTTTCCAAATAGTTGCTGATTCAAAGCCTGCTTTGCTTTGCCCTCAGGCACTTCTCTAATTTCTTTTGGCCATGCTGAAAATAGATTTCTGTTTGAGATGCTTATGTGAACCAGAGCTGGGTGGAAAGTAGCAGACAATAAATTAAACAAGAACAAAGCTTTACCTTTAGTACACAGTGTTGAGTAGTTCCATGACATATTCCTGAACTATGGACAGATGGCTTTGGAAAGCTCCAAAGGAAAGATTCAGTGGCAAGGTGGTCTGGAAGGATAATGCTAATGAGCTCTAAGGATGATGGCATGGAGCTCCCACAATGCTGGGAATGCTCTCCTGACTTGTGGTGGGAGTGCTGTGCTGGTAACACAGGGTAGGACTCTGTGATTCCCTCAGGTGAATGTTTAGACCTGAAGTTTGGGAACTGTCTCCTGAGCTGGTGGGATTTCCCCTGTTCACCTCAAGACATTAGCTTTGTTCTCAGTATGTGTTTCTTAGTAAGTGTTAGCAATTCTGTGAGTTCTGCTCCTCTGTGCAAAATAATTTAATTATTAATATTTGCCCTTCTATAGCCCCTGTGTAGAACACAGTCATGACAGAATTGAGGTGAATGATTGTTTTTTAAATAGGAAAAATTACAAGAGCCATGCCATAGATCAAAATGTCTCTGAGATGCTCATTTGAAAATAGCCCTCTTTGGTTAAATGTAGACAACAAAGACATTCTGTGTAATCAGGTTAGATTGAGGCATGAGGGTTGTGCCTCCTGCTTGTGCTCCAGGGACAATTATTGCCACAGCTGAGCAGGACTCCTTGCAGCCCCTGTGCTGAGCCAGGGCTCACTCCAAAGGGGGCACAGGGACCAGACCAACTCTTGGGTGGTTAAAGGAAACTCGGTGCAGTTTGGAGCACATGAGTGTGCAAGGTGGGCACTTACAAAACTGAAGTGCAACAGGATTTTCCCAAGAGGCACTAAATCCTCACAATTCAGACATTAGACTTATTTCTACTTAATGAGGAAAAACTCACTCTTGGCTTAACTCCACTGAAGTTAATGTCTCTGACAATAAATTTGGCCCAATATGTCAATACAAACTTAAGTCACTTGTGTTCATAGAGATTAACTCAACAGCGTCTTATGTATGCCCAGAATAATTAGTTTACTGTCTCTTGAGGTTTATTTAATTAATTTAGAATGCTTCCATTTAGAAGATACTTACTGCAGAAACAGGTGTGTTGTAGATAACAGAAACTGTAACTACTCCCTCAGTCTTGTGCTTGACTTGTTGGAAAGAAAATGCTTGGAGCAGGGAAAGTCATGTTATTTTGTTAAAGCTGTTCTCTCTGAGACTTTTTTTTTTTTTAATTCCAGCAAGCTGGAATGGTTTTCTGCCTTAAAATAATATTCAAATACATGTGTTTTTACCTTTTACTAGTCCTGTGCTTCCTCTGATCAGCTAAGAACCATTGCAATACTTTCTGAAATTTGTTGCAGCTTCAGAGAAGATAACTTATTTATAGGAAAGTCTTTCAGATCTGCAGTCAGACGCTGAATTTTTAAAGGGAGGGTATGTGTCAGAAGCTAAATAATTAAGATCCATGCCTCCTCAGCATTTTATTTCAAATATTAAATATTACATAAGAGATTTTTTTCCCCCTGTGGAAATCAAGCCTTTCAAGTGATGCAGCCTCAGACAGAAAATTGTGTATTGTGCAGTTAAATTGATACATCTACAAATAGTTCAGAAAAAGTTCTTAAAATATTTCTGCATTCTTCCTGCTGGTTCCAGTTGTCCCTGTTTAGGAGTGTGATGATAGGCTGTGATTTGGACATCAGCTCACCTGATGCCAGAGGCTTCCTGAACCTCCAAACAGGGATCACTCAGAAGCTGCAGGAACATTCGAAGCACACATTGGTGTTGGGACCAGCACAGGCAGAGCCCAGCTGGGGCTCTCCATGCTCAGCTCCTGTAAGGGCTGAGAAGGTGGTCCCTGCACTGCCAGCGTGGGAAACGGGCAACTCCAGAGGACGTGCAGCCACTCAGCTCCTTCTCTTGTAAACCACTGTCCTCCGCTGGAAGGAAGGAAAACTGCACGAGTTCTCCTCGACACCTCCGCTACAAACTGCAAATGCTGGGCTTTGCCTCCCGACAGAGCAATCTGCTCTGCCCTCAAATCCTGCACAAATTCCTTGACGTGGTCATCGGGTTTAAAAACCACCCGAAGCTTTGAATCCTTAGGAGTGTTTTCCCAGCATTTTTCTGTAATTGAAATGGGTGCATTAACCCTACATGCTGTGGGAAAGGGCTGTGCCAAAGCTTTCTTCTCTAGCAAAACCTGTGCAATTAAAGGCACCAGCACAAATTTCCACCGGCTCAGGTTCCATCCTGTCTCTGTTTTCCAGCCCTGCAGCACAGGTAACGTTATCCAGCACCCCAGCAAACTGCACTTTTCTGTTTCCTGTCCACAAACCAGTTTGTTACGTGTTTGCCACCTTGCCTTCAGCAAAAGGCTTGGAAGCCTCTGGTTTCCATGGGGAACCATGAGATTAGTCACCAGAAGATTGGTTGTAGAGACTGGAGTTGGGCCCATCCTCCTGCAGCAGTGCCCTGCCTTGGCTGTGTGTGCACTCATGCTGCTATCTCTGCGGGGTGGAAAACCAGGGCATCAGGTTCGGCCCAGGAATTACTTTCACCTGAAGTTGTTCCTATCCCTTTGCATCCTTTCCAAAGAGATGTGGGGGTGTTTGGAGTCGGTATCCGGCTCCCAGCTGGAGCCTCTTTCCTGCTTCCACCTCCCAGCTCAGGTTGTGCTGTTAAACAGGTGTGAAACGTCCCAGTGGGTCCTCCTGGACTCACCCACATTTTGGAATTCCTCTAACCTGGAAATGGAGTGTGACCTTCAGTAGATAAGCATTTCGTATACATATATAAATAGACAAGTTATTTCAAGTTGGGCAAATGCTGCCCTGTCAGAGCCCTACGTGATCTGCATCGTCCTGATGGTTTGGGGGGTTCTCCCCACTTTGTTTGCAGGAATGTAACCAGATGTGTGCAGCAAGGTCATGTTTGCACCATTTGAAAACTTCCTTCTTGTGTTGGGAGGGGCTTAGCTTTGAAAGTCTATCTATGTGCATAGGTATGTGATATGTGATGCACTTCACATGCCAGTCTTAAGAGCAATGAAGTGTTGTTGACAAGCCATTTCTCATTATTTGTCAGTTATTTGTCACTAATTATAGCCAAGGCAGATGAAATGATTGAGAGTATATCAAGATTAATGCTGAGCAAACCCTGGAGAGCTCACTGCAATAATATAGAGAATGGACACAGGGGTGTCCTTGACTCTGGTCCTTCTAATGGCCACGGTCTTCTTAAGCCACCTGTCATTCCTTTCTCCTGGGGATCAGTTTTGGATGCAGAGGAGCTGCCTGGTGGATGAGACAGATCTCTAGTAGGAGGAATCTGTTTTTCACTGAGTTTTCAGCATACTTAGGATTATGAAACATCAAAGGGAACTCGCATGAGCCAAGATGAGATGTTACTAACAGGCTCTGCCTGTGCTACAGGGGCTGGAGCAGCTTTGGGGAGGATTTCTGCTGCTCCTGGGAGCAGATGGAACTTCCTGCTTGTGTAGTCAAGGCTCCTCTTCCATCCTTCCATCAGCTCTTTGGGGTTGAATGAAGGGGACGACTATAGAAGAATATCCTTAATAATTATAAAAGATTTTAAAGTGCAAGTCCTGGAGAGTGCTCTGGAAATGAGGAGGCGGCTCAGGCACCTCAGGGGATGCTGGTTCAACACCAGCAGCTCCCTTGCTGTTCAGCTCTGGTGGGTGCTGTGCAGGGAATCTGCTGCCGCTCAGATGGACCCCCCTCTTCCCCTGTGTGCTCCCAGCACCCTTGGGGGACTTTCTGCCTTTACATCTACACTGGCACCTCTTGACACCCATTTCCTCCTCTGGTCAGGGTGTTCATCCTTAGATCTGTAAATCAAAGTGCGTAATTGAGTTGCTTATATCTTGTATTTTTAATGGAAATGTTGAAATCAAATTGGATGATAAAACACCTTGTATTAATGACATCTCTATGGGGATGTGAAACTTCAGCCTTTTACGGGGTATTTCTTTTCTCTCATAAGTAAGGTGGTTTTATTCCTTCATTTCTTTCTCCTTGATTTTTCCTTGTGGCTTTCCCCACACCCCTCCTCTCCAAGGAACCCAGCTGATGAAGTGCAGGATTATTGCAGTTTTGCTGTTTTGCTGCATCTTGCATCTCTAGGAGATTTGGTGGCACTGACAACTAGTGTAATACAACCCTAGGAATCTGACCCCCAGTTTCTAGACTTACCTAAGGTTTATCAGTGTTCAGGAGCTGCAGAATTTGGCCTTTCTTGCTTCAAGGTTTGATACCCACAATTAGTGCTGTGAAACCAAAGAAAAGCCAATAGTCAGTCTGAGCTTTAGCAAAATGATTTCAAATCCTTTTTATTGGCTGGAACAGTAAACCAGCCAAGGAGAAGTATTAGGTGGTTCTCATTATCATTTTTGATTTGTTGTGTTCTTAGGCCGACTTGTGCATTTAATTGAGTGAAATAAGAATTATTCTGTCTGCCCCAAAATTGCAGGTTTGTGTGTTGGTTATCCTTACATGCAGTTACTGCTGCAGATCCCCCTATTTAGGAGCTACAAGATTTTAATGTTACATTCAGCTTGTAAAAGCTTAGGAAAATGAGATTTTTTTTTTCCCTGGTGCTACAACTTTTACAGTCCCATGGGAGAGAAGTTACAACGTCTTACAAATATCCACATGACAAAAACTGACTAGTAATAAATATTAGAAGTGAACTTTACACCACACATCTTTAAACTTTCAAATGTTTCTTAGGGTTTTTGTTATAAACCATTATAATTTGATTTTCTTAATTTAATTTGAGCCAGTTTTTGTAAGCAGCATCATTAGACTGAATAGATTAATAATCTGCCTGCCAGTTGCAGCTTTTGCCTTGCATATATGTACATTTTTATACAACAGTGAAATTACCTTCATTGGAAAAGAAATTAATGTTTATTATTCAGAAATTAGCTTAGTTATGCAGGACAGTTTGGGAACTTTTAAGTGCATCTTGTGTTTTCTAAAGTTGCCTTTATTGGGATCTATAAGCTTATAATGGAAATAGCACTGAAAAATCCTGGCTACAGATAGATCTTACTTTGAGCTCCAGTTAAATTAATTTGAATGAAATTGAGTTTTAAACCACCAGCAGGTAACAGTTAAGTCAAAAGAAAGATGAATGTAAAATCTCAGAATGGTTTGGTTTGGGAGGCTCCTTAAAGATGATCTCATTGCACCCCCTGCCATGGGCAGGGACACCTTCCATAGACCTTCCAAAGCCCTGTCCAGCCTGGCCTTGGGCACTGCCAGGGGTGGGGCAGCCACAGCTTCTCTGCCCAACCTGTGCCAGGGCCTGCCCACCCTCACAGGGAAAAATTTCTGCCTAATATTCCATCTAAACCTCCTCTCTATCAGTTTGAAGCCATTCCCCCCTGTGCTGTCACTCCAGGTCCTTGTAAAAAGTCCCTCTCCATCTTTCCTATGGACTCCCTTCAGGCAAGACAAAGAACATTTGGAAATAGCTCATGGGGTAAAAAAATAGACCAATGGGGGAACACATTAATAAGAGGAATCTGTTTGCTTTCCTAGGGTTTAGATCAGATTGTGCCTTTTTTGGGTGAAACTATTAAATCTAAATATAGTCATCCCCACCATGTCTTCTGGGTTGGTTTGGATGGTTGTTTTTCATGTTGCCAACTGACCAGAATGCTTGTGATTCATACATTTTGTTAGTTTGCTGATAATAAAAAAATTTAAGGCCAGGTTATTTGTAGTTTTTCAAGAAAAAGAAGTACTGCCTTTTGCTTTTGCAACATTTTGCTTCCTGGCTGGGAGTTCTTATCTGCTGCAGAAGTGAGTGCAAGCTGTGGCAAGATGCATCTGCTAAACAGCAGAGTCATTAGAAATCTTCATTATAACTGAAACAAGATTTACAATGAGACAGAAATGAATGCAAACCCCCTAAAATATTTAGAATGCTTGCACAGTTACTTAAATCCCACTTTGCATGTATGTTATTTTCTCAGCTTCAGATCCAAACCTCAGTGGCTGTTTATTTTCTGATGGCATTTAAAGATAATTCTTTTGTGCTTGTCATTCCTAGAGGTCTGATGTTTTTTCCAGATCCAGAGATTTATGGCATGAAGAGATGCAAAACAGAAGGCCTTTAGTGTGATCTTTCCAACTGCATGTATTTTTAGAAATAACTGGAAGGTAGAATACATTTGATTTTCTGAAAGTTTCAAAACCAATTGTATCGTTAACAAGAGAAGCACCAAACTCAATCCAATATGTCCATTAAAACAATAGCTTTATTCACCCTTAATTTTGTGTTGCATGTTAGAAATGAGAGTTTTAAATATCACAGTGCTGTGTCCTCCTCATACTTACCTATTAATTCTGAATAAACTGCATTAGATTTCTGTGTTTAATCAGTTTGCTCATGCTGAGCTATAGAAGCTTTGGGCATGGGAAACACTGATTTATACCACTGTGAGTTCCATCCCCTGGAGATGGGTTTCCATCAGAGTCTGTTCCTGTATGTAAAGAGATCCTATCTTTTGTGTGAGTATGATTTAAAAGAAGGAAACACAGGTTAAATGCATTTAAATGGTTTTACCACATGCACACACTGTTTGAGTCTGTACCAGAGCTTTATGTTTCACATCCATGGCTTTCCCCTTCCCTGGCATCATTCCTGTGGCATCCCTGACATGGTTTGTACATTTATGTATATTCTTTCTGCCTCTGTTTACATAAAATTATAGTTGTGTGCAAGATCTGTGTGAGCTGAGTGAGAATAAACACTTTGGATCTATGGTATGACATTTATTGTGCAAACTTTCTGTAATCCCTGCAGATTAGTTTCTCCTCTTCTCTACAGGAGTAAAACTTCCTGAGATTAATGACAATCCAAACCTTGGCAATACCTGGGCATGGAAGGGTCAAGGAGGATTCTGCCCTTAATGGCTTGAGCATTATGTTATGCAAACACTAGAACTGTAACAGCCCAAAGTGTGTGGCTGCATTTGCTGTGAGGATAAACAAGCCTTGCTACGAGGATAAACAGAACCTTTTGACCATCACTGGCTTTTGTACAGCCCATTAACATGCAAACCTCTGGTTTCCACTGCAGTGCTGAACATGAATACTTCTAATTCCAGGAGTTTTCACGGCACTGCTGCTGTGTGAGGTGGGTGCTTGTCCACCTACACTGCCTGAAGGCTTTCATGGTGATGCTTAAATGTGTTGTTCAGCAGTTTGGATGCTTTAAACTGTGGTTGTTGTCACCCTCTCTGGTTTCCAGCTATTTGTTGCCACCAGTTTTGAGTGTCAGGCCAGCTGTTTGTGTAACTGTGCTAGGAAATATATCTGGAACAATGCCTGGCTGGCTCAGGGGCTGGACATGGGGTGGGCAGGGCACAAAAGGTGTGTCACAATTGGCTTTGGTATCATCATTGCATGGGAACTTCAAGGGAAATGAATGAGCTCAGACATCCATAATGACTTGTGTATGACATGGGATATACCATTTTGAGATGGAAATTGCTTTGTTTTTCGATATGTTTGTGTTTTGCTGGTCTTCAGTCCTAACTCAACCCCCCACTGTGGCAGACAGTGGGCTGATGTCTAACCACAGTTTGGAAGCACTGAGGGGACACAGGAGAGGGAGAGAAGAGTAGCTGTGATGATACCACACAGGTCACAGACTATGAACATGTATCGGGAAACAAGCAGCCTAATCACCACTTATGGTTTTCAGGTAAATAAATATGTTCCAGAAAGCATCCTGTGTTATCATTCCTGGAAGCTTTAGGACAGCTTGCTTCATCTATCCAAAGGCAATTTCCAGACAGAATTTTACTATTCAAAAAAAAATCCCCATGGTCTCTTGCAGCACCAGAACACTTGGGGCTCTATTTTCTGCCACTAGGAAAATTATACCCCAAAGTTTCCAGAAATACATACAATATTAAAGGAGTTTCTTTCAGAAGAGCAGATATCCAATGATGTGGGATGTGAAGAGCAAAGTGTCCTGCAAACAGCTTAATTACCAGCCTGTTTGCAGTTTGTTATTTTCTCCTAATACTGCATGATTCAAATCCTTCCTGCTGTGCCCTTTCCCCCCCATTTCAGTGGTTGCTTGTGAGGCCAAAGCTTGGCTGCATCACTTTTTCCTGCAGATAAATGAAACCGAATTGAGGAAGGGCTTTTGAAGCCAGGAAAACTGAATTGTAGATAGCTCTTGTCTGCTTTTTAAAGAGCAGGAACACTGATCTAATTGCTTGGCGTTCCTTCCTCCTGTGCCAGGACTCTCCCTGCTGTCCCTCTGCCCTGGAGCTGTCCCTCTGCCCTGGAGCTGTCCCTCTGCCCTGGAGCTGTCCCTCTGCCCTGGAGCTGTCCCTCTGCCCTGGAG
>JAWWLZ010000025.1:18134447-18149831 GCA_035041345.1 Poliocrania exsul
TTTAGTTGGATTTTTAGTCTGAAAAATATGTGCTGTAGGTTCCACTTCCATCTAATCTGGTTCTCTCTTCCCTTGCTTGGAATAGTCACCATTTACCAACTTTGAATGAAATACTCAGCATGTTAAAGAATGTATTTTACTCTCATTGAGTCTTGAGAGGGAGAGAAGTCAGTGGAGTTGTTCACCATGGAGTTGAAATACATTCTTATTGCCCAGAGAAGTGAGAAACCTGCAGCCCTTGCAGAGCTCCATGTGTGTAACAGCAGCTGCTGAAGCCACAGAGCCTGATGGTGTGTCCATGTTAATGCAGGGGTTATTCCATGTAAATGGGAATTGGCAGAGCCAGAGGGAAGGAGGTTCAGCTCCTGCTTTAGCTTAGTGATGAAGAACTTTTCAATAGTACCAGTGCTAAATCTGGTGATAAATGAGTACCTGCTCTAGGACAAGCTTTTGTGTGCACCATGACATGTTTACAACCCCACCAGTAAGAAAAGGTTCAGAAAAGCATTTCTGTTCAGTCCTTTTTGCCTGTTCCAGGTGTGCCCAGGGAATGGGGTGCATGTTTTCCTGAAGGAGCTGGTTTGGAGCAGGGGGTGTGCCATTTTGGAGGGTATTTCTGCCCATCTTTGCAGTCCAGTGCAGAAGAATATTCCTTAGAACAAAACATAGGAATGCAAATAGCAAGTTCTTACTGAAAATGTATTTTAAATAGTGACACATCCTAAAGGAGGTTCCTCTAAATTTCTTACAGAGATTTTGGGTCTTGACTGAACCAGTACAACCAAGGCTGTGCTGGATTTTAAAGGTTTTTTCTGTTCCTTCAGGCTTGAATTGAACTTGGTTTTTTGTTTTTTTGCGTCGCAGTCCTAGTTTGTATGTTTGTGATGTTTTGCTGAAAACAAAAGACTTTTTAAGGAATCAAATTTTATCTCAGAAAGTCCTAGGAACAGTTCTCAATCCACTGAGGAGATCTGCTACTTGTTGGTTGGTTGGTTGGTTTTTTTGTTTCAGTACATCTGACCATTAGTGCATTTTTGTTTTTATTTGGCTCATTGCTGCTGGATTTTCTTAGTGTTCTGATGAGATATTTGTGCTCTCAAATTAGGTTCAGTGTTGACAGATGTTCTCTCTGGTCTGTGGTTCTGGTTTTCCTTTTAAGAACATGGGAGATTTTGATTATTTAGAGAAAGATATTTTGATTATAAATATAGTTGCATTTCTTACTGTGTTTCAGGACAGCAACTTGCTGACCACTATAAAGAAAATGGGATTTAGAAACAATGGGTTGGAAATGTGTGTCTGTACATGTAAAACATTGATGTGTATAAGAACAGAGGTATCTCCTTCCCTTTTTCAGCTTTTGAGATAAGTCAAGAAATTTATATAGAGGAGAATGAACTCGCTATTTTTTATTTTAAAAAAAGGGAGAGAAAAAGATGTTTCCATGGCTATTCAGGTTTAGTAGCTCTGAATGAGAAATTAATTATCTTCTTTTGAGTGAGGTGAGGATCTAAGGAACAATAGGTTAAAACCCAGCAAGTAGTAATTGATTTTTATTCAGAGCTTACAGTTTGTGTCTGAGACATTATTTTCATAGTTCCAAACTACTTCTTCAAACACAGGAAAAAGTATTTAAAAAAGCCCAAGCCCAGTAAACATTCAATCCCAGTTTGCTGTGACAAGTTGGAGTTAAGAAATTATTGCTTTTTCTTTGTGGTCTCATGGGACATTACACTGAAAAGACAAAACATCATTTTCCACTAATAAAGACTAAAATATAAACTCTATTTCAATTAATAGCTTCATTTATCAGTAGCTTCGGTCATTACCTATTTTATTTTCACCTCTTTCGTAGGAGCACTGCAGTTGTGCTTTATATCTTCTAACCCTAACATTCACTGTCTGCTAAGGATACCTCACTTGAAATATTTGAATATTCCTTCTATGAGAATCTTTTTGTCACTGAGCCATTTGATGCTCTCTTTGGTGTATTTGTATTTTTGTGACTCACTGACAGGGTTTTTTCCTAAGCTTTGAGTAACTGGCCTTAAATGCACGTCATAAAAAGAAGTTCTTGCAATTCACATGTTTTTTCCCAGAAACAGCCAATGTGCAACTGCATGGACTGACCTTTGGCAAATCTCTGTTAGAAATTTTTTCCAAGTGTAAATCAGAATGTTTTTTACCTGGAATTTCTGTTTCTTTGTGTTTCCACAACTCATAGGTGAAGGTTTCTAAGAGATTTCTATGGTCTTCGATGCATCTGAGTCAATATAAAAATAAAAGCTGTAAATAAATCATTTCTATAAAATAAAGCAAGAAATATTTCTCAAAAGGAATTTGCTGGACATTGCCTAGTTAAACAGAAAAACTTAATATCCATATCAGTTTGATTTAGAGGAATCAAAATCTCTCATACTGAATTTATTTTCAACATTCTTCTTGCTATTTGCAATTTCCTGATTTAATTAAATTTAATTCAATTAAATTTCTCCATGTTGATTTCTCAAGTTTAAAGTTGTAAAATTGTCTTCAGAAATATTTTTCCTAAGCCTGAAAGTCAAAGATGAAATCAATTGCATTAATTTTTGCTTTGTTTATGTTCCTTCACTCTAATCTTGGCTGGAGTCATTGAGGGATATTTGCAGAACTCTGAAAAAATATTCCCAAAGTGACAAGAACTGTCTAAACTCTTATCTTCCAGGAGGTAAACTTGGTTAGTGACAGTTCTTTTAAAAAGGGAGTCTGATGTGGGTGGTTCATCCCTGTGAGGCCCAAGATGCATCAATTCTTGGCTGAGAGTAATACACACCAGAGATTATGTTAGTGATGGAGTTACAATCCCCTCAACACAGATTTTTAAGGTGTAACCAATCTCTGCACTGTAGCAGAGGCCTTGCCCAATGTTATTTTTCAGTGATTGTGGTTTCTATTCCTGTTCCCAGGTACCCATGTGATGGAAGGCTCTGGGCGCATGTTGGTCACTGCCGTGGGCGTCAACTCCCAGACTGGCATCATCTTCACCCTGCTGGGTGCTGGAGGGGAAGAGGAGGAGAAGAAAGACAAGAAAGGTAAATCCCACAGGACACAAGGGTGCTCCTAGGAGAGCTCTGGGGCTTTGTGGAGCCACAGCTCTCCTCCATTCTTGGCAAAGAAATACGATTTTTAAAACTTTTTTTTTTGATACATTTTTGTCACCACATGTCACACAGAAAAACAGCAGAAGCTGTTAACCAATCAATCCATTGGATAACAAGGTGTTTTTCCAGTGTGAACTTGCAGCCCCCCAGTGCATAGTGAAACCCAAGGGGATCCATGGGCATATTCCCTTTGCTGAGGCTTCTCCACATCAATCCATGCTCACTGCACTTTGCTGAGGTTTTGCTCTTGTGCTTTTATATCTATGTAACTTCTCATTTTTCAGAAAAAAAACACAACCCAAACAACAAACCCTCTTGGCCATGGAAATAACAGCTTAGAGCTTCAAAAATAAAATAAAGAGATGTGGCTTTTTGCTAGCCCAGTTGTTTAATGTCAGTGACTGACTTTAGAGGCATTTTAATTTCTTAAGGTGTAAAGGTCAAGCTAAGAATAGTCAAAGATGAGAATGTAGTAGTAAATGTTAGCAAGCAGTTTAAGTTTCATGTCCTGGCTCAGTTAATGAAATCAAGAAGCCTCTTTAGATTTTTCACCCTATTATAGTGTGATGTCATAAGCCAGTGCTAATTTATGGGCTGCACACTAAGCAGGAACACGATTTAATGTCTGTCTTTTCCAGTTTTTGTTCACAGTCTGGTACATTGTTCTGCTTTCAGGATTTCATTCCAAGTCTGTCCTAAGAATATTTGTCTTTCAGACATAGTTAAGGGCCAATGAATATGGAGTTTTAAATATTTTTGCTCTTTCTAGTGGGTTTCCCTGTCAATAAAAGGAACAGTTGTAGTTTTTCTGAACATTCTACTTGGTATCCATCAGGCAATATGATTCCACCTTTTTCCATTTCCATCCTTGTAATTTGAAGCTGCAAATAGGAAGGCCAAATTAAAATTTTCATGACCTACAGATTCTATTTCTGAATATATTCCACAAGGAGTTGCCATTGACTCCCTGTTGCTCTGAGGAAATCCTTTTTTATTTAACAAAAGGCCCTATAAAATGTTTAGCATTTAATTCTACACAGAAATGCCCAATTCCTGCCAGGCATGGTGAGTTCCAGGCAAAATGAAAGAGAGAAAGACCAAGGATACATCTCTCCTGTGTCAGAGTGCTTTGGAGCAGTATCTTAGGTTTGTTTGTGCTGTCGTGAGGAGAGGGACTCTCAGACGTTCTGAGATGTGGCAGCACCTGCTGGGTGGTGTCTGGGGATGCTTTAGGTGAGAAGGAGCAGCCTCAGTGCTGCTTGGTAGGCACAGCTGGTGACAGCTGAGCTCCTTGGCTGGGCTGGGCTGGCCTCTGATTGTTGCTTTTCTGGTGGTTCCCTGGGGTTTCTTTGTAGACAGCCTGGAAAAGCCAGGGCAGATGAATCAGGGATGGCAGAAGAACACACTGGAGTCGTGACTTAGTGCCCAGAGACACATCCTCATGGAGATGTGGTGGAACTTTGGCTGCAGACACACTGACTCTGATTGAAATATAGAAATACCTAACACAGAAAATTCCTCCCTGTCTCCTGGTGCTGGTGGCAGCTTTGTGCTTGTGCAGAGCTGGTTGTGTAGCAAGGCAAGACTAAGGTCTTGTTCATACACCTGCAGTTCTCTGCAATGCTGCCAGTCAGGAGTGTTTGTTCCCCTCTGTGTGGGTGTGTTTGATTGTTCATTAACACTGCAAAACTCCTCCTGCAGGTGAGAAGCAGGAGGATGGACAGCACCTGCCAGGTAGAGTAAGAATTGTGCCCCAGCAAATGAAAGGCTTTCAGCCAGCGAGCTTTGGTGCAAATCAGGGGTGACCCACTGATTGAAATGATTGTCTTTGAATCAGTCAAGTTAAATTAAAGAATGCTTGCAAATCAGCAGGATCATTGGTGGCAGTTTCAGTGTGCATGCATTGGTGGTGTGGCAAATCTTAATGTTAAGCCTGAATAATCAGCTGTTCTGCAGCAGTAAATTACCAAGTATTAAGGGTTGGGATCGTGATTTGCTGTGAGCAGCTCATGCTGTGCTGGTTAGTGTGGCATCTGCATGAAATGCCAAACAGGCACGAGGAACCAGAACAGGGTAAGTCGTTGGCATCACAGCAGTCAAATCTGCAATTGAAATTTTCGTTAATATGTTTAAGCAGGGTGTGGTTTTAAATCCTGCATGCTGTTTATTTTCTCCTCCCAATTTGACATTTGTAAGTAAATTCAGACCATTTTTGTGGAATAACAACCCAATAGAGAGTAAAACAGTCCCTGTGGGGCAAGTACTGAAGAAGTTGGAGAGTTTCAATCAGGATTCATTGTTGGACTTGTGTTCTGTTGTGAGCAAAGAACTAACAGAAATAAAACAAAATGAATTTTATCTGTTATTTATAGAGACTAATTTTCTCAAGTCTAGTACAAAAAAACCCATAATAAAATGATAAAACATTCTTCATGTTTTTCGCTTTTCTGCTAGGAAAGATTTCTTGACCAGTTTCTGTAATATGTGGGTAATTAATGAAAACAGAAAGAGTTTTCTGATATTTTTTTCATTTCACTTCAAACCATGACATATGTCACTTCCCTTCTCTACATTTCAAACAACTCATTATTCTCCTCCAGACTATATTTGCCATTTCCATTTACAATATGGGAAAATTTAATGTTTCTACTCAGATCAATGTGCACATTAATTAGGGGATGGCAGGTCACAGACTGAGCATGTGTTGGATTGGAATGTATCAGTGATGATACATCAACATGTGCAACATTACACAAAATACAAAATATGTTCTAATACTGTGTAACAGTATATATATATATATAGATAGATACAATGAATATGTTAAATGCATGTTTTAAAATACCCGTGTTGGTAAGTTAAAGGCAAGTATTTCAACCTTTTTAGTATTTGCATAACATTATATTAAAACACAAAAAAATAACACATAAGAGGACTAAAGCAATGTACGGTACTGTGTAGACTGTTCTCACCAACTCCTTTATTTGGTTGTGTGTTTCATATTGATTTATTATTATTGTTATTGTTATGCCATGCTTGAGTTTTTGCCTTGCTTTGTAACACCTTTATAATGCCATTTTACTTTTGAAATTGTGTTAATCAATTTAAACCAGTTTGATTTTTGGAGAAAAATGCCATGGATGTTTTTGTTTTGTTTTGTGCGTTTGTTCATGTTGTTGTTATGCTTTATTATTTATTGTTTTTTTATCCATTATTGCTCAGTAGATTCTTCCCATCCCTCCTCCCACCCTCCTTCAGCCACAGATGGTGCAGCAGGTGCAAATGCCACTGACAATGCAAATGCCAGCTTAGTCAATGGTACGTCACTGCCCCGTGTGTGTGAGTCGAGAGGTTCCTCTCCTGCCTGTGTCCCATCCCCTCCCTGAGAGCACAGCTGTGCTGCAGGCTGTGCCTCCCCTCTGAGAGATCCTCCTCCAGGAGCTCTGCAGCAGCTTGGCAGAGATGCCACAGAGGTGCTACAGCTTCCTTCATTCACTCACAGAATTAAGCAGAGCAGGGAGGAATTAGGGCCTATTTGCCATTGATTAAAACTGCAGTAACAGTAGCAGTTAAGCAAGACCAGCCTCAAAACGTGAGTGGATTCATGTGAAGTTTCGTTGTGAAGCTCTGCTCATTTCTCAGCATAGAACTGAAGACCAACACTGATAAATGCATTATTTCAGCTTTTCCTCTGCTGTGGCACTCCTGTGAGTACTCCCAGAGGCTCCATGGAGTTCTGAGGAGCAGTGCTGGGACCGGGAATCTGGCTCAGTTCCCACTACCACTGCATTAGGAACAACTTGTGCTGCTCTGAGCAGCTGCTTCAGGAGCAGCTGAGAAGTTTTGTGGGTATTTGGGTATGCCCTCAGTGATACCCTGCTAAGCCTCCTGTATGTACTAAAAGCAGAATAAATATTACTGTAGGCAATTCTGGCTGTCTCTCAGTACAGGTTCTTGACCCCACTTAGATGCAAATATTTCAGTTTCTCATTCTAATAGTCTAATTCCAGCATTAAATTGAATGGAATGGGACAATATTAGTCCAGGCATCAACTCTGTTTTTCTGCTAATCAGGTACATGAGTCTTTATTCGCCATAGAAACCTTTCCCTCTTCTGCAGCACCAAAAATACTGACCAAAATAATTCTACTTTCCATCATGCTTATGATAGATTATTTTTTCCATGCAGGTCAGCAGTTGTTGAATTATGCACATAAATGAGAGTTTCTGACAGCAATACCAACTGCTAAACAAGGTTTAAAGATGTATTAGTGTAGTGTCTTATTTAAAGCAATTACAGAGGGAATATTTGAATCTCTTTTTAAATACTTTTGTTATAATTTAAAGGAAACGTATAACCAGATTTAAAACTCTACTCCTGCACAATCCGAGTTTGCTGGAAAACTGGGATTTACAATCCTTGCATCTCACTGCATGACAGGAATCTCCATCATCCTGGTTCCAGATTGCTTAGAAACAAAGAACCAGGAAATTAATGATGAGTATTTTGTTCCCCATTACTGTGAGGGTGGGCAGCCCCTGGCACAGGTTGGGCAGAGAAGCTGTGGCTGCCCCATCCTGGGAGTGTCCAAGGCCACGTTGGACAGGGCTTGGAGCAACCTGGGATAGTGGGAGGTGTCCAAGGGGTGAAACAAGATGGGCTATAAGGCCCCTTCCAGCCTAAACCATTCTGGGATTCTATGATGTTTCTGTGATAATTTTACTGAAATATCTTCAAATAAGAAAAAAAATTTGCATTCTTGAATAAGTACCAAGCTCAGGAAATGCTATTGCTCGTTAACTGAAAATGAACCTTTTACCATTGCAGATAAAATATTTTTATTCTTAGTTGTCAATATACAACTGACACAAAAGAAGTTCTTTGTTTTCAGTCAGGGAGCCTGTAGTGATAAATCCATATAGTTTGTGGCACTGCCTATGTGTTACCTGCTCTATTGAAGGAACTGTTATAAATTCTGTTGGGTTCAGGGAATTGAGATCAAAGCACAAGATTGCTGTGGTCTCTTTGTTAAAACCATGGGCAATATGTTCAGCTTTTAAAAGGTTACAAGTTAAGGTCATAAGCAGAGCAGAAAATTTGGCAGAAAGGAAAAACTCATCTGATTTCAGAATATTATATTTAGTAAAAGTAATTTTAAGAAATGTAAATCTGGGAAGCAGCAATGACTGTCTATAACTTGTTTACCACAAAGGTGATTTCCTTTCAGTAGGTCAAATTACCCAGGTTGGGTTTCCTTCCAGTAGAGCACAGTAGATTCTGTGCTGGGTTGTTGGAGTTTCTTGGCATTTGTATTTCAAGGAGTGTGCCACCTAAAAATATATTCAGAAAATATAGAAATGGTATAGAAACACCATGGCAGACTCAGAGGAATGTCTTGGCTGAACCATTTTGTGCCTGCTGTAAACCCTGGTGTATGTACTGAATCACTGTGCAGTTCCTGCAAAGCAATTTGCAGTTTTAATGTATTTTAAAATATTTTCTGATTTTTAGGTGACGTTATGTAATGAGTGCATAGAAGAATTAGCTAAAACTTCCAATTTGAAATAGTGGAATCAGAGTTATTCTCCTGTAATTATCCTGTGTTTTCCCAATGCCTTGCCTCTGTCTCCCACTGCATGGAAGGATCCCTAAGGATGCCCTTCAGACCCACTGGTGCTCCTTTGCCCCCAGATCTGTATTTGCAGCCTGGGCCTGTTGTTTCCTGCTGCAGAGTAGAACTGGAGAGTGGCACAAGGAGGCTGGAACTCATTTTGTTGCAAGATGGGGCATTTTGGCAAATCACTGCAGTATTTGATGGGGTTTTCCCTCCATCACAGCACATGAGAACATAACTCCATTATTTTCTTTGGTTTATTCCAAGCAGTTCCTCCAATTTCCAGGTAATTTCTAATGCCAGCAATAGGTCTTTGTTATTCTGTCCCATTGACTCTTCAAGAAAGAGCTGAGGCAGGTTAAGGGGAGTCTTTTCTTCGGAGGTTCATGTCTTTTGGAGCAAGAACTTGGGCAGTAATGATGCCATGAGTTCTTCCCAAAAGACAGAAATTATAGTAATTCAAAGCCTTCAAAGCAACTGTAGAGCACAAGTTGTATTAGAAGGCTCTAAATTTTATTCTAAATGTTCTTTTTTTTCATCCTTGCTTAGCAAAATGATAAAAATAAACTCAGATTTCTCCAGCCCCAACACTGTTCATTTTATTTACTATTCAAAAAGGAAAGATTTGCAGAATTATGTAGAAGTAAATTCCATTTTTGAAGAATTTTTAAACATAATAGTGTCAAAATATTAATAAATAATAAACATTTTAAATGTTTTGAAATGATGTACAAAGGAAGATGGGGTAGCATTTCTGGTCCTGGCACTGCCTGAAAGGAGAAAGGATCTCTCAGCAGGAGTGATTCTATCACCTTTATTTCTGTCTTAATTTCTCCCTTCGTTCATAATTTATAGCAAAGTGCAGCCTAGAAATTCTTTGGAACAGAAGGAAATAAAGCCTTTGCATTCTTTTCTTTATCATAACTCCACAAATTAACTATTGCTTGTTCTGTCTAAATAACTAAACTACAATTAACTGTGGTGACCTTTCCCTCCGTCCCTCAAGAATCTAAATGCAGTAGGCTAAGAATATTAACCATTTATTTTTTAAATACCTGAGTTTACATTGTTGTTCATGATTGTTTATTTTGTGTTCTGGTATTTTTACATCAATTGATAATTGTGATACCCCTTTTAAATAGCAAACATGTATCCTAAAGTTGCATACTTTGATTTGTATAGCAAAATAACCTCTGGTTTGGGTTTGCCAGTTATGAAAGTCATGTTTGGGTTTTGGTGGTGGTTTGTTTGGTGCTTTTTTTTTAAAGTTAAAGATTCTTCAATAATTCTGCAAAAGGAGCTCCAGAGTAGGACATGGAGCAGGTTGTCTGCTCTAGATTAATATTTCCCTGTTCCTAAGGAAGGCTTTGTGCTCTTGCCACAAATCAGAGTCTCCAGAGATGTTTTATGTCTTCCAGTAACTTTATTAAAACCCCTTCTAAGAAAAATAGCCAGCAGGCAGGTCCCAAGTCCAACTGTGCACTGGATGCAAAGATTTTAGAGGAGATTTCACTGTGCAAATGAACTTGATTCCATTCAGATTCACATCTCCATGTTTTGTGCCAAAGCACAAGGCTGGGGAAGGTAAATACTGGTGGTTTAAAAGTGATTTTATAGCTCAGGTGAGAATGGAATTAGAAATATGGCCAAGCAGTTGCTGTGAATGCTTTACTCAGTAATTCCTCTGAGCACTGAGGGGTTAAAGGGCAGAAGTCCTTTCCTTGGCTTTGGTTCTGGGCTTTGGAGTTCCTCAGGGTGACACTGTGGCCTATTGGTGACAAAGTTATGACTGATTTGGCCATTGCTGATCTGTTTTTGAGAAGGCTCTTTGTAGTGCTCTCCCAGTTAGTGAAAAGACAAACATGCAAGAAATTCGATTTTGCTTCTATTTATTCCCAGTAGAGAGTGAAAAAATTAATATGTATGGAAGCCAGAAGAGGAAGATGTAGCTGCTGCCACATTTTTTAATAAATTCTAATGATACATTTCTTACCAGAATGTGTCAACAATCCTGTATAGGATTTTTAACTTATTTTTCCTTAGCATTATTTTTTATTGTGCATTGTACATAACTACAGAAAGACACTGCCATCCATTCTGAGTATAATACTTGTGAAACTGAGTAGTCTTTTCCATAAATTCATATATTACTGTGGAAGTTTCATAAGAATTTTTCATACATTTGAAAATGTGTAGTTGTTATTCTGAATAGAAAAGTTGTATGTTTTATCTCTGATTTGTGTTTTGCCATTTTTATTTCATACCCACTTCCCAATGAAGTATTTTCAGTTTCAAATGGCACAAATGAATAAGGACTTTGGTTTAGTAAAACTTCATGTAGCTAAAATGTTAAACTGGGAATTAAAGATGCACTTGGTAAATCTTTGGGATAAATCTGAGTAAAGGATAAACCCCTTGCACTTTTACCTACTGAAGTAATTGGCTAAATAATACAACCAATTGAGGAAGATGTCATTTTAAAATCATATCTAATTTATCATTTTATTTATTTTTTTAATATATATATATATTATCTCTACTATTTCTATGTTGTCTCAGTTTGCTAAAATAGTGAATTTAATTCTAGAATACATTAACAAGTCTCACTCTATACTGGTGTGTAGCACAATTACACCTCACAATTTTTTAGGTTCCAGCCCTCTGGAATATCAGTTCAGGTACATTAAGAGAGTTTCACCCTATTAATTAATGCACTTTCCTCAAGAATATGTGCTGATATTTAGTATTTACAATGTTAAAACACTAAATTGGGATGTGTCCTGCTAAGTTGGCCATGCTGCTGAGTGAGTGTCTGGAAACAAGATCTCCTGACTCAGTCCCTGTGACATGTCCATGGATTTGTCTGCCCATCTTATTTGAATTCCCATTGTCATGTTCTGTCTTGGGTGAAGATTGTTTACTGTCTGTTGTCTGTTGAAATTTTTCATCATATAGGCAAAATGCAGGATGGGAATATGGAGAACAGCCAGAACAAAGGTAATCTTCTTTCATATTAAGGAGGTTGTGGATTTTATTTTTAGCATGTAGTTCAATTCTGTGGAAAAGTAAAGTGAAAACCTGTGGTTTGTGCCTGTATGTGAAAATGGCCCTATTGTTCCAACAGAATGTTAAAAAAACCCTAAAAAACCAACCCCCCCAAAAAAACAACCCACCAAAGAGATTGTAACTTGCAGAAGTTTGATGTATCAGATGTTCAGGATAGGATCAGTATTTTGAATATGCCATTTAAAGATGTTATTTTGTTTGCCAGGGCTCATTTGAAGTAGTTTTTCCTGTGGAAGTTATGTATGCTACACATTGTTAATGGTTTTCCAACCCAATCTTTTTATGTCTCTTCATCTTTGGTGTTTAATGGTATCACATGGACCTATTTTCTTTTGCAGGGAGAGGGTAAGGCAATAACAAAAGGGAACCTTAAAGTCCAGGGGTTACTTAGCAATGGGAAAGGCAATTATAAGGATAAATAACAGGAGGAGGAAGAATCTTAGGAGATTCTTATTGAATATACAACCTCAGGAAGAAATTGAAGTAAATACTTTGCTTTCTCTGGAGCAAAGTCATGGCTCCCTTTTTGTTTATGAGGCACATCTCTCATGAGTTCTTTGGGTTATAACAAATTAAATGATAGCTTTTTCTTCTTAGATAACACTAAAGATTGCAAAGGTGATGGATCAGAAACTTAAGTAGATAAACCAGTTGTTAATGGTAAAAACTACCAAATAAATGAATAATCACTAGGGTTAGACAGAAAATTAGATTTCCAGGTCACATGAGCATGGTCTTGTACAATCTCTTCATGAATGTCCGAGCAAAGCTGTTTCATTTCATTCTATTTAATTTGTTGTGTTCAATACAAAACAGACACATACACATATATAAACTGCAGTGTCATTGCTTTTAAGAAACATGTCTTTGATACTGAAAGAAAGTTTCCTTGTCTTAGCATTCTTCCCAGAGAGGATGGTTCAGCCCTTCAAAGTTGTGTGTTTTTTGGGGAGAGTGATGGTGCCATCCCCATTGGACCCAATGGATAATTCTTTGGGCACTGAATGCTAAGGAAACTTTCTGGTTCTGGGATTTGCTGCAATAGTGGTTTGCAGAGGGTGCTGCCCTGGCCACTGAGGTGCCTGTGCAGCCCAGAGAGGGGGCACAGAGCATCTGTGGGACCCACTACCTTCAAAATACTTCCATGGGGACTATGATTCTGAGGGGGCATTGCACTCCATGGGGCACCCCAAAATTCAGAGACAGACAGACCATGGATCTGCCAAAGCATCTGAACTCTGCTATTGCAGGAAATCCCACAGTGCTGACACACTGAGACTTGCCAAGGCATTTGCAAGGCATGAAGTGATATATATGTGTATGACAGTGTCATTGGGGGGTTCAAACCCAGTAGACAAACCCAGTGGTGTTCCTGCTCCTTGCCCTGCTGGTCCTTATCCCCACGTGTGTGGAGGGCACAGGGATGTGCCTGGGCAGCTGTGCCCTGCAGCACCCCGGGTCTCTCAGGGCACTGCCTGCCATGGCAGGGAAGGGGAAGAGCTGCCACAGCCAGCTGGGTGAACTCAGTAAGTATGAACAGTGAGCTGAGGGAGTGCAGGATGGCTCTGGAGTAACAGTTGTGTTCTGCATTGCCAGCCAAGCAGCAGGATGGGGCTGCTGCCATGGAGATGCAGCCACTGAAGAGCGCAGAAGGGGGAGAGGGAGATGACAAGGACAAGAAGAAATCCAACATGCACAAGAAAGAGAAATCTGTCCTGCAGGGAAAGCTGACCAAGCTGGCAGTCCAGATAGGCAAAGCAGGTATGACTGGGGGGATGACCAAAACCCGCTCTGATAATGAGACCTAAGAGTTGCAAAGCAATTTTATTTTTTTAAAGGTACAGGCCTTTTTTTCTGTAATATTTAGAAATGGATGACCACAAAACTGTTCTAAGGATGGTATGTGATATTGACAATTTTTATTTCCTCTAAAAATTAGCCCTGACTGTAAAGAAGCTGGGCAACTTGGATTGTAATGAATATTTGAATCAAAATGAAAGGTAGCTTTTCTCGTAGTTAATATTCCCAAGCACAGTAATTACATATTTAATTTCCTCTCCTCCTAGAACTTCAGAGTACACAGTTCCAGAATCTCTATCATTCCAAAATATCACTCACACAGTATTTCCCTGTTATAGATTCTGAAATCATTCTGTTCTCTCTTAATATCCATCTTCCTGCCTTTTGCCCAAGTGTGGCACGTGTTGACTCTTGTAGCCAGAGCCATGTGGTCCCTGCTGTGAGAAGCAGCACTCCTCCAACTTGTAGGTAGAAAGTGGAAATCTTCTGTGATGACATCAAGTCCATTACGTTTGTTTTTCTAGTGGTATTACAGAGATTTTGATCTCCCTCCAGATCCTTGGCTGAGGTCCTCCAGCAGCTTCCTCACTTCACCTCTGCTCTGCCTCCCTTATCCTTCTTCATCAGTCTGATTTCTGCCCCACATGTTCCTTCCCATTCCTTTCAAAGTTCTTTACAGTTAGTTGATCACAGATCCCCAAGATGCCAATTCTCTTTACCTGAACAGTGTGTGACTCAAATTCTGTGGTTATCATCAATTAGTGCTTTGCCCAGGTGTCTCTCCTTTGCCTCCCATGGTTATTAACTCCTTAGATTAAGCACCTTTCCACATTGCCTTTGATTCTTGCACTCTGATATTTCAGCAGGCATGTGAAGATCACTGTTACAGTGATTGTGTAGGCATTTCTAGCCATAATGTGGCAAGTAACATGCATTAAATTAATTATTGCCTCATTTGTTTTTAGTTTTTCATTGGGCAGTCTATGGGGATGTTGTGTCTTGCCATGAGTATTTGCCTCTGCAATATTTTACTGGATTTTCCTTTATCCTATGGCATATAGTGATCTCCCTGACTCATCTGTTTCCTGTCAACCTTAGCATCCTTCAGCTTACCAATTTTTTTTAACTACAGTCAAGACATGAAAATCACAGCATTCTCCTTCTCCTGCATGATCTCATTAGGGAGAAATTAATTTATTCTGAAATGCAGGCTTAACTGCTTCACAGAAACCTGCCAGAGAGCAGTAATCATAGCAAGGCAAAGCTGAGGCTGCACTGGAGTTTTGATTTGTATACTCCAATCCAGGATTAAATTGTGGAGGAGGAGTGCTGGCCTAGCAGTCTGTGCTACTGCAAGAGCATATTAAGTGCTTGGGATCTTTTGTGAATTCTGTGGAACTTTTATTAATGTCTCTACCTCTTTTGAATCTCTCCTCATAAAAGTACTCACTTATGCATGTCCCTTTGAAAAGGGAAACCTTGGAAACACCAGTATTTACAATATTTTAAAGAAATATGGTTAAAAACTGCTCTGTGGATAATTCTGTTACTGCCCCCTTGTATTCACCCAGATACATCCATAGGGCTTTTCAAAATTATTTATACAGCAACATAAACTATAGAAGTCTATTTTTCTCAGGTCTCTTAAGATACATTTATTTAAGAGGAAGGTGAGTGTTTGAATATGGATAGACTGGTAGTGTGTAAAAGGTGGAGGTTAAAAGGACAAATAAATGTTGTACCAAGCAAAGTAACACTAAATT
>JAWWLZ010000025.1:18149931-18167384 GCA_035041345.1 Poliocrania exsul
TGTTTCTTCTTGTACTCTTTACCATCATTATTAATATTGGGGAAAAGTGTGGATTTCTAATGCACATGTTTTCAGCTGTGGTTTGGTTTGCAGTGACTGAGGGTTTCCTCTCTCCAGGTTTGGTGATGTCTGCCATCACTGTCATAATCCTGGTCCTCTATTTTGCCATTGACACGTTTGTGGTCAACAAGAAGCAGTGGCTGCCTGAGTGCACTCCTGTCTACGTGCAGTATTTTGTGAAATTCTTCATCATTGGGGTCACTGTGCTGGTGGTTGCTGTTCCTGAGGGACTGCCACTGGCTGTCACTATTTCCCTGGCTTATTCTGTGAAGGTAAGAAACATTAAAAATAATCTTTGGGAGGAAAACGCTGTTTGGTTGAGTTTACTAGGGAGTTTTACCAGGTGTAATGAAAATCAGTCTGAAAATTATGTGCTCAAAATGGTATTGGGAGTGAAATTGCTTTAAAGTAAATTTAAATTGAAAGTATTTCTGACAAAAATGTGAATACTGATGTATTCTAATACATCTCTTTAAAACCATACAGTGCAGGAATATCAAGTAGTAGAAATACCTATTTAATTTGCAAAGAACAAGGAATTTGTTGAGCAGCATTTACTCTGAGAATAGTCCAGCCTTTGGATACGGAATAATTTTGTATTCAAATTTCCTTGTGCAATAGCACAAAGTTTTGACAAGGATTTGAAGTCTTCAGGAACACTTTTCAAAGGAATTAGTTTCACTGAAGCTTTCATGTACTTCTCTGAAATGCAGTTGCAGTTCTTTGAAGTCAATGTAAATGATTCTATTAGGAAATTAAAGAGGATTAAAATCCTGGGCTTGTGGATTACTTTAGCAATTTAGTCAGATGAGATTTATTTGAACATTCTGGGAATCTTCAATGAAGATGAAGTAAAGTTTATTTCCATTTAGCATGTAAACAAATGATGAACTTTAGGAAGGACAGTCTTGATTTCTGTGTAGCCAAATATCATAATTATTAGGGGAAAAAATAAAAAAGCATGTCTCAGTGTGGCATTTTACTAATAAAGACTGAAGCTGCTTTTAAAATATTTTCTGATTCTTCCTATATCCTTCATCTGACACCCATTTCCCCTTCCCCTGGAGTAATCCACCTGTGTGCTTCAGGATAGTATCATGTCATTCTAAGTATTACTAAGAAAAAGTTGAATATTTTCTATAATGATGATGTTTTAAAAATGCTGTTACTTTTGTTTTCTTTAAAAAATCTTTGCTTTTATGGCTATTTCTTAAAATGTATATATATAGTTAAAAATTCTGGAACTATTGTAGTTTATTAAAGGCACAATTATTCAGGGATGGTCACAGCTTGGCTGTCAGCAACAAGGGTTTGGACTGCTGGCCCAGCTCAAAGTTCTGCTTTAGGAACTTTATGTTGACAATCAAGACTCACCACCCTCCTCTCTGCTTTTCATAACCGCCTTAAGAACCTGTCCCAGCAGCTCTTGAAGGGTTGTTATTGTGTGGGGTTTCTCCCCAGAAAATGATGAGGGATAACAACCTGGTGCGGCACCTGGACGCCTGCGAGACCATGGGCAACGCCACGGCCATCTGCTCGGACAAGACGGGCACGCTGACCACCAACCGCATGACCGTGGTGCAGGCCTACGTGGGCGACGTGCACTACCGCGAGGTGCCCGCCCCCGAGGCCATCCCGGCCAAGACCATGGAGCTGCTGGTCAACGCCATCGCCATCAACAGCGCCTACACCACCAAGATCCTGGTGAGCAGCCTCGGGGTGTGCAGGGGTAAGGGGCTGAGTTAGTTGGTTAGTTATGGTGGTCAGGAGAGGTCTAGGCAGGGTCAGGCAGCAGCAGGAACAGAAGGCTTTGAACTTAGAACAAAGAGCTTGAGCTTGGGACCAAGAGCTTGATCTTTCTTTTTAGTTACAGCTTGACTTTTTATCACTCTTATATACAGCATGTCATCACACTATTGGCTGGTCAGCTTTCTATGCACAGTTGGAAACATTTCACTGGCTGCAAGGTCTGTTACATTCTTTAGGTGACTCCTCCTTTAGGGTGCACTCCAAACTGCTTTTCTTTCAAGGGTACACCTTGAACTCTTTAAGATCAATTCCCTCCTCAATTCCCCCAGACATCAGAGGATCCACAGACTCCCTGTCACCCCCACAGTGCTGGGCTTGGGCGACAGAATGGAGCTCAGCATAAGGAGTAGAGTCACTTTGAAGTGCCCATGTGACCCTTAAAAATCTCCTGCTGTCCATAGATTGGGATGGCCCAGTTTTAGTGTAGATAAATTTACCAACATGACTGGTTTGCACTGAGACTTCATATGTGTAAAATGATTTCTGTGTGTCTAAGATCTTTCAATTGATTCCCAAATAGGACAAATTGGATTGGTTAAATCAGTGAGGTTAATGAACTTTATTCCTTCTGGTTTCAAGTGAGTTACATCCAGAAGTATTTTTATTCAATCTGTAAAGGAGGCCAGAATGGAAATATCCATTTTGCTTGTGGCATTAGGTTCTTCTGCACAGAGCTAATTAAGAGACTGAAAAATTTTGCAATTCCAATAGATTTGTTCTTTGAAAGGTCAAGCTGAATCTTAATGATGCTGAACAAATAGATTTTTTTTTTAATTTATGAATATATGTATTGTCCTTTTTATAACTCTGTGCTGAGCTGCATAATACAGTTGTGCATACATTTCATGTTTGTTTTAAAAGTGGTCTTTTAAATTACAATCCCAGAAAACAAATAGGGCTGAGGGTTAGAACATACATTGCCTTTAAATCTTGCTATGTAAATATCTGGATATTAGTGACAATCCACACTGGGCAGAAAAATGTTGAGAGGAACCTCACACTGATATGCAAAGTGTGTTTGTAGCAAAGGTGGTTTTGAGATGAATCCTCCTGAGGATTGTTTGAGCAGGATTAGTGCCTGAGGCTTGGCACTCTGGAAATGGAACTGTGGGGAGAACCAGGTCCTGAGGCAGCTGGAGCCAGTTCCTGCATCCCAGGGGGACAGGGAATCACTGGGCCAACCCCCATCTGCTCTCCAAGGTGCTGTTGGCTGTCCCCTCGCAGCTGGCAGCAGTGTGAGCCCACCCTGCTGTCCTGCAGGGCACAGAGCTCCTCAGCTGAGGCTGCTGCCAGCCCTGCTCCTGCAGCTCACGCACCCTGGGCAGGCAGAGCTGCCCCAGCTGCAACACCAGCTCCACTGGGAGCACCCAGCAGGCAGCACGTGTGCCCAGCCCAGCCCTGGCTCTGCCCCTGCCCTTCCTGAGCTCTGCCCAGCTCAGACCAGCCAGGCTGACAGAGAGGGCACATGAGCTTCCTTGCTCAGGGTCCTGACTGTGCCCTTCCCTGAGCTCTGCCCAGCTCAGAGCCAGCCAGGCTAACAGAGAGAGCCTGTGAGGTCATTGCTCAGGGTCCTGGCTCTGTCCCTGCCCAGCTCAGAGCCAGCCAGGCTGGCAGAGAGGGCACATGAGCTTCCTTGCTCAGGGTCCTGGCTCTATCCCTGCCCAGCTCAGACCAGCCAGGCTGACAGAGAGGACACATGGGCTCATGGCTCAGAGTCCTGACTGTGCCCTTCCCTGAGCTCTGCCCAGTTCAGACCAGCCAGACTGACAGAGAGGACACGTGGGCTCACTGCTCAGGGTGTTTGATGTGGATGCTTCATTGCAATGGCCATTTGGAATCTGCTTTGTGTATTTATAACCCATCTCAGTGCCCAGGCTGGGACTAAGACAAGGTAGCAGAGCTGTCTTTGGGAGGAAGGATGGCAGGTACCTGTGTGGATTTTGGGTAGGATACCTGCTGCAGTGTGGCACTGGGCACAGGCCAGTTCACCCTCTCTGAATCCCAGAACATGTTTAGGTTTCTGAGTGGGAAGGCACCAGAATTTCCAGTCGTGCATCTGTAATATTAAGTTTAATATTCTGTCTTTTTCTTGTGGTAGTAGTTTCATTGAACTGAAAAATTTCTGGTCAGTAGTAGTTCTAAAATGGTCTTAATATTATTTGGGGGTTTTTTTCACTGACTTGTCTTCATTGCTTCTTGTTGAAATAATTTCTGGGTGCATATAAAGACTCAGTATTTCACCATCTCAGTGCTTTTTAAAATATACACAGAGGCTGATCTGTGAAACTGATAAATACGTGAAATCTCCTGGAAATCCTGTTTTTTTCTGGATGCAGATCAGATAACAGCTCAAACTTCTCTGTGTAAAATGAATGATGATTTTTAAGCTATTCAGCAGCTTCATAAGGTAAAGCCTCATGGTATGGCCTCCACAAGAACCACAGCTCCAATATCAGAGGAGTTCATTTTAGTCATTATTTAGAACAATCTTAAGTTGAACTTTAAGACATGAAGTATTGTTCCATAGCCCATTTTAAATCCTAAATAAATACAGTACAAATTACCTCGGGGAGTTGTTTCCAGGATGAAATACACAATTATTTTCTAGCTGCTGATACTGAATGCATCCTGTGCACTCATTCTCAGAGCATGTTTAATCAAATTGTGAATATCAGCTCAAACCCAAAGGGCATGGAAGAGTTATGGCGCTAAGACTGAGTTATGCATGTTCTATTTTTGGTTCTCTGGTTATGCTTTGTATGAACTTCTGTTCACAGGGATCACATATGGGACCAGAAAATTAGCCAAGATGCTCTGCTGAATGAGAAATATTCCCTCTTGCATTGTCTTTTGATTAAGGGGCAATTGAACCATTGATAAAAATACAAAAAGAAAATAATATCAGTGCTTGGGATAAAAGATTTGAATTTCCCTGAGAAATGAAACACAAATTATTCCAACTGAACAATAGCATCATTAAATATAGTTCTTTTTAATGCATTCCAAGATGAAGTTACTGAGTGAGCTGATTTTGCATTCCATTAACTTCAGGGCAACTTTAATGCTGCTTTAATGCTGTTTCTGTGAGGCTGTTGTGCAGCAAAGCTTCCTTTCCAGCATTCCTGTTTTAGATGGCTGTCCCACATGAAATAAAATCAGTCTTCATGTGCTTTAGTTTGGGAGCTGTGGTGAGGACTGGAAAGCATCTCTCACTCTGAGGCCAAAAATTTGCATTTGGGGAATACTTTGATTGCACTTGCAGCAGAAGTGCAGTGATCTTGGATATCACAGAGCAGGAATGAAACAGAGACTCCAAACACCAGAAGTATTGATTTGAATTTTACTGTGGGGCTCTTCCTTGCATAATTTCAGTTTTAATTAGGAAGGTATTTCTTCTTTTAATTTCCTGAACGCTGTCCTAGGGCATTGGGTGGTTATTATGTGTTCCTATCAAGAAGACATCACAATTAGTATTTAGCTGAGGGATCTTCAGCAGCAGTGAAGAAGTCCCAGCTGAACCTGTTATTGTTAGGAACTAACACAGACATTTCATTTGGCACTTGATGGGTGCCCAGGGAGACTAAAAGGGTGATGGATCTGCAGCACAGCCTCTGAGAGCTACTGGGACAAAGGCAGGTGTTAATTCACCTTCTTCCTTTGTGCAATGCCTTGTGCCTGAATATATAGTGAATAATCCTATTAAAATAAGTGAAACAAAATTTGTAACTCCTTTGTAGGGAAAGCAGTTCATGGGATTTTGGCATAGAATTTTCTTGTTAAGAAGAAGCAGTTCTTTTGGGTGCTTGTCTGATGCAGAATACTGAGGTGAAGGCACTGCCTGCTCCTTGGACAGCAGGGGTGAGGGGAGCCTGGCAGAGCAGGGCATGAACCCGTAAAATATGGAAGCTACAAGACAAAATTGCATTCTACAGGAGTGGAATGTTGAAAACAAGATTTTAGCTTGTTGGAATAGATGTACATCTGCTGTTGCTGTTGGGAACATGGATGGAGTAGCCAGGGAAGGGTTCCTTTCATTTAGGAGGAATATTTGCACCCAAAAGAAATACAGCTCTTTGTGTTGTTTGGACAATATTCCTGTCAGGAACAGACTTTCCAAAGGCATGCAAAGTGCAAAATGCACTTCTTACAGATTTGTTTGTTTGTTTTTTGTTTGTTGTTTTTGTTTTTTTGTTTTTAATCAAAGACTGAATTTTATTTATCAAATACTGGAATTAGTCTTGAATTCTTTAAAGTTTGTTTAGTCAAAACCAAATTTAGTTACGTGAATTGTCAAATGTTAGTTGAAAACTATTGTCTCAAGAATAATATATGTACACACATATACATTATTTAAGCAGGAGAAACTTTTACCTCTCATAATTTCAACACTATCAATAGAGCAAAGCCTTCTTTGAGACAACTCTCAAGTTGTTTTGGGGAATGTGGATATGTGGAAGTTTCCTACCAAATCATTTAAGAAGTTGAGGTGTGGTGGTTATGTTTGTGGATATCCCATACATTTCCCAACATTATTGTATAAAGTTGTTAGTGATGGAAAGGAGGATTGAAATGCCATCTTTTGAAAAGTAGTTGCTTGGGGGTCCCTAATTCTTGTTCAACAGAGCACAGACCTTTCTTTTATCTGTCTCTATATTTTGGCATATGAAATTGGGAAGATAATTTTACTCTCAGGTAAAGTTCTCTTAAAAGCTCCTCTCAAGCTCTTTGTTTCTTGTGTTAAAATACAGATAACTTTTACCATTTCTTTTTGCTGCACTTGAAGGTTCAGGTCATCTCTTTCCAGCCCTGTGGCTTTCCCTGTGTCACCCCATCATGGTTTCTCCACACACATCCAAGCTTTGTCCACAGGGAACTTTGCAGTGGGAGTTTTGGTACAGGATTTGAGGGAATTTTGGCAACAGTCTGAGCAGTGACCATCCCTCACAGTTTTTTTTTACCTCTGCTTTCTTTCCTCAGGCCATGCTCAAAAATAAATTCTACCTTTAGATGATGTGTCAAGTTTTCAGTAGTTTGTGTTCTAAGGGTGGTAAAGAGGAGAAGTTCTTTTGATAGCTGTTTATGTGAGGATAGATCTGTGGAATGTTTTATCCTTACATAATGATACTGGAAATCAGTGAACAGTAAGAGACATACCTGGAAAGAAATTTTTCAGCTTGGCCCTTGGAACGGCACTGGACCAGTTTGGTTCTGGTGTCATCTGCCTTTTGAGAGGGAGACAAGAAGAAGAGCAATGGGCTTGAATCACCTTCCTGCATTGTCACTGTGGAATACATTTGGAATGGCAAAATCTTCTCCTGCTTGTGTAATTAAAACCATCCAGAAAAATACACAGAAAAATGTAGAGAGAGGAAAATTGCTTTGAAGGAAATCAATGCATGATTTTCAGGGTGACACCTTCCTGCCCAGCCCAGAAAGGTGGAGTTGAGGTCAGTAAGAGTGTCCTGTGAGTCAAGTGACTCATGAACAGTCCTGTAAGTCTTTTATTGGCTGCTTTCAGCATGTTAATTGGTGCTGGAAATTAGTGCAAATTTGTGCTCTTCTTTCTGAAGGGCTCAGGTGATGGCACCAAAATCTTGTCTGCACCATTTCTGAACCTCCAGCTAAATGTTGCTGAGCCATTTAGGATGAAAAACTTGCTTGATTTCCTTCAAAATTGCTTGAACTGATTTCTAGAGATCTGTGTGTTTTGTAAGAGGTTTTATTTAATAGGCAAAATCATTCTCATCATAGGTAAATTTATATCTTTATCTCATTTTTTGTATGTTCCCAGTGTTATACAACTGTATAATGTAGCTATAAATTATAGATGGGAACAAACAATGCAGGCAAAAACATCTTTCTATATATAAGCCAGACAGTCATCACCAAAAAAAAAAAAAATCCCCAACAACATATTCTTTAAAACTTTCCATAAAGCCCTTGGTAAGCATTTTGTCAGAATAACTTAGGCAGAAAAAGAACAACCTATAGTGTCCATATCATTGACTGTGTAAATAATAATTATTAGGGGTAATAGATCATGTTGTTAATTGTCTCTGCTCCTAGGAATGGTAATTAGCAGGGAGTAATGATCTGCACACACCACTTGGGATGGAGTTCTGTCGGGTGAGAGGCACCAATAGAGCTTCTCTCACTGAATTAGCTCCTGACTTAATAATTGCAATAACTGCATTTAGGAAGGACTTGCATCAGACATGTCATTATGCCTGTCATGTGCTTTGTGCTAGCAGGGCACTGGGCTTTGTGCTGCCAGGAGAAAGTGTTCTGAGCTTCAGGCTCTGGTGTTGGGCATTGGGAGGCTGAGGGGAGCCAATGGGCAGCCCCTCCATCTGCCCTGGACTCTGTGGGTGCCCAGCAGGCTGGCAGAGCCAAGGAGGGTTCCTGCAGGGGGACAGGAGTTGGGCAGGTAGAAAAGGAGGGATGAATGTGCTCAGGCAGAGCTTGGCCTTTCACTGAAGCCCCCACTGTGGAACAGGCTGTGACTGTGAGGGACCTGGGCATGGGGAGGGCAGCTCCTGGCACTCCCTGCATTGGTGCCCAGGCAGCTTGGCTGGCAGGGAAGGGCTGCTTGTCCTGCCTTAGGACATGAATGTGGAAAGAGAGAAAAGATGGATGAATAAAATAATCCTCCAGTGGATTGTGTCAGATTATCCCCATGCTACCTAAAAGTGTATGGTCAAGTTGAATTAAATTTCATTTTCTTTCCTCATGTTACAGAAAACAAGGTAATAAACCCCTCCTTTATAGTGGCCTTCTTTGCCTTCAGAGTTGGGTAATTGCAGATTCCATTTATTCCTGTTGGGATAACTAATCATTGCAAGGTTATAAACAGGGCTGACAGGCACTTGGAAGCTTTTGGTTGCTGTAATATCAGTCCATACGTTAGATTTTTTTTTCCTGCTTGGATGTATGAAAATGAGTACATTATATTTTTAACTTATGATCCAACAATTTCTTTTCCTATTACCTTCCATAGGATTGTTTTTTATGTTCTTTATCTTATGTTGATGGCCTGGCATAAGATGATTCACTTATGGGGAATGACCTCCAACAATTTCCAAATACACCTGTTGAGTGCAGGCTTTAAAAGCCAATGTTTCCTGTGAGGTGCTCCAAGTGTTTTCATCCAGACTTATAAAAAATATTTCTTGTCGTCTGAGCTGTTTCAGGACTCTTTTTTTTTTTTTTTTTTTAAATTACACTGACAATGAATAATTTTAATATGTACTTTTTATCATACCTCTGATACCCTCCCAAGATAAAGTCATCACACCTTGGAGCTGATGGATGTTCTGGTTAGGATGTGGTGTTAATTTTGGGGGGATATTATCAGGGAGGATATTTTCCCAAGGGGAGCATTTGTTTTCCCTGAGCTGGTGTAAACCCATTCCTTCAGGCACATTTGCTTTAATGTAGGTTTTCTTTGTGCTCTTGATCATCAGGAACAGGAAGGTCATACCTTCAAGTGTGGTAATTTAATAGCAATTTTATAGAAAACTATAGCGGGTGTATAATCAAAGATACACAAACTGGCTTGTTAGAAATCAATGTGGTGGGGGAATCACCTCATAATGAAATATGACATTAATATCCTTTCATATTTATGTTACATAAATATATAGTTTATTTTATAGAATATATAGTTTTGGTATGTTTTTACTCTCAGAGATCCAATGTGGTTTATTCCTCTGGGGAAAGAAAAAAACCCAACAATAACCCACCAGAAAACCTCAACTGGTACAATGCCTGAAGTCTGACTGATCAGCAATGCAGTTTGTGACAGAAAATACTGTGCTGATTTCAGAGCAAGAAATGGCAGGACTGACTTTGCAGACTTGAATAAGTTGACTTGTTCACTGCTGTTCTTTGAGAAGGAAATTGTGCTTAATGAGGTTTATTACACCTCTGTGAAAGTAAGCAAAGTCCTGTGTTTCTTTTGAGTCACAGATAGTTCTAGAAAGTTGGTATTAAATATATAGTAGGTAAAAAAACTGTGCTTTAATGTCTGGTTCCTGCTGTCTTGTTCTGTATTCATTTTTCTGTCAAGCTTCTGGTTTTCTCTTCTTGTCCATGAAGCTCTTGGCTCCTCTGGGTTCCAATCATATTTCTGTGTTACTTACAAGTGAGTGTGGGAACTGTCCAAAAATCACAGCCTTTTTCTGCATTTGGAGATGGTTCCAAACGAGCCAGAAACACCCCTGGGATGGGGGGAATTCTGAATTGTCCCCACTCATCCTGAGCATCCTGTGAGGAACACTGGCTTCTCCAAGGCACAGGACTCATGGATTTATTTTCTCAGGGGCAGAGGACTTGGACAGAGGGAAGCCAAAAAATCCTTTTCTCAGCTGGATTCTAACAGAGGAAACAGGAAGTTTTTAGAACATTTTATCTTACTCAATGTCATACAGTTCTGTATTATCACTGAAGAAATGACTGACCTGCTTTGACAGGCACCTGCCAGGAAAAATTAGGCTTCTGGAGTTATAAAAATTTAGGCCAAGTTTAACAAGTAATTCTGTGAACCTTTCTCACATGTGCGAGTGCAAACAGAGCAGGAGAGTCTGGCTGGCTGCTGGTGAACCTTGGGGAGACCCAGGGGCATCTTCCCCCTCTGAAATCATGGGTCAGAGTTGGGCAGAAATGTCCTTGTACCAAATGAAAATATTAAGCATCTTAGTCAGTTCCACTGCAGATTTCTTAGGCCATTGTTATTTTTCTGTTGTTTCCACTAATTTTAATGGGCAGAGAGCTCAGTTACCTTACAGTTCCCTTCACTCCAAAGAAGAAGAGTTGTCAGTGCTGGGTTTGTAGGGGCTGTATACTTGGAAAAGCTGAAAGACAGGATTTTCTGAGAGAATTTTGCTCTAAAGAAGGACAGGATGTTCAAGCTTTCCATCATTCCTGTCCTGTTTCCTCCTGAATGTGTAATCAGGCAAAAATTGGCTTCAGTCTCAGTCTGCTGTTCTGCCCAGCAAAGGCATCACTCTTGGTGTCCTGACCTGACTAGCAGAGGGACTGGCCAGAGGACTGAATTTATAATGCATCTCAAAAATTATCCCACCAATCATGCAAAAAATCCCTCTGAGAAAATATTAGCTAAGCCTCACTATAACACATTATATCCACTTGAGCTCAGCAGTTTGCCTCCCAACAAACCAACATCTCCCTCACCAAAACCAATTGGAAACTGGTTGCAGCTGATCCGTGCTGGTAAAGAGGAGGACATTTTGTGTGATCACTGAATTATCTGCCATTGGTGTCTTCAGACTCACTTGGAATTGGTGCCTGAAGAACCCTTGCCCTTGCTCTGCAGAGAAGATCTGTAATTGCAATGGGCTATAATCAGTAGCTTCAGTCAAGTGAAAAAATTTCCTTTTTCATGTGGCTGGATTTGCTTTGCTTTTACTAAATTTAGCTCCCTAAACTGTACAAGTTGTTTGTGGTGCAACCAGATAGGCAGTGACTATAAAAAGTAATAATTTTAGTTTGGTCCCTTTAGCTTTGATTTGGTCTTTCTAGAAACGTATCTGAGATATATTTAATAGATTTGGGGGAGAGGAGGGGCTTGGCTGGCTGGTTCTTTTTAGAGTTCTAGTTGAAAAAGCACAGAGAAGCAGATTGAAATGAGAGCTGGTATGTGCAGATAATTTGGAATAGATGGTGTGTGTTTTACACCTCTGGGACTGGAATCCAAACACAGTGGGCAGTGGGAAGCAGCCACGAGATCCACCTCAGAATACTGGGGGAAATGTTCTTAAAAACATGATCCATTTCAATTAAGAGAGTTAAATAGTTAGTAAAAAGTGAGGAGTGTTGATGATTACTTGTTCAGAAACATTGAATGGGGTTGTCATAGGCAGCCTTGAGGAAAGAAAAGGGAAAACCATCAATAAATTCCTAAAATCGTAGAGTGGCCCAAAGGACATTTTCCAAATGTACAGTTACTGCTTAGATCACAGCCATAACTGCAGAAAATGTACCTTTATTTCCATAAATCTAAAAGATGAGGTTTCAGCCCTAAAACAAATGCATTAATGCTTTTAATGTTGGAAACCCCCATGTTTGGAAACACAGTTTCTAAACTGCAGATATTGCCTTGAAATTGGATTTTCACCACCTGATCAGCTCAGCACTGTGCAGTTTGTGTCCTGGCTGTGTTGTCTTTGCAGCACTCACAAAGCCAGTGCAATACCAGGATAACTTCAGATCTAAACCCTGGCAGCAGCTCTTGGTTGTCATTCTGGAGGTCCCAGCCACAGTTCTGCCATTAAGCGCAATTTCTCTTTTTGCACTTAGTGAAAAATGTTCAGCTTGTTTGCTGTTCATGACAGTGTAGCAAGTGTTTGCAAAATATCTGGAAGAAAGTACTAGAAGTTTCTAAAATCCATTCGTCTGCTCTTGATTTGAACCAATTTGGTTTAGAAATTGTCCCTCTGGTTTGTGTTCTGGCATTATTGGTAGCAGGAGAGACACAGGCTCTTGTTTGCTTTACAGCTGGCTTGAGCTGAAACCTTGTACTTAGACTATATTTAAAGTAAATTGATTGTTAATTAAAGTAAGTCAGTAACAACTGCTGTGGCTAATTATTTTGATTATAGAGGTTACTTGTCAACAGTTGGTGTTGCACTAAAACAAAGCTGGAAGGGCATGAGATGACTGTCCCAAGTGCCAGTTCCCTGTGGCTGTACCAAAGGCCAAGGGGCAGGTTGGGCATGGCCAGATGGGGAAATGGAACATGCAGGAGTCCAACTTTAGAGCCAAATTGTCATTAAATGGCACATTTTAAGGGAACACATGAATGGGTTTGATCAACAACAACAGGAAGGTCCCTAAATACAGATGAATAACATTTTATAGTATAATAAATATGCCAAGACTCCTCTGGGGAAAATGTGGGGAAAAATCTGTGTCAGTAAAATTGAGTTTAATCTCATCTGGAAACCCTAATGTTGGAGTATCCCAATCATAACTCTGATTAATCAGTAGTGTCATAACAAGGCACAGTTCAGTCTCTGCACTGTGATGTGCTGGATGAATTATTGTCATTTGGAATGGAGAGGGTTTTTTAAAACTATTTTCTTTGTTAAATTAAAATACTTCTGACCTCCTATTTTAATTATTTTAATCTCAAAATATAGATTATTTATTTAAAAAGGAAAAAATTCAAATTAGAGAACCAAAATGGATTAGGAGGTGAAAAAGAATAACTCAAGTGACATCTTTAGGTTACAGAGTCACTAATGAACTGTAATGTATAAATGAAACATTTCAGGGGTTGGGTCCTTAGAATAAATATTGTTGAATGACATGTGCAGGACCTTAGGAAAAGGTGTTATTAATCTTTCAAAGTTATCAGTGATTTCTGTCATAATTTGAAATCAGAAGGCCTTGCTGTTGTCCAGATTAAATTAATTACATAGATAAAGGCAGTTAATTTTAACTTTGTTAATGACTTCTGCCATAACTCCCCTCTTTTTCCCTGGTTGTGAAGCCGAAGGAAAGAGCAGTTTTTTCTTTAATTAGTGGTCAGGGTGGTCAAACATTGGCACAAGTTGCCTGTAGAAGTTGTGGAGTCTCCCTCCTCTGAGCAGCTCTAAGTTTTTAAAAAATGTGTACAAAACTGACATATCCATCTTTACCTGCAACTACTGAGAGGAGGAAGGAATTGGCATATTTGCAGTAGTATTTTTTGCCTCTTTAATGAAGCAAATCTGACCTTCCAGTTAAAAGCACAATGTAATTATTTGCTATTAAAATTAAGGGCAAAGTATAAGGTCTCTTTGAATGTGTAAAAATAGGTGAGAATCAGTGAGAGGGGGAGCAGGGACTGTCCCACGAGCCTTTCAGTCTGCTCTTCATGCATGGGAAGCCAAAGGGATTAACTGCAGTATTCCCTTTTTCTGTGTTTTCAGAACAGAAGTGTGGGAGGCACATGAATACAGAGACACTCTGGTACAGTTTCAGCCATGTGTTTATTTATGAGATCTGTTTATTATTTTCCTCTCTCCATTCTCCTGTGTTTTAGGGGATGCTGCTGATGGGATTGATTGCTGACACACATCTGTGTAAACCCATTTTTTTTCTCTTAATGTTCCATCCACCAATTTCCAGTTCAAATACCCTGTGTCCTCCTGTGTGCAATGGTGATGTTCAAGTCTCTAAATCAAGTAGGAAATATATATAGAAAAAAGGGAGGGGCTTGGTAATGCTGGAGGAATTAATTAAACCCACTTTTCCATCTCCCATCACCTTCTCTTCGATTCTTTCTGTCTGAAAAGATGTGGCACCATTAGAGGTGAATGTTGTCCTTTTTGCCCCTGTCAAGTGTGTTCTGTGTCAGCAGCTCTTCCCAATCAAAGTTCTTGTTTAAGCCTATGATGTTTTTACTTTAGTTGTGCTGTAGTAGCATTTCCAAACACATCTCACATGCCACCCTGCAGTGTTTTTGTGGCTTCTGTGCAGCTCTGTGTAACATCAGGATGTGAACCCAACCCTATTGTATTTGTCCAGTCTCAGTTACCAGAGCATGTACAGCACCTCTTAAAGGCTTCCCAGACACTCCCTGTTGTCTGCTGTAAAGCTAGGTATGTACAACAGGGCTTTGGAGTTATAAATGTGCCATTATTGGACCCAAGAATGATGCATCGTGGACAAACTGGTCAAGGTCAGGAGTTTAGAAGCTCATCATCCTTAAGGGATGTGGACCTCTGGTTCTTTGGATTTGAAATGCTTTGCTTGAAACTGAAATGAAGTAAAAGAGGAGATCTGTGCCAGTACAATGTATAAATATTTTTATAAATGTATAATTATTTTGAATCCTCTGAATTTGGAGATAAATGTACTTTCTGATGAACAGGCATAGAAGTGAATGGGAATACCCACATTAATCTGTTCAGTCATGTGCAAAAACATAAGAAAAACCATAAAATCTTTAAACTTTTAAATATTGGGCTTTAGATCAGTGAGTGAGCTCATGACAGTGTGTAAAGTCCTGCAGCAGAGCCTTCTGGTGCCAAAGTGCTTATGCAACGAACTGCAAGTTGGTAACTGTTCCCTTCCATCCCCTATGCTGACCCCAATTCAAACTGACTCTTGACTTTATTTTAGCTGAATTTCATGACCATTGCACTTTGCAGTGATGACTCTGAGCTGTGAAAGAGCATGTGTGTTATAGCAGAAAGTTCCTTTCTGTGCTCTGCATAAAACAGAGGCAACTTAATAATCAGTACCATGAAAACCACCAAAAATGCCAAAGAGTCTGAGGACAAACTGTGATCTTCCTCATCAGTCAAGTCAAGAGTATTATTTAAAGCCTGTCCTGCAAGGGTTGCAAAGATCAGAATCTGCACAGATATAAACAGTAATTTTTATTCCCCAAGACCTTAGGAGAATAAACTCATAGCATTTTCCTGGTGTGCAGCTGCTGCCAGGTGTTTGTAGTGAAACTCTTCTTGCCTCGGTCCAGGTTTACTTTGAAGTCAGTTGAGGAAACTTGTACCTACAAAAATTTGATATATTTGATTACAAAAGTTGTGCTTTATTCTTGCTTTAGATGCTTTACATTCAACCATTGATTCAAATTACATAACGAGAGAGTATCTCTGAATTTGACAATACCATAGTTTTTTAGTAGTTCTTTTTTCATTGTTAGGAATTAAACAGTAAAAATATCACATGGTTTGAACAGCATTCATCCTTCTTGGTTATTTTACATTTTACATCATGTTTAAATACACAGAGAAAATTCCTGCACAACCTGGTCCATTTTCTCTTTTGTTTGAGTAGAGTATGGAGTGGAAATCTTCTGCAATTTAATTTTAAAAATGTTTGTTTTCCTCTGTCTATTTATCTGTGATTCTGAGTTAAAACGGAACACTCAATAGGGATATAATATTCTAGCAAAGCTTATTTTTATATCAATAAATTCATATATTTACAACCATCATTATTCTAAAGGAGTAGTTCAATCTGTAGATTACAGGAGAATAATAAAAAAACAAAACAAGACTTTAGAAAATAGGTGAAATCCTAATATTTTAATTTGGAAAGACTCTTGGATCTTGTAAAGTCCTCTCTTTTCACATGAGAAGGGGCAATGAGAAAAATGAGGCTTAGAAGTGTCATGGTAAAAATGGAAGCACTATAATTTCCCAATCTAATTTTAGATGTTGAAGCACCTCTATAAGTTATGCCCACAGCTTTTCTTTCTTCCTGCTCAAAACTCTTTTATTAGTCAATTATTTTTCAGTGAAATAATTCTGCAAATTCCCTTTGTAATCCCAATTCAGTATCAGGTCAACCCTGGCTTTGGCTTGGTGTTGTTAAGCCTCGGCAGCACAGCTGGACTTTGACCTAGAAACCTATTTTGCTGTGGGGGTTGGCACAACTGTTATTTAAACATCTGTCTGAGGTTCCCTTTACACGCAAGCGTCTGCTCATGGTTGGAATGTTATTGTTGAACAACACAAAGACTTGGAAGGAATATTTCAGAAGATTGTGCAAGGGTCAGTGGCAAATCCTGATTGGAGGAGGATCCTGAGTCAGTCTCTTCCTGATAGAAGATCATCCAGTTTGTAGCTGATCTCTGCCTTTTGGAAGGGACTTCACTGAGCTCTTGAGAAAGATCACAACCAACCGAGTTCCTCTTGGCAACTCTCAGCTCAAGGCTCTTCTGTGTCAAGGGGTTTTCATCCTCCAAGGAGTCAATGAAGTTGTTCCTACTTAATTATCCAAAGTGAACTCTCTGGGCAATCCTTGGAGTTGTTTTCCACGTGCCATGAAGGGCAGAATTCGGGCAGCAATGGATGTGGGTGCAGCCCAGCAGGAACAGGCACTGTTAGAACAGTCTGCCAGGGGCTGGGTTGGCACAACCACTTGAGCTGCCACAGGCAGGGCAGGAAGTGCTCCCTGCCAGCTCTTCCCACCATCTGCTTTGTTCTCCTGGCACGTACAGGGGGCTGGAGGAGCAGCTGCTCTGGAGGGAGGTGGCCGCTCATTGCCTATTGAAACCTTTCCCAAGTGTCTGTTCCTTTTCTTCTCACTGGTATTTTTTCCCCCCTGCTTACGTATTTGCATTCAAAAGATGTTCCCTGAAAGAATTCTATTTTTAAACCACGGGAAGAACAGGAGAGTGTGATCTACTTTTCATTGAAACAAAAATAATTTTGGAAGGGCTCTGATATTTAGTTTTCTATATTGTGAAATGTGGGAGGATTTTTATGTTCTTGCTATCCATTCCCTTGAGGGCATGATGAAATCATGGGTATAAATTAATTATTGTCTAGGATTGTGTGTCTTTCATTGGTTTCCATGTGTGTTTCAGTGGCCTCATCACATTCACATTTAAGGCAATGTCAAGATTCCCTGACTTGGCAGAGACAAGCAAAGCATCAATGAGGATTTAGGTCTAAAATGCAAAGAACTGGCTATGATATGGTCAAAGGGACTGGCTTTTCCTGCCATTTCATAGAATCATAGAATGGATTTGGTTGGAAAAGACCTCTGAGATCATCAAGTCCAACCCTTGGTCCAACTCCACTCCCTTTACCAGATCATGGCACTCA
>JAWWLZ010000025.1:18171157-18182769 GCA_035041345.1 Poliocrania exsul
TTCAATTTCCCCTGGCAGAGCTTGAGCCCATCGTGCCCCCTTGTCCTATTGCTGAGTGTCTGGGAGAAGAGACCAACTCCCACCTGGCCAGAACTTCCCTTCAGGGAGTTCCAGGCAGTCACGTGCAACTCTGACAGCAGAGAAGATGTCCAGTGATTATAATTGCCATGATTATAATGGCAACATGCTCACCTTGTCCAGAAACTGGAGTTCTGTGGTTTACTGTAATAGTTTAATTGTTGTACCTGGTGACTACTCAGGAAAACTCGCTTTTAATGTTGTATTTGGGAAAGGAGAGGCTGCCATAGAAAGGCTGAAGGTTTCATGAATGTGTACTTAAATGGCTTGTATAAATGTGACTAAAATTTCAACTCCACTGAGAAAACCAGTATTAGGTGTTCACATTGGAAACATGTCCCTGCTGCTCCACTTGGAAATAATATTATTACAGTAATCCCAAGGGGAGAATAGGAGGGAGAAACCTTTCTGACATAGATGTGTGTGTATATATATGCTGCTTGATAATCAGGGGTGGCAGTGGAGGATTAATTCAGTTTTAGAGTTTAGCAGCAGTGGCAGGAGGTAAGGTCAGAGTTGAAGTGTCTGTTGTACAACAGAGGGTTCCACTCTCTCTGCTCTGCTCTTGTTGTGACTTCAGTAGATGATCAGTGGCTTTCATTTGCTTTGGAGTGGGCCCATTGAGAGAGAATTCAAATTTTTCTTGTATAAAGAGAGGGTTCTGATGCTGCACAAAAAGTAGTTTGTTGCCTGTATCTGTCTTTTTTGATTCCTCTGTCCCAGTTCACATTTTTGCTGTATCTTTGTCATCCTTGTCTAAATCTTTGTATTTGATTCACTGAGAATTGGTGGCAATGCTAGACATATTAAGGGTGTTGTTTTATTTTTTTACTAAAACCTGGAAAGCACAGATTTTCTGACTTATTTCCCTGAGTTCTTTATAAAGTAGATTTTTAGAAATTTGTGAGTGCTGTAACTTTGAAAACTGATACAAACCAACTACAAGTACCAACAGCATAACTGGGCTTTGCCTGATAACAGACCTTGCTGGTTTGGTTTTATCAGCATCAAAGTTATAATATAAAATAAATCTTGCTTAGGTGCAAACTGTTTGATAAACTCCTTATCTGCACAAACACCAGATAAACAGCACTCCCTTTATCTGTCATCAGATGGGCTTTTGCTGAAAATCCATCTGTCCCTATGCCTGACATTGCAAGTCTTGAAAACTATCTCAAAACATTCTGTCTGCAATGCTCCTTTAATGGTTTATCTCACATATATGAATATAACTCAGAAAGGTTTTGCCAGTGCCCACTGGAGCTGTGATTGCCCTTTCCCTCCAAAATCCCTCCCTGGTGCGTGTCAGGGAACAGCTTGAAGTCTGCTGTGACAGACTGAGGGATTTGGGGTTATTATTGAAAATAGCTGCAAACTATCCTTTCATGTGATTATGATGAGTGTGTTTTGTAAGAGAACTGCTCTCATCTCGTAGGGAAGAATTTCTTCAGAGCTTGAGGTAAAAGTGAATAATGCTGCTAAAAATAAAGAGGTCAAACCTGACTTCTGTGTAAAGAATCAAAGAAGATGGAAGCAGGAAAACATCTTTTTTCTAGATGAATATTTGCATAATGTATTGAATTTCTTGTAGTTTGACTCCAGAATATGCAGTAACAGTTCTTACCTCATTGCAAGGCACACAATCAAATATTTACAATTTCAGACTTTTACCAAATGTTGGACATCTGGGTTTTGGGACTTTGTGTTTTGCTTTGGTTTTTTCCCCACCTTGTCCTTTTTGACTGTTGCAAAGTGATAATAGCACCATGAGAACATTGGAAACTGTTTAAATTATTGCATCTAAAACAATGTTTAAATTATTACTACTATTAGTAAGAAGCAGCAGCAATACCTTAGGAGAAAGAAATGAACCAAAAAAACCCCAAGCCAGAACAACATTATACATTTCAGAAATCTTGTCTAGAAATGAAATATCTGACTTGGTTGGTATATAATAATATACCTGTGTGAAATCACAACTGTTGATGCAAACAGTAAGAGGTTGAGCAGTTATAAAGAAGGTTAGTATTTTCCAGAATTAAACCCACTCATTAATACAGTCACCACTGGAGCATATGAATTTTCAAAGTGCTTTCTGTATGGTAGGAAAAAACCCATAAAAATTAAAAATACTACTACAACTGCTGTTTTATTAATATTCTCAGTATTCATGGATATCAGAATTTATTCTGACAGAAGTGCTAGATTAGGTAATTCCAATGAAACAATCCTGACATCATCATCCTGGCAGCCTTTACCTTCACTGAAGTGACATTCCTGTGTTTCCTGGGGAAGGCTCAGTTTTCCTTTTTCCCTGAGGTGACTGCTGGAGTTAGCACATGGACTATGGCAGCAACTGGGCACTTTGGTCTGGAATGCCAGCCATGGGCACCTGTGGCTTTGGCATTATTCCAGGTTAATTCCCACACTGGTTTGGTCATCAGGAGCAGCTGGATTTATCAAGCCCTGCTTGTTTGATATGTATACTGTGTGTATTTTTTTTTTATTTTTCTGTGATAAATACCCAAGCAGAAAACAAATAAAATGCTGTCTTGTTCCTGCTGAGATTCTCTGTTGGTTCTGACAGCCTCTCTGGCTTGATTTTAATGAGCCTGAACTGGCTGGCACTGCTCTGCCAATGCACACCTACAGCCTGTTATTCCTGGGAGAGGAACATAAATCACTTCCAAATCCTCCCATTTGTTTGTCACCTGATTCAGAAAGATATTCCTGCACTGGTTACTTTATGCATGCATGGGAAGTTTTGCTTTGCAGAGAGAAAATAAAGCCCAAAATTGTACATTGTGTACTCAAGGCCTGCAGAACTGATGGAAAATATCTGCTGCCACTGCCCACTCAGTCTGCCAACACTCTTTCTCCCTTACAGCAATAAAAAAAATAGGAACAATATTTTAACTGTAATTACTGTACACAGTATTAAATCAGATACCACCCACCAGCTGTCCAGAAAATGACAGAAGAGGAAAATAGAGTGATTTCTCCAGTTCTGTGTGAGTTTGAGATGTATTTGAGGCTGGCTTGTCCTCCCATGACCTTCTCTAATAGGACTGGCACTTCGTGGCAATGGACTCTTTCTTCTGTTTGCACTGTAATTTCTTGTTCTCCTTCGTGGTTCAGACCCTGTTCTGGTTTTCCAGATAGTCATCTAAATCTGTCATATCCAATGCATGAGGGTCACCACAGTTAAAGTGGATACTTAAGGGCATTTCAAATTGACAAATGGGATATAGTCAGAATTATTAATGTGGAAACTGGGTAGATCAGAAGTCATTTGCTTAAGTAATAGATTTAATCTGATTGTACATTCCTGTATAGAAATTTCTTTCATAATATTAAAAGGCTTCAGATCCAAATAATGCTTGCAGGGTACAACTTGTGGGAAGAATATTCTCAATGAGAGATGAGGAAACTGGGAGATAAAGCTCTGTCCCTGAATTCTCCACTGCAGTCTGCGATTTGTGTTGACAGAATGGTTCTGCGAACACCACATTTTGGGGACACATTCTGAGAGTGGGGTGATTTTCTTGGTAATCATGGGAAAAGCACTATTATGGTCCTCAAAAAAGTGTTGGTTTAGTGAGGCTTTTTGGACAATAGAAGCTTCACAACTGCCTTTAATAAATATGCAGAACCATGGTGTGAAATTATTCACTGATTAGAATAACCATTATCTGTGGGATGGTTTCAGGGTGAACAATTTCAGAGTGAGTTATTCAGCTTTTGTGGCCCCAGGAAATGTTTAGGAATGCAGAATTTGCCACGCTGGCTCCAAGCAAGGGTTGTCACATAAATGCAGTGTCCTGCCCTCAGCAGTGTCACATACTTGTGGCCACAGAGGAAAGCAAAATATCCAGAAATGCACAGAATTAGCAGTGCAATGTTGGCGATGGTGTCTCCTTTTCTTAACACTTCCTGCACTAATGGATGAGCTGAATCCACTCTAATTGGCATTGAGTTCTGCAATACACTTATATCTGTAAGACAGGTTATGATCAGCAAGGTGCACTGAAGTGCAGCAGAACAAAGGCAGGCTTACATATTGTAGCCAGCAATACCCATTATAATAGCCAGTCTAAAATAGTTTTAAAATTATGTTTATTTATTCATCTGTATATATATTTTTTTAATCTGTCCTTTGCTGTCTTCTGTACTAAGGCAGTTCCTTTTCCTGGGGCTCTGTGAAGGGCTTCAATCACCATGATGAGCTTCAATCACCATGATGAGCCTTAGAATCTTCTAAGTAAAACTGAAATTTAGAGAAGTGATGTGTTGAAGATACTTATTTAGGCTGTTCTTGATGTGTTAAACACATCTCTTATTTATCCCTCTCAAATAATATTACTGGTTTTTCTTGAAGAAATTATGCTTTCACAATAATATTGAAATATCCTGAGACTGAATGAATTGGTAATTATATTAATTTATAAATTATCATTAATATTTATACAGTTTAAGGGAATTGAATTTTTTTCCTCCATCTGAAATTCAGCCACAGATATGGAGCCTTTCTATAGGCTTCATATACACAAGTAGCTGTATTAAAAGAGCTTTATTTAAGTATTAGGAATGAATCTCCTAGCTCTTGCCCATTTGAATTATAAAAATCTTGGTTTGTTTTTAAAAACAGGCTGTATATGATGCCAAGGCAGCATAAATGTTCCCTGTAATCTCACACTGAATTTTATCTCACTGACACGTTTACTGCACAGCAGGAAAAGTTCATCTCATGCAGAAAGCAGCAGAGCTGAAGGCATCTTTCATTTTTAGGCCTTTGAAATACATAAAATATGAATGAAATGTTAAACTCCTATATTTAGGAATTCCATGTGTTGATAAGCATGAATTAATGTAATAGTGCTAAATTACAAGAACTTTAAAAATAATCTTATTGAAAGAGAGCTTGTCTCAGAAGTTAAATAATTTTCTGTACAAAAATGTGTATTTTCCATTCCTATTCCCATGTATGCTGAGTATGTTTGGTTCAGCATGCTGCTCTTTAATGCTGAAGGTCAATGAAGCTGCAGAGCACTCATTTGTATTCCAGTCAGGAGAAACTTTAGGAAAGTAATCTAAAAAATGGGGGTTTTTTTGCTTCTTGCTACAAGGTTTGCCTTGCCTGGTGTGGAACTTCAGTTCCCTACTAGTCAAACAACTGTAATATGCCATAACACGTCTGATTTCTCTTTTTTCTCCGTGAATTTCTTAGCCACAAAATATTCCAATTGAGAAACCTGAGTTGCATTTCATGCCTTACCCAGGACTTTGTTTGCTGCTCCTTTGCTTTGGCAGGTGCCAGAGGCCATCAGGAAGTGCCAGCGGGCTGGAATCACAGTGCGCATGGTCACCGGGGACAACATCAACACCGCCCGCGCCATCGCCATCAAGTGCGGCATCATCCACCCCGGGGAGGACTTCCTGTGCCTCGAGGGCAAGGAGTTCAACAGGAGGATCCGCAACGAGAAGGGAGAGGTAACTCATGGGCTGAATCCATCCGTGCCAGGAGCACGTTAGCAAACACACCACGATGTTTCCCCTGTGCTGAGTGTACCTCATGGCAGCAAAGGCTGCTTGGAGAGATAAAGTAAACAATAAATAACGCGGAGGAAAAAGGGCACCACGCACCAAACCAATGTGATCAAGTGAATGCCCTTTATTACACACTGCACACAGTTTATATAGGGTTAAGGCTGCCTTCACTTGGCTAAATTGAACCTCACACCATCTAATTGCAAATCCCAATTGGTTATAATCCATATCTCACTGTCTTGGGTTGAGCTGGCAAAACGCCAACTGTCCAAGACAGAGTGAAAAGTGTTCCTTCCCCGGCAACCAGCCAAGAGAAAAAGGAGGAGGGGAGGGAAAAAAACCCCTCCAAACTAAGTTTATGTTTAAACTAACTATATGTATTTATACAGAAAAGAGAAAATTAAGAGAAAACTACAATATAGCACACATTTATACAAGTTATATATAACAAGAAATAACCTCCCACTCCCCAGTTAATACAAAATCTGTTACTCTAGACGTATAAGTACTCTAAAAGACACTTAGCAAGAAACAGAATGTTTCTACTTCCCTGAAACTCAAACAAAATGCAAGCAGCAGCAGCAGGAGCAAGGCCTGGCATAGTAGAAGAGCTGCAGCACGTCCTCTTTCTTTTCAGCCATGATGGAACTGACTAAGCCACTCCCACACACTGGATTTTACCCCTTTTGAGATGATGTAATATGGTACGGAATACAATATTATTGGCAAGAAGAAGTCAGCTGTTAGCTAGCCCAGCCTAGATCAAGTCAGCTGACAATCTCAGGCCTGGTCTGAACTTTAAAGTCTAAATTTAGGCCTACTTGGCTACACCCATAACACTCACAAGTCCACAGTTTTGGTGAAATCATCCCGACTGTTTTCAAGCACATCTCCAGTGTCCTGTGGGAAACCTGAGGAGTTCTCATGGGAAACTTCTGGGGAGTTGCTGAGAACTCCCAGGGAGTGGTGGCCTCTCCTTTACTGGTCTGCAGCAGCTCTGGCCTTGATTATTCTCAGCTGCCTTCAGTCTCACAGGGTCTATATAGATCTGAATTGCTCACCTTTGATTTTTCTGTACAACAGAGCGAGTGCTGCTTCTTGCTACCAGCAGCCTTTGCAATCTAAAATAGCAATGAATTTCCAGTCTTTGCTTCTCCTGATGCAGAGCCAGTCTCAGTTCAGTGCTGCCCTAATTCTGCAGTTTTTAGACCCATAGCACTGGGCTACAAGAAATCGAAACCAAGCACATTAAATCGGGTTTGTGGTAAGGAGGAAAAGGAGCTCAACAGTAATTTTGCTCCTAAAAATGCAATCTGTTCTGAGAACCAACTCCTCACATTCCTTTAATTTATTCCACTTTATCTAATGTACTCACATTAATGATTTGTATGAAATCCATTCTTCTGAAGATTTTTAACTCCTCATAAAAGAGGGAGCTCACACAGGATATTTGAAGTCAGCTCTAAAAAAGTAAAATCTATGCTGTCTCTTTGAGTCCATGAATAGACACAGTCATTTACTCCTTGCATTGATGGATGGATTCCTGGGAAAGATTTGTCCTTGATCATGTTGCTATACAGAGAAAATTTTGCCATCATTGGTGCCAAATGAAGAAGTTCAATTGAAATGTGGAGTTGAGCAACAAACTTGTAAACATGTTTGATCAGCTTTGAGAAGCTGCCCTATCCTATATCTGCAGTCATGATTTTGAGTGGAATTACCCACAAAGATGCTAAGAAAGGCTGGTCAGATACTGTGACACAAGCTGCCTGTGTTAGCCAACAGCTGAGCTCTGGCACTAATAAACCACCTTTTTTGAGCTTCCCTTGCAGCCTTGAGGGCTGTTGTAATTTCCTTGCTGCTGGAGAAATTGCAGGTTTGAGCAGTGAATTGTCACATACATGGACACAAATACATTATGCATTTTGCTCATCACAGGCTGACAGGTTAATTGTTTTGCGGTTTGTTTTTTTCCTTTGTGTTCCCCCTCCAGATTGAGCAGGAGAGGATTGACAAAATCTGGCCCAAGCTGCGGGTTCTGGCTCGCTCATCCCCCACGGACAAACACACCCTGGTGAAAGGTGGGTGCACACACTGCCTTGGGATGGAGGTTGGTGGAGCAGAGCATCTGCCTTGGAAAGGTTTTACTGCTGCAAATAGATCTGAGTTGTTACCTTTGATTGCACAGCTCTGCATCATGGAAGGGAGTTTTGTGGATGAGCAGGTCACTTGTGTTTGTGCTCTGCCTCAGCCTGGAGATGGAAAATAATAGGGAACTGTTTGGCAGCAGTAAGAGAAATACCAGTAAGATGTTTGGCAAGCAGAGAGAGGCAATCTCTTATCTGCCTTGTGGCTTTGAATTGGGCTGGAATGAGGCTCTAGATGGGAAAGGAAAATGTGTGTTTGTTGGTCAGAGAGCAAATCTTGTTGAGATTCAGGATGTTCTTCATATAAACAAGAGGGGCCATAAATGTTTTTAGTCTTTGCCTATACCTTTGTGATGAGAACAAGAACAATCTTGGAGTGAATCAAGTCTGTCAAGTGCATGTGTTCTCCCACAATTATTTTTAAAGAGTATTCCAAGATGAAAACCTTTCCTGTTGCAATAGCAGTTGTTGAGATGGTGCAAGTGGGAGCTGCCCTTGTTAGCATCAGACAGCTGGAGATGGGGAATTTGAGCCAATTCCCTTTTCCTAAAGGCTCACTGACTATGATTTGCATTGGCTTCCTTCAGATTTCTGGCTGTATTTTTGGAGTCTGCCCTGTAAAAATTGCACCATACAATGACATTCTCTCACCATGCTGTCTGCAGATGGAGTGTTTCTATAAAGAGGGATTGGTTTACAGTTTTCTTTATAAAGCCTCTTTCATAACTGTAACTTGCAATTTTTGATTACTTGACATATTATTCTGTTGACTTTGAAGCTTACACTTGAAAGCTGATGAAATCAGAAAGTTTCTGCTCAGGAATAATGTCACTTTTAGCCATGCTGAGATGGGGGGTTGGCACAGGTGGAATGACCATTGGCAGGGAGCTGTTTCCTGCTTCCTGATGAAGAAAGAGCTAGATTATTTTGCTAAGGCCCTAGAAAGTTTGGAGAGCCCATCCTTAGTAAATCTTGCAGGGGCTAAAATTCAACATAAAATCCAGCTGATCTGTGACACATTTTCAGCTGACTACTTAAATAATAATTCATTAAATAACATTTCAATAGGAAATCCTTTAGGTGTGCAAGGTTTCATTGCTATGGCTTCATACACAACAAAGGCTTTTGAGCATTATGGAAATTTTTAAAATGCCTAAATGGCTTCAGAGCAAAAGTTCCATTGTGAATTTGAAGATTGGATCAATTGGGTCATTTGGGATTGAGCCCAGTGTATATGAAGAGCTCTGGAAGCATGGATTGTTCAGGAGAACTCCAATATCTTGTCAGCCCTGGCATGGTGCTGGACAGGGCAGGTGGAGACACAGTGTTTAATCTCTATCTGATCCTTTTCTGTGTATGTTTCATAAAGTCCATGATTTATTAGTATAGTAGTTCAAATGTGTAATTTATAAATAATATACATATTTGGAGGAGGTGTGCTTGAAAACATTGTACTGATGGGTGGTGAGGATTGGAAATGTTTGTGGAGGGCATTATGAGCTGCAGAGGTCAGGACCAAAACAGCACAGAGGCAGCTGAAAAGTCTCCTCCCTTCACTTGTGCATCTAAAATGCTCTTTTATAGCTCTGAGACAACAGGCCTTGTACAGCCTAACAGTTTCTTTGTTTCAGAAACACAACAATTTGTGTTTCATTAAGTGCATTAAATAAGTCCCTTGGGAGTACTCATCTGACTCATTCAGGATTTTCCCTTAAGAGGAAAATGAAACCTTTGCTGGGGAAACTGAAACCAATAGAGAGCTGAAGAAAAAAGCAAGAAAGGGTTGATGTTTTGTAGCATGTGCACTTGGACAGTCCTGAGCTATTTCCTACTGAATGCCACGTGCAACTGAGACAATTAATGTTTCAAAGATGTGTCAAGGTCAAGTGACAGAGCACTGAAGTATCTAATGAAGTTCAAGAACAAGTCTGTGGAAATTATGATGAAATTTTTTGGCTGGTAATACTCCAGGGGCCATTAAAAGTTACAAGAAACTATTTAATGTTCACTAGTTTTGGGTCTCTTGTTAAAATGTTATGTTTTTCTCAGACACTTGAGGGATCAAGAGGATTTTCTCTCCTTTGATGTGTTCTATCTGCTCTAGGCTAAAAACACACATCAGAAAATAAACTTTTTTCATATTTAATTTTTAATGACATACAGCTGCTGGAGGGAGTATTTTTTTCTCCTTAACATAGCACAGTCCCACCCAGCAAAAGAATAATTTCTATTTTTCATTTTTGTTTTTACTACTGCTAAGAGACCAGAGAAAGGCCTGGTTCAGCATTTCAGGCTGGGCAAACAGTTCCTTTCAAATATTTATGGCTTTGAAGTAGAGGTGGATTGGAAAAAACCCACTCAAAGTGGTTTATCATCACAAAATGTTTAAGAGAAACAAAAATCTTGGATATTTCAGTCCAAATGAAATACAATTTCATGTGAATTTTAAGGGACCTGTTGGTATTGTTTCATGGTTTTTACCTAATTTCAAAATATAACCAAGTAAAAACACATATAATTTGTACTGATGTGTCCTTATAATGCTATTGTTGAAATAATCCTGAATTGTTGTGTTATTTTGTTGAAATACTGGGGGAAAAAATTATTTAGAACTGATGAGAAATATCATCAGACAGTATAGAAGAAGATACAGAAGACAGAGAAGATAAAAGAAATAGTCACTTTACCAAAAAGAAACTGTGCTTTCCAATATATTCAAATTAGACTATAATTATTCTTTGTGATATTAAAACATAATTTGAAACCCCCTATGTTTAAAAAAAATTACTAAAGCCAGGTATTCTCATGTAAGTCTGATTTGTTAACAAGCAGAAAGGGAACTTTAATGACAAAAAGATTTGTAATAATTACCCTTAATGAGTAAAATATTTCAAATATTGCATGGGATGGTATTATATTTATAACCTCATTAATGTAGACACACCATGAGACGAGGTAGAATAAGAAAAATACAGAAAAGTGTATTAATTGAAATTCCAAAATTAATTATCAGCATGCTGCAAATTGCCAGTTGGTTTGATTTCCATGTGAGAGAAAATTTCCAAGTTTATTTTCCTTCAAACTCCTATGAAGAAATATTCAGCCAGTTCACTTGTTCCACAGTGTGAGAACTCCACCCAACTTTTCCCCAAAGCAAAGAGCACAGCAATAATTTAAAGGGATACACTCAGGGCTCTGTGGGTTGGGGGATGAGGAGGGGTGGAGGCTCTGCTGCCTTCAGGGCTCCCCTTTAGTGCTAAACATGAAGCCCAGGATTGCTGCAGGTTTGGCACAGCCAGCCCTGTGCTTGAGCTGGGTTCTGCTCTGCATGCTCATCTCCTGCACTCAGGAATTGCCTGTAATGGCACATCTCACACTGCTGCATTACTCCTGGAAAAGCTGGTAGCCCATGGCTTGGACAGGTGTCCCCTGTGCTGGGTCAGGAGCAGCTGGAGGGCTGGGCCCAGAGAGTGCTGGTGAACAGGGCTGTGTCCACTGGTCACCAGTGGTGTCCCCAGGGGTCAGTGTTGGGTCCAGTCCTGTTTAACATCTTTATTGATGATTTAGAGGAGGGGATTGAGTCCATCTTCAGCAAATTTGCTGATGACACCAAGTTGAGAGGGAGTGTCGACCTGCTGAAAGGCAGGAGGGCTCTGCAGAGGGATCTGGATAGACTGGAGGATGGGCTGATTGCAATGGGATGAAGTTCAGTAAGGCCAAGTGCAGGTCCTGCCCTTTGGCCACCCCAACCCCCTGCAGTGCCCTGGGCACAGAGTGGCTGGAGAGCAGCCAGGCAGAAAGGGACCTGGGGGGACTGAGGGACAGGAAGCTCAACAGGAG
>JAWWLZ010000025.1:18182869-18195495 GCA_035041345.1 Poliocrania exsul
GTGGCACTGAGTGCCATGATCTGGTAAAGGGACTGGCGTTGGCCCAAGGGTTGGACTTGATGATCTCGGAGGTCTTTTCCAACCCAATCAATTCTATGATTAACCTTTAAAGCTCTATGCCTGCACTTACTTCAATGTGTAACTACAGTCAATTGGAGTTTTCTCTTTCAGACAGGCTTTCTAAATTCTTTTTAAATTAACAAAGAGGTTTGGAAGCATTAAAAACTAATCTGAGGAGAACACAGACATGAAAATATATTACTACATCTGTCTGTGTTTAGCTTGTCAAAGAAACACAAATCTGTGTGAGCATCTGGGAGGATCAGCTCTACTCACCTGGCCTGATGTGCACCTTTGACATACTCAGCTGCAGCTGAGGTTTTCCTTCCTGCCTCCCTCTTTTAAGTTAAGCAGTTGAGATGGAAATAAATATCTAAACCAGGAAATTTTTCCCCCAGAGCCAAGGTTTTCTTACTGATGCAACTCCGAGGGTGACAATGCAAGTAGGGATGGTTTAAAAAGAGCAGCATTTGTTCTACAGTAAAGGGAGAAACTGAGGCTGCATTTGATGGGTTTGGTCTGAGCCACAGGCAAAGGGAGCTCCTTCTAAAAGGACTGGAAGAGACATTGTTAGTTAATATTGTTTACATTATTATCCTGAGTGGATTTGATGTAATGCTTATATAAGATGGAGGAAGGTGGGAGACAGGTTAACTCTTCAGTTGAGGATGCAGTGCTGGTACAAGCTCATACACACAGTGCCCTCCTTGACAGCTCTGCCTGGTTGTTCTAAACATGATCCTTCCCTTCATCCCAAACAAGCTGCTTGCTCTGGAAAGCTTGTATCTTGTGCAAGCTCCTTCCCAAACTCTGCTGCATCAGCAAATCCCTCTGTGGAACACTCTGTAATGTTATGCTCTAGGTGTGTTCCTGGGCTGGTGAATAAAATCCTTTTTGACAGAACAAAGTCATGGCCAAACAGCTTAAGATGAGGGAATGAAACAGCAAAGGCTGTTTTGGCAGGAAGCTTTGCTGAGAGTTTAACAATTCCCCTGATACGTGTTGGTAACCTGGTTTGGCTAAAATACTGTTTGTAAACATTCAACTGGAATAAATCAGTTTATTTTGAAGAAATTTTCTTAATGTTAGACACGAATGATTAGTCCAGAATATTTTTCTTAGCTCCTTGGAGTGAGTGGAAAGGCCAGGGAATGTTCCAGCAATGGTCATTGTCTCTACTGGCTGCCTGGAGGCCATGTCCCTGATCCCACCTTTGCCTGCCCTGCAGCAGCTGCTCTGCCCAGCTCAGAGCTGCAGGGAGGGCCCTGCTGGGCATCCCTCGGCTCCTTGGACTCCTGACACTGTAAATATTATATAGGTGTGTTATTCAATACTGAAGAAAATTCTTGAGGTGAAACCTTATCACAGCCATTAACAAATTATATTAACAAAAAAAAAGTAAATGTGTTTGGAAGGAGGTGAGTGCTGGAAAGAAGAGAAACATTCAGCAAATGAGGAAAGGGGGAGGAGGAACAGATTAAAACGAGCAGGCAGAAGTCAGGCAGTGTAAGCATAGCTGTGATAAATCCTCTGAATCCCAAATAATCGCTGCTGCTCCATTTTAGACATTTGTCTGATGTACAAATGGCACTTTTGCAGAGATCTCTCTTCCCATGGATAGCATTGGAATGCAGCCCCACAATATTGTGCCATATTTCTGATGGCACTGTAGAGAAGGGCTGGGACTCAGATGCTGATGGTCACTGGGACCATTTTCTCTCTATTTTTCCATGGCTCCTGGTTATGCAGATCTGTGCTCTGGAGGGTATTGGCTTTATCCCAGCTGCACAGTTTGCTTTTAGGGATAAAAATGACTGCTAACCCTTGTGAATGGCACTAAACCCTGTGAATTGCTTGGAGCATCCAGCAGTTGGCTGATGAGGTTCAGTGGTAGTATAGTCATAACAATTAGTCACTATTTATAGCCATTTATATCTATTAGGATGTTCTTTGTTAGAGCCTCTTCAACTTCATTTGGGTTGTGCTCCCATTTGAAGCCCAGTTGGTAGAGGATGCCATCTACCTATTTGGAGCAGTTAACACCTTAATGTGTCAGAGATTTAACAATTTTATTTTTTTTTTCAGAAGCTTAAACTATTAATTTAACATCAAAGGACATAATAATAAGAAGGGAAGACCAAGATAAATGTTTTTAGTAGTAATGACAGATGATGTCCCTGTTTATTTAGCAAATCACTCCAGCAAATTGAAAGCTCGAATTGTGAGATGTTATCAGAAAAATGTGCCATTTATCTGAGATCATACAGCCAATGGAGAGTGAAGGGAGCTTTTTCTGATTTTCATAAGTCTGAAAAATACAGGGCCCTCAGTGCTTGCACCCTGCACTGCAATCTTGTGCTGCCTGATAAGCCTGAACCTTGCCAAGAGGCAGCTATTGCTCTGTAATCTGCAATTTCCTATTTCTGGTTAGTTATCTGATATGTGAGTGGGGGTTTTTCACAGAACAGTGAAAGCTTTTCGCGCTGGGTACGTTTTGATAATTGTCTTTAGAGGTTATGACTGTGTGCAAAATATTTTAGCCAAAGGGATTTCATCATTTCTCCCCTAAGTTATTAATATGGAGAGGCATTCCTGTGTCCTACACAACAATCCCGTGTTCTGGACTCGTATTAGAATGGACTCAGACACGGAAATGTAAACATGAGTGGTGAATGATCTGCATCCTGTTAAAAAACTGAGCTGCTTCTGCAGCCTTAGAAAAATTCCTCATTCTTTTCCTTGCTTTCTGCATAAGTGGAAAATGCTTCCCTGCAATCTACTTGTGTGGAAATTGCTTCACCAAATGCTTTCTTATCTCCAGTGATCTCAAAATGAAAGTAGAAATTATTTTACTGTATCTATTTATTAAAATGTTTGGCTCCAGAAATAAAAAACTTATTTTATATCTTCTTAATCATTGTTTGGCAGAATTGAGCATGGCTGTTAAAATCTGGCTGCAGCTGAATAGAACTCAGCAATGATGTTTGTTGTCTTTAGGTTCAACTGAGTGCCAGAAAGCCTCCTAGTAAAGCTGGTATTACAGTTTGGGCCCAGTTTAGGAGAGCCTAAAGCAATCACAAGTCTTGAAAACTTAAGTCTTTGGCCAATCCTTTCCATGTGTGTTTGATGAGAGTGCTGGGCTGAGATGGGTTTAATGTGACACACAATTTTAAATAGTAGAAATCTTCCAAAAGGACATGATGAGCTGATCTCATTCCCTTTGAAGTCTCTGCAAGCTGTGTTGATGATGCAGGATCAGAACTTCCCATGTGATTTCTAAGAGTGATGTCCAGTAGTGTAAGATAGTGATGAACTGCCTTCAGCATTATTTTCCTTAAAAATCAACTCAATTAATCTCTGCAAGACTTGTGTGGTACTATGTGGTCTATATTATTTTTAGAGGGATGTTTTGTCTTGCTAATTGTTTGCCCCCCTCTCTATACCCACACCCACGTACCTTTTCTGCAGGTATCATTGACAGCACCCAGGTGGAGCAGAGGCAGGTTGTGGCTGTGACTGGGGACGGGACCAACGATGGACCAGCACTTAAAAAAGCTGATGTTGGCTTTGCAATGGTATAATCTCCAGCATATTTATTGATATTTGTGTCATTATAAATTTGTTGTAAGAGGCTTTTCATTTGTTAAATATTAAGTTGCTTAGTTGTTACTTGTCAGTGCAGCAGTAGCTTGGAGGGAGTGAGTTATTTTGCATCAGTATCTTTAATTTACTGTGTCAGCTCCTCTGCTGCTGCATGTTATGATACTTTTTCAATATTTTTCAATAGTTTTTGGCTATAGGCAGAATCCTGTGCCCATTGAGAAAAATGAACTGTTCTCTTCCCAACAGCAGAATACTATTTAGCTTTGTTAAAGTCCATCACTAAACATAAAGATGTCTCCCAAGTGTACTCTGACTATATAGTAAGATAAATAATCATAATTTTTGCTGCCAATTCTGTTCATGTACATTTATCGAATATCATCAATGATAAAAATAACTCAGGAGATCAGCAGTCATTAAGCTGATAACTTAAAACACTCGGAACTACCATCACATGAATTCCACTGCTCTGTCAATTCCTTCTTCTATGTCCTTATTCACTTTGACAATAGGCCAAATCAGCTGCATTCCAGCAAATATAAAATGCAGAATATCCTCAGCAGCCACTGTTACTGTGCTGGGGAACCTCAGTGCGACTGTGCCCTTTGAATGGGCAGGAAGATCCATGTTCTACCCATCTCTGCACTTTCCAGCAGGTGATTTTATTCCCAATGAATTTTCCAGGGCATTGCTGGGACAGATGTGGCAAAGGAGGCCTCGGATATCATCCTGACAGACGACAACTTCAGCAGCATCGTCAAGGCCGTGATGTGGGGCCGCAACGTCTACGACAGCATCTCCAAGTTCCTTCAGTTCCAGCTCACCGTCAACATCGTGGCCGTCATCGTGGCCTTCACCGGGGCCTGCATCACCCAGGTGAGGGCACCCAGGGCCATGGCCCACCACCCTGATGGGGAGGCTTGGGCAAAAAATACTTTTTGAAGTTCTTCAAAGCATTAAAAGTGTATTTACGATCAAGCTGCTGAATGTTAAATACCTATTGATGGAAGGGAGTGCACTGATCTTGGGTAAAACTTGGTTGTAATAACGCCAAGGTCATGGGTTCAATCCCCTGTGTGGGCCATTGATTTAAGAGTTGGACTCGATGATCCTTGTGGGTCCCTTCCAACTCAGCATAGTCTGTGATTCTGTGATCCATCTTCTCCCAAACATACCTTGCTCTTTCTTTAGGAAAACTTGCTGTTCCTTTAGCTTGGTTTAGGAGCTGGTAATTTTTGTGCTGCCTCCCTGATTTTAGTTGCATGTTAATGTCAGTCCTGAGCCTGTGGTGATAGGACAGAAAAAGTCAGGGATTGGGAGAAGGAAGAGGTTATGTGAATTTGCCTTTTCCTCTCAGAATATTTCACTGTTAAATATGTGGGTTTGATGGATTATGGGATGGGATTATTATTTTCAAGAGAGCAGTACTAACACACAGAAATAATCCTAACAGGGGAACTTTTTGACTTATAAAATTATTGTATTGCTCTCAGGGAATTCTTTGTAATTTCAGATGCAAATGACAAACCAATGAAATGACACACAGACTGGACTTTGGCATCTCTTTCTTCCTCTCCATTTATCCCTCAGTGCAATCCTGGTGCACATGCAACACATTTAAGTCTTTTACAAAAAGTACCTCTGAAGGCAAACCACATTTTCTTACCTTCCAATTGTTACATTTGGAATAATAAAACTACATTTTCTTTTCCCTAGGGAGAAAAAAGGGTGCATGAAGTAGAGTCTAAGGGTTTTGTCTTTCAATAGAAAATTGCAAACTGTGGTTTTTAGTGCTGTCACTTCCTAAAATAATGCATATTTCAGGTGCTGCAGGCAGGTGGGGTTACAAAATGTCTCCTTGGGTTGAGGCACAGCATAGGAAAGCCGATGCTTCCCTCTGAGGTGCATCCCACAGATGCCATACCTGTTCCACAGGCAGGTTTCACCCCCTGCACACCTGAGCAAAGCAATGAATAAGTCATGAGCTCTGCTCTGGGGTAAACTTACACTGTAATCATGGAATGATACCCGTAACTAGAAACCAGGCACCTTTACCATGAGGTGAGACCTCTGTGCCCTGACAGACATTTAGAGGCCATGGTGGTGCCTTGCCACAACTGAGCCTGTGCTCTGGGGCAGAATTACTGATGTCCCAAAGTTGCCTAAGTTTCCCTTTTCCCTTGGGAAGTATTTTCCAGCATATTGAGAAACATTTTAGCTGCAAGTGATTGCTGCTGGTAACAGAACAGTAAGGACTGAAACTCTAGGAGGTCAGTCCTGCTGGATTTTTATGGATAGTACAAAATCATGCAGAAAAAAGGGCTTCCATCACTAGAACTGAGGCAGTGCTTCTTTTAAAAGACTGGTTTTAGAGACAGTGTTTATTCACTTGCTGCCTGCTAACATCTATTGAAGGTGAAATTTTTTTTATGTCCAGCATCTTCTGTTGCTCTGTGGAAGGACAGAGGGAAATGCATTCTGTACATTAGCTAAGCTATTTCTATTTTACTCCCAAAGAGGTTAAACATTACTGAATCAGTGCAAGGACTATGTTAAATCAACTCTAAGAGGATGTGAAATGCCTAATCAGTGCAAATATATTCCCCTTTTTAATTTCATCCTCTGAATCATTCCATTGGCTTCTAGAAGGGTTTGATGAGCCCCAGTGCATTTATATTGCCCCAGTGGTCTGTAAGTCCATTACCAAATCCATTGTCCTTGTGTACAGGTTTTAATGGACACTCCCAGAATTCCTGTGCCTTTGTAAACAGATTCTTATCCAATTCCTTAACTTGACAGTAAGGATGCAGCTCCAGAGGAAGGTGAAAAGAAGCTGGAATGGCAGTGGTGGCAGAAGGGCAGCAGTTCCCTGCTCTGCAGTTTTCACCTTCCGTGGCCTGGCCGTGGATAATCCCGAGCAGCTCTCGGCGCTGTCTCATTCAAGAGGGATTTTGCCTTGCCAATGAACATTATTATGTTGGGCTCTGACCCCAGCCAGCGAAAGGACATTCTCTTTGGCTCATAAGCTTTACTAAAAATTGCACTTGGGAACATACTGTACCCTCTGGTTGCTATGAAAATAGCTCTAGCACAAAATGCATGACTGTACTGAAAAATCTTGCATACAACAGTCTAGGTGCACACACAGAGATCTAAATCTGCAAAACTGTGCACAGGTCTGAAATTACTATTGGGACTGAAGCATTTTAGTCCTTAACAAACAAGTGAAGCTAAAATATGTAGTTTCCAAAAGGCAACACAGCTTCCTGTGACCTTCAAAATGAATATAAAGAAAGTCCATGTTGGACTGAATTTTATTTTGCTTTTAGGTAGTCAGTTTGGCTTTCTTTGACACACAGAACATAATTTTAGTCCACCATGACTATTCAGGTGAATGAATATTACACAGGATATTTTTTTTGGTGATATTTCATCAAGTCTAGAATGAGAAAAATTCTATGTAGGGAGTAACATTTGTTCTGTGCTTCCTGAAAGCAACTCTCAAAAAATCTGCAGTTCAGAACCAGCACACTGGGATGCTTTTAGGGTGAAGCTTCCTTTAGTCTTACCTACTCTTTTTTGTTTCTATTGTTTGTGCCTAAAGGAAGTACAAAGATAATAAAATCTTTGCTTGGATTAATTTTTCTTTTTCCCATTTGGCTTGTGCTTTGCAACTTAATTGGCTTAATTTTATTCAGTCTTGTTCCTGCAGTTGCCCTGGTGTACATGTAAATATGAGTGTGTGGTCATCTCCCTGCAGGACTCCCAGTGAAACCACAGCAACCGTGCCTTAATGAAGGGTCTGACTGTGTGAGTTACTGGTGTGAGTGAAACCAGACCTTCAAGGGGCACCCAGAGAATGCACTGCCCACGTAGGAGATGATTTGTTTGGTCCAGAACACCTTAGGAAGCCATGGAGAGGCTTAAGAAAAACATTAGTCAGGATCTGTGACCATTAGTGGTCATTTTGAGTGTCTGCTCCTTTTCTTTCTCAGATTAGTAAAGTGAGGGTCCTTGCCAATTCCACTTCAGGGAACTGCTGTTTAATTTAATTCTGTTAACTTCAAGCAAGTATGATTTACCTACTTCATGCCTGCTTCAGAAAGATGCTGCTGTCACAGGGTATCTCCACTCTGCTCTCTGTGTTTTGTCCTGGTTTGCTGTTTCCATCGATGTTTAAGCACATGTGCAAAGTGTACGTGACCCTCTGTGCTGCTCCAGAGTTACATAAGGATTCTACAGGAGCAGCTGAGGGCTCCAAGTAAGCTTTGTGCACACTGCAGGGGCCCAGTGCAAATGGCCCTTTGCTGTCCTCTGCCATGGGGCCCAGCACCAAGTCATGTAAGGGGACAGAAATCAGATTCTGAGCAGCCTAAGAGTTACAGGTGCAGTGTCTCCTGCTGCCAGGCTTAGCAGAGCTGCTGCCCAAAGTCCCCCTCACAGGGCTACAACCCACCCTGGGCCCCGTTTCACTTTACAGCAGCTCCATCTATAAGCCACAAGTTCTGCATTTTCAGCTAATAATGCACTTTTGTGTTGTGGGTCTGATTATGTAAAGCACTTTGAGATCTGGGTCAGACAAGAAAACAAAGCTCAAGGTCTGTGCTGAAGAGCTGCCTGAGGAGCTCTCAGCCCATGTGTGCAGAGTGTGCCCCACACCAGTGGGAGGTCCCAGCCCTGGTCCCTGCTGGGCCCATGGCAGTGCAGCTTGGGTGGCACAGTGCAGCTGGGCTCTGTTCATTCACCTTAGCTTTTAATTAACCTAATTCATTTCCCTTTCTCTCTCTGTTGCCACGTGCATACTTTTAAAGTGATCAGGGTGTGATTGTCTTGACCAGTTTGTGTGTAATTGTCCTTTCTCTTCAGCAACTGTTGCCTCAAGTTAAACTAAAAAGTTTTTTTCCAGTGGATTTGTGAGATATCAAATCTTACATTCTGACTTCATCCTCTGAATAACAGTTTTGCAGAGCCCTCGACTGGTTCTTTGGAGCTCTGCCTGTGATTACTGTGAGTTTGGCACTCGGAGTGAGTCATTGCTCCACATCCCTGGGTGTCATGTAGAGTTCTAGATGTGCTCCACAAAGCCACGAGGCTCATCCTATTTCCTGCCCCAACATACACACAGCACCGAGGAAATAGGAGGGCATTATGTTTGGGGCTGTTGAAAGGAATCTGGGTGTGAACAAAATAAAGATTTTAAAATGCAGTTCAGTCAAATGGAAACAGTTTTTTTAGTGGAACTATAAAGCAAATGGGTTTATCTCCCTGCCAGATTTTGTCTGTCTCCAACTGCTGAGGCAATGTAACTATTCAAAAAGGTTGCATTGAATAAAGGGAAGACAAAGCCTGTGTTTTAACATTTTATTTTCAAATTATTATTCTTGTACTTTAAGGAAGACTAAATGTTTTAGCAGACATTAGGAACTGAAAACAGTGACTCTATAGGACATTATGTTTGGAAAATTAAATGTTAATTAAAAAGCACTGTAGCATTGAACTACTGCATGAATCACTGATTGTTTTTACAGATCTTGTTCAGAAAAATGAGGATGATCTATACTTACATGTATAAGGCAGTAATTTACATGGTTATAATGTTTTACTGCAGAACTGTATTTGGCAAATCCTAAAATAATAGCACTGGCAAACTGGAAAAAGCTGTAATATAAAGTCAAAGTCTGCACTGTTTAGCTTTGTTTTGGCAAGGCTCAGAGGCATGGAAGTAGAATTAAGGATGCCACTTCCATGCAATTAGTAGACACTGTGATCCAGCAGCAGAAGTGAGGGCTGACATTTTTTTGCATTAATGTACAGAAAGTTAACCTACCAGAAATGCTCATTTTTATAAATCCTTGCATGTGTTCCGTGACAAGTGGGAGTAAAGAGGTAAGGGCGAAAATACCTTTTTATTCCCTTACAGCTTGTCATCTAAATCAAAAGTAACAAGCTCTAAAATTTGTGAGGCTCTGCATGTCACGAAAGATTTGTAGTTTTTTTTCCAGCCTTTGGCAATTTGTACTTTTAAGTGTTTCCCAGATGAAGTGTAACATCACTTGATTTAAGGGACATTTTCCTTTTACCTCTAGGCCAGTGCTAACCTATTCCAAGGTCAAGTGGAAAGAAATTTGATGAATAAGTGGTGATTTTGAGTGGTTTGCAGTTTGAACATCTTTCATCCCCAAAGTTTTCAGAAAGGGAATTAAGAATTATTAGCCAGTCAATTAGTGGCTAAAATGCAGTGAAAAGAATGTTCATTTGCATCCCACTCACATAAGTAACTAAAATTTGTAATGGAAGACTAAGCTCCTTAGCTGATATGTATTTTCCTCAGTTTCCACCAACTAATCAGAAATCAGATAGAGTTGCAGTGGAAATTTCATTCCACTGCTGCCCAGACTAATGCGTATTTAATGTTTGGGCTTCAGCCTAGAACGAGCTCACACTTGAGTGAGCAGCGTAGCACTGCCAATAATGGATAATTATTAGGGGCACCACAGCCACCCAAGGTGATTGGCAGTGGGAGATGGTGAGAACATGTTGTTGCCAAAACTGATGACTGGCAATTACAGTTGTGTGATTTAGAGACTGAAATAATCTGCTTTGCATTATGCTGGGAGGATGGCAGGTTCTGATAGACACCTGAATATCTGACTCTGCTTATTAAGCATAACAGACAGAGTCAGTTTTGTTGACATAGAAACCAGCACATGAAGTGGAAATTGAGCTCTTGTAACCTCTCAACGCCGAGAATGTTTCTCCAGAAAAATTATGAAGTAGACTGGCAAAAATATTACAAGGAATATTGTTCAGCAGAAAAGATGTTTTCCTTTTTCCCTGTGTGCTGTGTCCCACATGGACCTCTGAGCCCCACCAGCAAACTGCTTGGACTACAAGTGCTCTCTTTGTTGAGGCATAATGAAAATAATGAGAGCTCGATTTGGGATGAGGTTTGTCCTGATCACTCTGAGTTTTCCAGCACCTCTAAGGGCAAAGGCATTTCCTGTTTCTGCAGCTGCACATCCAATGAGGGAGTTGAGCTTTCCAGATAAGCCCAGTTCATGCAACCCATAACCAAGAGGCTGAGAATCTATTCATGCTAATCTTCCTCCATCCCATGATATAGCCAACCTGGAAGGTTAAGAAACAATAGGTTGCTTCTCACCATCCCTTTGAGGAAGCCAAAACTCATCCTAATTTTTTTTTTAAACAAATGAAATGTATCAAAGTGTGTGTAAATGCTGTGTTAAAAATGTCTTTTCAAGAGGAAATAATATTTTATCTCAGGGGAGAGTTGAATATAAACCAGACCCACAAGAGACTCCATATGTCCTTGGGATACTGAATGTGTATGGACCCCTCTCATTTGATAGCATTTCATTAAAAGTGAACTTTGAGCCCTTTGAAGAAAAGGGAGTTCCTAAGGAATTTCTGTTGGCTTTGCTTTGGTTTGTGGGCTCTTCTCTAAATTTCTTTGCTTCACTGCTGCAGTACCAGGGTAATGTAGTGCACAAAAATAGTTCTCTCTTCCAGCTTGCACACTGTACATTAACTCCATTTCCTCATGAAAATTGTCATGCTCATACCTTGTTACTTTTGAGATTCTGTTTTCCTAATAAAACCAGAAACAGACTTCACTAGTGCTGCCCATTATCTACAAAGGCTGAAGGCACAGGAGGGTGTTTGATAGAGCAAAGAACCCCAATCATTTTTGCTCTCCTGGCTCCTTGAAGCAACTGCATCATCTCTCCTCAGCTGTCCCAGGGAACTACCCATGGAAACTTTCTAATAGTTGTCCAGACTTCTCCCAGGAGCTCTGTCACTTTGCTGGATTTAGTTAATTCTGGGGTTTTTTAACCCTAACCTGACCCCCTGTGCTATGAGCGTAGACTTTGTGTGAGGAAAGAGCTCCTTCTAGTGACTGGCAAGCTGCTTCAGGAACTCCATCCTGCATCCTCACAAACAGCAATATTTGGGGATTTGCATTCCATATCCACAGTTCCAAATAGCCTATCCTGTTACCAGTAAAATAACAGTGGCTATAACAAAAAATTGTCTTGCTTTTGCACATTTGATATAGTTTAATGAATTTATGTTTTTTTTAATCAAAACATCAGGCTTTTTTTATGTCCTACTGTTTTTTAAAGGTCTGTTTAAAAATGATACTTCAAGATGTCTCTGTAATTGTTTCAGAATTTTTTAATAATTTTATGCTGTTTCTGGAAAAAAAAAAGATAAGTAGATTATAGTATAAAAGAAACAGTACTTTTTATTTCAATATCATTTTTCTTTCAGGAAATGAACTCCCACATGCCTTATCTGGCTACCTAAATTCTGCTGAAGTTTTAAGCAGGTTGCAGGATCTAACAGAGAGCATTGTAATAAGTGTTATGAAGTGTTACTGTTACACTTTATAAGAATTGCATGATTAGAAATGTCCCTGATTTAAACACCTGCAAAGAAAGCCTTGATCTTTGCTCAGCTCATTGTGCTTCCTGTGATTCTGGTCTTGCAGAGGAAATACAGAAAAGGCCCCAGTAGCTCAGACTGTATTTCTGTGTCCTGTCTCAGCCCAACTGTGAGAAATGACCCTGAGATTAGCTCAGTTGGTTAAAAATTTGGTTGTAATAATGCCAAGGTCATGGATTCAATCCCCTATGTGAGCCATTGACTTAGAGTTGGACTCGATGATCCTTATGGGTCCCTTCCAACTCTCTGTGATTCTGTGAAATGCCATCCCAGCCAGTGATTATTTCCCTGGGAAATCCCTAACTTTCCAAACTGCCTCCCCAGGACTCCCCTCTGAAGGCTGTGCAGATGCTGTGGGTGAACCTGATCATGGACACGTTTGCGTCACTGGCGCTGGCCACGGAGCCGCCCACGGAGGCGCTGCTGCTGCGCAAGCCCTACGGCCGCAACAAGCCGCTCATCTCCCGCACCATGATGAAGAACATCCTGGGCCACGC
>JAWWLZ010000025.1:18195595-18223051 GCA_035041345.1 Poliocrania exsul
GGACTTCCCTGTCACTGTCCAAGCTCGCTCGGCCGTGGCAGATGGACCTCAGGACTGAAACAGTGGGGCCAGTTCTGCGCACGCTGAGCCTCACCTAAACAATCCACTGTGCAGGCTGGAAGGGCATGTGGGGAGAGCCCTGCCTATATCTTCATTCATGAAGTCTGGCCATACATACATTGAGCCTGTCTTAGTTATGCAGCTGGTTAATGGGGTTGGAAACACAACAGGTGGACTGGCTTTAGTCACCTTCCAGGTATTGTTGAGTTGCGAGGGGCCTCAGTGAGCTTTTTGACCCCTTCACAAAATACAGGTTTGAGCTTTAGCAAAAGTTTATATTAAAGATTACATTTTAATAGGAGTATCTAGGCCTGCTTCTGTATTCAATGTTCATTTTGAGCCCTGTCATCCTGAGTGGGCATGTACCAACAAATTAAACAATAAAAATACAGATCCATTTTGCCAAACGCTGGAGAAGCTCTTATCAGGAGCAAAATGTTTGCCACAGTCAAGAAATGATGTTGATCTTAAGTAGTAGAGAAAGCAAGTAATCAGTATTAAGTGATACAGATAACACTCTGCTTTGACATTTAATTTCTAGAATGGATATTAAAAGGGGAAAAAATCTAATTTATTAGATTACTGGATTTTTCTTCAGGCCTTGCTAGAACAGATGCTTTTTATAGGTTGTATTTTGGAGAGGGGAGGGAAGGAGGAAAAATATTTCTTGCTGCAGGGAACAGTAGGAGCCAATAATAGATTCTGCTGCTCCACAATAATAAGTGAACTTGGTCAAAGGACTTCTGATTTTGTCAGTTGATTTTGTCTTCTTGTCACTGTGTCATCACTGTCAAATTGAAATTGCATCTGTTGTCATTCATTTTACTTTTTCCATTTATATACAGACTTCCAGCTAAGCTGAAATTGTAAATTTGTGATTTTTAGGAGGTTTGTGAGCTTTGTTGTGAAAGTCTTGCCCCCCCTTATCACCACGTGGCAGCTTCTTTGGGATGCTCAGAGGAGCTGATGGTCTGTTTACAGTGGAGTTACTTGTACCAAAATCATGGCCAGGTTTTTGAAGTGAGATGGTCTGTAACATTGTTACACTCACAGTATATTTTGAGACTGTCTAACAAGCCTTAGGAAATCATAATTTCAGATTCTCTAAACCAGGTGTAGAAAGTCTTGGTAGTTCATATGATATAAATCTTGGAATGAGAACTTCTGTGAACTTTATGGGGAGTTTTAATGGCTTTTTGATGAGTTTTATGGTTTAAAATATTATATACTGAGCCAGATGAAAAATAACCAGGTTTTTCACCCTATTCTAATTTCCTGAGTGTCTCTGGAAAATTCAGGCACACTTTGAAGGACACAGCCCAACCAATTTTCTGATAAGCCTAGGAAATAGTCTTTTCCTTTGTAAACTCCACGAGGCTCAGCTTTGCAGTGATATGATGTTCTAAGCTCAGTGCTTCGATAATGGACTCCAAATTATTGAGAATGATTTACATTTTGATCAAATTATGCTTCATTTTTTGTAGTAAGTTTCTGTAGAGACTAGAACACCAAGATTTTCTCTTTTCTTATCACCTGGCAGAAATAAATTGTGCTTGAATACACAGTAATGTCTTGGAGAATTCAGGCACACGAGAAATCCAGAAGTCACTGTCTAGTTCTGTCAGGCTGTAGTAAAAAAGAAATCTTAACCTCAGCAAAAAGACATAAGAAAATTCAGGCTTTACTGTCACACCTTTTGGAGCATGTTTGGAAAGAAAAACTACTTATGGATTCAAGCTCTGCCATTCCACGATAGCAGCATGTTCCTCTTTGCCAACAATGTGATGCAGTGCAACAACAGAGACTTAAGGACAGGTGCCCTCACTGAGAGATATAGTCATGTATTTGTCTCTGTGTGTGTATGGAATGAAAGCAAATAGATGTGATTTGTGTGGATATATGTGTGTGTATTTATGGAAGATAAAACTGTGGTATCTGTTTGCTTTCATTACCTTTTTTCCTTTATTGTTTATAAGGGGGATGTTTCCAATGCTTAGTTACCTCTCTGGGGATATGTAGTCTGCTTAAAAGTCTCTGCTCTCTCACAGCCTGTTTTGTGGTGTCATGCTGTGTTGCTGATACATTTGTGATATCATAATCTATTTTCTCTCAAAAGATTATAAGCCAAATTCTTTCTTTGGAAATATGCTCATTATTCCCAGTGACTTGAGCATGAACTGCTCAAATATCCCAAGGCAGAAAAACGCTCCCTATTAACTGAGCTGTTGGAATTAACAGCCTCAGGAGAAACCCTGAGGAAACCTTTCTTCTTTCTGCAGAAATCCTACATACCATGCCAGTGGGATAGCAGAAAAATGTTCAAGTTTTAATTTGCTTTTATTAACAAAACACTGGTTATGAATACCAGTGGTATTGTGATAATCTTTACTCTTATTTCATTCGTTCTTTACACTGCCATGTGAATGTCCCATGCTTATATTAGACAGTGGTTCTTTCAATGGCTGGATGTTATCTGGGAACTGTGTGTGTTAGAAAGCGGATGGAAAATCAGACATGAGATGGCAATATGCTCTTGCAGCCCAGAAATGCAGCCTTGTCCTCAGCTGCATCAAAAGGAGAGTGGCAGTAGGTCAAGGGAGGTGATTCTCCTCCTCACCCTCCCCCACCTGGAGCACTGTGTCCAGTTCTGGGGCAGTGGTTTTAAACTGAAAGAGGGAAAGTTTGAGTGGATTTAAGAGAAAAAAAATTACAATGATGGTGTTGAGACACAGGAACTGATTGCCCAGAGAAACTGTGGATGTTCCATCATTGCAAGTGTTGAAGGCCAGGTTGGATGGGCCTTTAAGTAACATCATCTACTGAAGGATGTCCTTGCCTGTGGCAGGGGGGCTGGACTAGATGATCTTTAAAAGAGCATTCCAACCCAACCCCAAAATTCTATAAGAAAAGAGGTTTCTTTGGTGTAGGCGTCTTTTCCAAACTGACCTCAGTTTTGCAGTTACTCTTCCTGGGTTGCCATTTTGCTTTTTTATTGATCAGATCTAGAAGTGATAGCCAGATTATCAAAATAATCAGCCTGATGCTGATCAAACCCTAATCTATTTAAACCCACAAATGTCTGTGGTTTTTTATGACTGATATCCTTGAATGCTTATTATAAAAATTATGCCACAGTGGATTAGTAAATGGATCAAACCTGCTGAAGAGTAGCTGCTTGGAACTACTGTAGGAAATGGCAGAAATACTGTCAATGCTCTTAAGTGTTGTTACATCAGAAGGAATTGGGTGCTTACAATAATTGCTGTTGGTTAGAGGAAAAGTCCTGCTGACAACTTTTCATAGCTATGCTGAGTTATTAGGTAAGAGCCATCATTTGAAAAGCTTCTTGCTCAGAAATTCAGGTGTGTTTTGCTCCCTGGTGCAGAAAGGGAGCTGGTAAAGCAGAGCATGGAGGGCAACTGAAGCAAACAAGGGAAATGCAAATCTGTTAATTGATTCTGCTGGAAACTGCTATTTTTTTTTTTTTTGCACCCAGGTGAGAAAATGTTTAAGATTGACAGTGGGAGGAATGCCCCACTTCACTCTCCTCCCTCAGAACATTACACCATCATCTTCAACACCTTCGTCATGATGCAGCTTTTCAACGAGATCAACGCCCGGAAAATCCACGGCGAGAGGAATGTCTTCGATGGCATCTTCAGAAATCCTATTTTTTGCACTATTGTACTGGGTACATTTGCTATTCAGGTAATGATTTGGGCAGCGATTGGTAACTGCACAGCACAAGTTATTTGGGTTTTTTTCTGTGTGCTTTAATTTTAAATCTAAGTGCTGTGGGAGGTGCACTGAATAGTAAACCACCTGATTTCACAGATTTTCACAATCTTTACAAGTATTAATAGAAAATGTTATGCAGCCCTGCTAATACAACATAGATTTTGGTCATTAGAACCAGGTTAATTATTAAATTAATCTTAGCATGTCAAGGTTTAGCAGCCATTGTTATTTGTTGATATTGCAACTTGTTTTTAAAGAAGAAATTATTCAGTAGTATACCAGCAAAGTGTTTGAGTTATTTACTGCTGCATGAATAGACAAATTTACCTTTGAGTACCCAAAGCTGAACTGTTCTTCTCTTAAATGCCACTGCCAAATGCTACTCAGTGTTCTCAGGAATCCTGTTTCTTGATAGCTGTTGTTCATGTTCATCTCCTGAGTTTGCTGTCCCAGTCACAGGTGAACATAATTACAGCAAAACACACCTTTCCCAAAAGATTGTAATATTTCTTTTGTAAGAACTCCAATTCCTCCTTATACTCACGTATCTGTCCATTTGCTGGCACCTGTCCTGTACTTGATGTGTTTGATATTACCTTTTAGAAGTCTTAGAGTTGAGCTATTGCTCTCTTGACATGGTTGCTCAGTTGTGCAGTGACATCCTGAAATCTCAATGCTGGGACTTTTCCCCTGGGAGGAGTAAGGAGGAGGTGGAGTTATTGACCTGGGCTACAGTGATTTGAAACAGGAAGGGGAAACTACTCAATAAACTAAGTATTGGAGAAAAGGTACCAGTCATAGGCAGTAGAACTTCATAGTGATGACCTTTAGTTCAAAACCATGGTTTTAATACCATGAACTAAAATTCTGGTAGTTTAAATCTCTGGTTTGAGATTTGAGGTTTTGCAGCAGCACCACTAACAAGAAATATCAATAAAATCTGATTTTCAGTTAGCAAAACCTTCTCAGACTAACAAGGCTTAGAAACCTGTTCAGATTCTCTATGTGATGGTTAAGCTGCTCCAAGGTGTGTGGTTTTGCCACCCTCTTTCTCCAACAGGACTAGATTTTAGTAAATTATCTGTCTGTGATAGCACATCTCTAAGTGTGCAATAAAATGTTCATCAGAGGGAAAGTTATATTTTGCCATGGACATTCCAAAATGATCTCAGGGTCAATACATCCCCAGCTGAGAATACTCAGAATCTGAGAGAGTCCAGGGGGACAGTCCTGTTGTGGTCTCCTGACCATTGGTAGATATGAGGCTAAGGAAGCTTAGTCTGCACTGCTCTGGCTTTTGCTGACCTTTAATTCCGAGTGCATAACTTTGTGGGGTTTGATTTTTCCATATAATGATTGAGATTCTGCAACTTCTTATTTGTTTGTTTGTTTGGGGGCTTTATTTTTTTGCTTTTGTTTTGTTGTTGTGGTTGGTTGGTCTTTCCCCCCACCAAAATTCACCTCCTTTCTTTTGTGATTTTCTTTGTAGATAGTCATTGTCCAGTTTGGAGGAAAACCATTTAGCTGTTCCCCCCTGCAGCTTGACCAGTGGATGTGGTGTGTATTTATTGGATTAGGAGAGCTTGTGTGGGGTCAGGTAAGCCTTCAGGAACGTGCAGATTCAAAGCTCTGGCATCTTCCATGATCCTCCTGTGCTGTTGTTCCCTTGATGTCTCTCAGTGTCGTAGGTAGCACAGGCTGAAATGCAGCTCTCTGAGAGCTTCAAGGGTAGTTGTGGCAGTAAGGGCAGCTAAATTAATGTGTCATTTTAAATTTCTGCTATTTCTACACTAGCTAATATATAATTACATATGGATGTAAAAGCAAATGTCAACGAGATCATTAAATCAGTTGGGATTATCTATCTGGGAGTAATAACATGAAAACACAATCAATATTATTAAAATACTACATTATTCTTTCATGTACAAATCCATATTGCAAAGTTAATAATAATTTTTTTCATCTTTGAATGGATTATTAGAATATTTCAATCGGTGCCACCTGATGTAGTAAAGAAAAATGTGAAGTTACACTTTTTTCTCTCAGATATAAAGATACTTGTAGATCAACAGTTGGTCACTATGGAGGAAGAGTGAAGAAATTGCCAACTGCAGTTGGACACTGATATGGTTCTGGTGGAACTGAAATGAAAACATACTAGATTTCAAAGCTGATTGTTTCCTTATGGAAAAAAGTACTTTTTGGGACAGTTCAGCCTCATGTTTCCAAAGAAATAAGCTCAGAATTAGAACAGCTTTTAATGGGAATGTGGCTGAAAACTATCACTATTAGAGGGTCTGCTGTAATTATTCCCTGAGGATGGGATTTGAGTTATGACCTCGCAGGAAGACTTAAAATCAGGACAGGAAAGTTTTCTTTTTTCTTTCAACTGATTCACCTTTTGGAGAGGGGAAGTAAAGCAGGGAGAGCCAGAGAAGTCCTTGCTGGTTTTTTTAGACCATTGAGCTGTGAACAATTTCTCACAGCCTTTGATCAATGGACTTTTTGGCCTCTAAATTTCCTTACACAGGTTATTATTTAAGCATTGAAAACTAATAACAATATCAGGGTTTGTTTTCAATTTAGTTCCCAAGCCTTATTGCAAGATGTCAGCCATTAAATTAACACTGGTGTTGGAATATCTCAGCAATTTTGTCACTGAGAAGAAAGCAAATACACGGGGAGGGGGAGGGGAAATCTTTTTCTTATATTGACCAGTATTTAGTGACTAGAAAAAAAAAAGACAAGCTAAAAAAATGCATTGTGTCCATATTTACATGAGTTATACTCAGTGACAAGTCCTCTCTTCATGGAGCTCTTCAGTGAGAGGAACTTTTCCTTTAGAAATGATGCTTTTCTTCCTTCTAAGCCTTTTTTCTCCTATTCTGACTAATTTTAGTTCAGCACAAAACAAATTTGTTATCTTTTTTATTTTTTATCCACCTCCTGAACTGCTGTTCTTGTGAACCACTAAAACCAATCAAGATTTTCAAGTTTTGATGTCAAAGTTGGCAATTCTAAAATAGTTTAAGGTGTAGCTTTTGGGAGTCAATCTGAGATGCTTTGAGGGACAGTTTTCTAACAGATAGCCCTGAAAATCAAGACTTTCTAAAGTATTTCATGTTACATTTGCAGAATTATTGTCCACTTTGCAAAACTGCAATAATTTTTCTGGGGATAATATTTAGTTCCTCAATCTGCACCCAGTCTGTGGGGTCTGCCCTTCCCTGAGCTGGGCAGAGGTGGAAAACAAATGCACAAACAGCCATCAAACACCCTGAGAAAAGTATTAGAGCAGAGTTATTTCCTCTTGGCTGAGAGAGGTCACAAAGGAGAGGTTTGGTGTGGCACAGAATCTCTCCCCAGTGCAGTTGTTTCTGTGTGTATTTGGAAGTGCTTCATCACCATCAGGTTCCTCAGACACCAAACAGTCTCAAGTAGCTTCTCTCTGTAGTGTTTTCAAAGCTGGAAGCTGAAGGACTTTCAGTAAGTATTTTAATGACTAGCACTTACCTTTTCTGTTTCTCTCCTCTTCTGTCTTTGCTCATGTCACACCCATCCATTAATTTTCCAAGTTTGCATCTTGTTTTTCCACCCCCAAAACACATTTTTTAAAAGGTCCCATAATAGTGTAGAAATTGGGTTTGGTTTGGTTTCTTTTTTTCTTTTATTTTTACATTTCTTTCTCTGTCTTTAAAAATAATATTTAAAAAGTGGACCTGTGGGTGATGAAGTTCAAGGAGACCCTCAGCAAACTCAGACATTTATTTTCATCCTGCAAATTTGTGGTACCTTTTCACTTGTCTTCAATATATCCATTCCAGCTTTCCCAAACTGTCCTCCCCAGCTTTGCTGCAGCTCTCTTGGTCCTCCTTTCACACATCTGGGCTCAGAGCTGTGATTGTTCACTGCTGAAAGGAAGACAAACAGCACAGAAAATTGCAGCATTTGTTTGCTCAGTGGGTCTAAGAGTTAACTTTGTAGGAGATTTAAGTTTTCAGTGTGTTCCAGGTAATGCCTTGTTTAAACAGCCAACTGCTCCTATTTTTATTCAGCCAACAAAGGAAATTAGAACAAAGAGAAAATGACTGCCCAAGAGGGCAACACTGAAATGGATTTAAAATAATTGTGTTATTACACTGTCTAACCACAGTATTTGCAGTTTTTAAAGATTATTAGCTATGCCCTGTATTAATTCTTTTCAGAGACTGCTTGGGTGGACAAACAGAATTACAAGAGGGGTTCAGCTAATTAAAATTTTTTAGTAATAAGGACACAAAGTAAGACAGAGCCCTATAAAAGGTCCAACAGGGAGACAGATCAACATCTTTCAGAAACCTCAATATTCAGAAACCTCAATGCCAGGAAAACATTTCACCTTCCTAAAACAAAGGGAAGCTGAATCTGTGAACCAATGTGATGTGAGAAGATTTATTAGCATGAGATGCAATGAATTTTCAGCTCCCATTAACATAAACCATTAGAAATATCCAAATTCTAATTGCAGCAGTATCAATCTTGCAAATTATTTTTACCTAATTACATTAAAATACTTATGTCTTTTTTTAGTTTTTTGAGAAAGGATTCCAGTTTTCCCAGCCTTGAACTTACTCCACAGCTGGGTATTACCAGTGTGGTTTAATGGTGCAAGGAGTGCTAATTGTTTACACAGTGCACTAAATATTTCTGGACTAAACTGGATTTGTAGAAGTGGAAAGTAATATTAGGAACAGGCTTATCTCAGCTTTTCTGAGAGATTACTGCTCTTATGAAAATATTATTGTTCTGTTGTAATGGACATAAAATTATACTGTTGTTATTGAAGGAGGCTTATGTTTTCAGTACTTTTTTATAATTTTAGGTCATTGCAACCATCCCAACAAGTAGGCTAAAGTTTTTAAAGGAGGCAGGGAGGCTCACTGAGAAGGAGGAGGTCCCTGAGGAAGAGCTCAATGAGGATGTGGAGGAGATCGATCATGCAGAGAGAGAACTGCGGCGTGGACAAATTCTCTGGTTCAGAGGACTCAACAGAATCCAAACCCAGGTATGCTGAGAGCAAAGCCCACATGGTTCAAAACCCCCAAAGAAATCCAAACCCAGGTATGCTGAGAGCAAAGCCCACATGGTCCAAAACCCCCAAAGAAATGCTTAATGTGAGCTCAGGGCAAGGCAATGTTAAAGGAAAGCCCAGAGCGTTTGTGCGTATGAATGATGGTCCTTATCAACTGCTTGGCTGTTCTCAAAGGAGGAACATAAAAATAAAAATAAAAGAGGTGAACTGAACAGAGGGGTGTTTGTAGAGCAGAAGAGGTAAAGCAAAAAGATTATAAAATGACAATATGCGAAAACAGGAATGTGTGTTTTGAGAATACTGTGAATGGACATTTGTTTTCTACTTCAGTGATGGCAGCACATAAAGCAGTGCTGGAAAACATCAGCTGTGATAATGCTGTGAAGGCTTTCTAAGATAGAGAGGTTTATTTTGTCAAAAATATATTGTTACTGCCATTTCTTCAATAACAGAATAATTGAAAGTGTTGAGTCTGAAGTATGAAGTACCATTTGATTAGAAGAAATGAATCTGTTCTGTTCTGGCACTACCACATATATATCATGATTAAAAGGAATTGATTTTCTTTTGTATTAGGTAATGAAAAATGTGGTTCTGGATTTATTTTCAGTAGGAAGAGCCTAAGAATCCATTAAATATTGAGGTGTATGATTTCTTAGAAATATCTATCCCCACCTTTTACTAAATGGAGAAACCCATGGCACTTTGCACTGAATCCTGGTGTTAAATATAGTACAGATTACCTGAGGTAGGAAAAGTTGTCCTGGAGTGCTAAAAAATTATTTGAGCTATGTTGCCTTTTGCATTGCAGAGCAGTGTTTTATTGTACTCAGGTGTGTTCTGCTTGATCTTTTTAAAAGCAAGTGTTTCTGCCAACTTGCAGAAGGGACCAGATATCAGGTGTGGGTGTTTTACATGAGGAGAAACAGAGGGGAATAATTGAGAATTATTTTTCCTTAAAGAATGTTCTGAACAACTTTTTTACCTCAGATTTGGGGGTTTGTCATCATGCAAGATAAACAGAACATTCTGCTTTTTTCCACCTTCAATTTGATACTTTATTTTATTTGTTTGTTTTGAGAAAAAGTTGCAGCCATGTATTTTAGAAAAAATTACGGGAAAAAAAGTTATCTGAAACCAGGGTCTGTTTAGTGCATCCATGGAGCATAAAATAAAGAGGGTGGAAAGTGATGGCAGAGAGCTTAAGGGTTTGGGAGATTCCCAGGGTTCTGTGGTGAGTAATTAAATACAGATCTGCACCTCTGAGATTGTGTGTCTTGACTCTGTTGGTCAGGAGCACTCATCACTAGAGGAAATTCAAACTGGCACAGATGGCACACAGGTGCCCAGGTGATGGTGATCTTTATGAGAAGATGAGCTCTAAACCTGCATTCTTTTCTTCCTGGTGGCTCTAGGAGCAGTGTTGTCTGTTGGCATTTCTGTCAGGATGTCTTTCTGGTTGTGGTGAGTGGAAGCAAGCACAAACTCCAAATTACATCCTTTCAGTTCTTTTTCTAGTCCAAGAGGTAGCTTTTAGTTCTGCAAATCTTTGTCCACTTAATTCACAGATAAATTTTTCTTTTATACTATTTAAACCAAAATGAACAGTAATTACATTTCTTTGCTAACCTCCATCTCCTGAGCTTCCTGTCTGCTCTTAGTTGTAGAAGTACCTTCAGTAGGATTTCTTGTTTCTCTGCCAAGAGGCCTCTGTGATTTTTTCTTATTTTGTTTACTCAGTGACTTTGATGACTTTGATTTTTACATCCATTTCACATCTGTGGAATGATAATGAAAAAGGAAATGGGCCAACAGATTCAAAAGTAGTCCTGAGGTGTCCACTGGAGAGTGATGAACTCCCATGCAGTCCCATTAGATGCCCTGTTGGCTGGACCTCCAGTTGAGCACACGCCCATGTGCTGTGTGTTGTGGCCCATCCCAGTGGATTCATACCCTTGTACTGCATTTCTCAGGAAGCAGCTAAAGAAGAGGTGATGGAAGAAGATGAGGATGTCTGTAGCATCCTTGGGGAGCTGGAGGATTTGCAGGAATCCTCTGATGTCTAAGGCACCTCTGGAGATGCGGAAGAAGAAGGTAGAGCATCCCCTCACTTTATATCTATACGAGGCTGACAGTAAGACCAGGGCTGAACTCTGGACTCTCTCATGATTGATCATTCAAACCCTGACAAGACCAGTTTCCACCATCATACACTTGTGCTGTAAACTGGATTATTTTTGCTTTTTTTCTCTGCAGTCATTATTGGACAGAAAGTCACAGCACCAACAAAAGCCTTCACTCCTAAAACAGTTACAAAGAACCTGCAGTAGTGTTGGGGTTTGGTTTGAGGTCTCCCTTGTGCTCTGATGAAAATTCATCCAAACTTAGAAAACTTTGACGTGTTAAAGACAGTTTTGTGTTGCATCCTCTCTTGAAACAGAGGGTTCAAACCTAGAGAAGGGATTTCCACAGTGATTCTTCACACTGAACTCTCAAACCAATTTCTACGAGGACTTGTGTGAATTTACTGTAAAGAAAGATGTATGAAAAATGCCCATAACTAGGTCAGGCACTGGCTATTGACTTCTGGTTTTCCTTTTCGTCTGCTTCGGTTCATTCAGATATTTTGCTGTTTTATAGCAGTACACTCTAGGGGCTCTCTGGATGGATGTGTGTTCTCTTCCTCTCAATGGAAGTGTTTCCTTACTGGATAACTTTCTCAGGAGACCACTGCAATATGAAATCTCACAAATGGCTCATCTTAGTTATGCAAGTTTGAGGAGGACAAAGAGGTGGTCTGAAATTGCATAAAAGACAGGACTTCTCAACCTTTGCTACTTTTCAGCAATTTGTCCCAAGTCTTTGTTGCAGTTCTCACAAATTCTTCATTCTGAAGGAAGAGACAAGATTCATCACACCCTCTTGGCAGGTCTAACAGCCTTTGGAAAATTCAGCAAGTTCACAATAGCAAAACTGCATAATCTGAGAAACATCCAAAAATTATTGCTTCTTTTTAAACTGTGCACTGAAAAGTCTCCAGTTACCTCACATCTGAGTATGGACACATTCTGGAGTGTGGAGATTTGAAAACTTTTTAAGCCATATTTTTACAACACTGGTCTCATTCTTTCCTCCTTTCCTTCATTCATCCTGTAATTCAGTTTGCTTTATCTGCATCAAGTGGGAAATAACTGTCTAGAAATGTTTTGAGAACAAAAGGAAAAACTGAAAAATGTACAGGTGACATGTTAACAGCTACTTAAACAAGGACCATTCCTCTTCAGATACTAAAAAACTACATAGAGATGTTGTAGTGCATTTTCCCTTCCTTTCTACATTAAAACTTTTCTCTTGAACTTATGCAAACCATCAGGCAATGAAAGTCACTCCTGGCAAGTGGTTCTCAAGTTAGATAAAAGGGGCTAGCACCTCATTTCATAGCTTTGGATATAGAAAACATTGCAGTAGCCACAGACAAGTGGAATGCAAATTGTTTTATTTCATGCAGAAAGGTTTTTGGGTTGATTTTTTTTTTTTTAAATTAATATCCTGGCTGGAGATGAGGTGAATGAGACCTGGGTCCTGTTAACATCAGTGACAACAGAAATGCTTTGTCAAAATGAGTTCTGCATGAAAAATCAGAAAAAATCTTATTCTGACAGGACTATTCTGCCTAGTGTAAGATTGTTCTTTTTTAAAGTGGTTATCACTGATATTTTTATTAGCTGTGCACACCTGAAAAATGTGGAGCTTCCAGAGTGTAGAACACACAGAAAAATTAGACAGGTGTGAACAATTTCAACCTTACAAATAAGCTTCCAATGGAAGACAGGACTTTTCTCTACCTGAAGGCCTGTAATCAAAACACAATTGCATCCCATATTGTGTTGGAAATTTTTTAAACTTTTCATGATGTATGACTTATCATTTACTTTCTTCCTTCTAACAACCTGAATTATTCTAAATCAATGCATTCCTTTGTAAGTAAAAAGTTGGATCTTAATTTAAAATGCACTATTTGTTTCCATGAACTCTTTCTTGTTATTTTCTGGTTTGAGAAGAGAAACTTTTGGGCCCAGTTCTTCCCTTCTTGCTTGGCTTCAGGCAGAGCACAGCCCTGAATGTTCAGCTTTTAAGATTCTGGAAATGTTGTCATCCTCCCACTGGGAATTGTATTCATGAACAATTGCTGTTACTTTCTTCAGGAGAACAAGCAAATTACATGCCTGTAATTCTTGTTCTTTGAAGAAACGATTAAATACAGATCTTCCCTTATCTTTTCACTCTTCTACTGAAGTCTTTCAGTTTATTAGGAAGACATTTGTACATCTAGAAATGCCCTCTGGCTCAGGATTTGTCATCTGTGTCTTCCACACACTTCATGCTCTCAGTAGGAGTCTTTAAAATCTTTTTTGAATGGTCTCTTTTGAAGAGTGCTCTGTCACCTGTGTTAGATCCTGAAACCCCAAGATCTGTATTTAATTCTGCTCTTGTACACTGAGCATTTCAGGTGAGTATTTAATATGCCATATAACCAATGGTTTGAACCACGTGGGGTTTTTTAGGTGCCAATGTGAACCTTAGTTAATGACTCCCTTGTACCCCTATTCCATATGCTAACTCACCTCATATTCTACTTTTTTTTTTACTGTGATTTTTTTTTTTATTGGACATGTAACTCTGCTGCCAAACCCACTGAGAGCAAAGCTCTGCAATGTTGTGGTGACTGCTTAATACTGTACAGCTCTGAGTGTGCACATTGAAATGGGTGTGGTAAACAGGACTGAAAAATGGTGTGCTACAAGTTCAGTGTGCCAATTTTACAGCAGGAACCTCTGCTCCCTTTTACAGCTGCCTGTGGTATGATTATTCCCATGAAAAACATGCAGGAAAAGAAACAATGAGGTCCAAAGCTAAGGTTATTGGAAGGGAGACATCCCTGCTAGGGAAAATGCAGCCATACTAACTGGTTTACTCCTAAGACTGACCACAGCAGAAAAAAACAGCCAATCTCTAAGAGTGCTTTCCATTTAGGAGGGTTTGCAGCAAGATTTGTGCTGTTTTAAGATATAAATGTAACAGCACTTTACCTTCTCCCAACCACTTTCTGGGGCTAACAGTGGGCGACTGCAAATAAGCAGTTGGTTGGATCCCTCTGATGGACATCACTGCTTTTTGCCCTGTGTTGGTCGTACTAATGGGACAGAGGGGACACTTTGCCAGGTAGGGATCTGGAGGATATGCTTTCTCCTTGGTGTTACCTCCTGCCAATCCCTGCTTTTACATTTGCACACAAAGCCTGCTTTTTATTGGGTCATACTGGTGACAAAGAATGCCTTGAAATACCCAGCTCTGGTTTTAACTCCTCTTCCATGGTGATGAATAAAAGCATTTGAGAAGGTATTCAGGATGGATATATCAAACAATGAATGCAACAGACATATGAAAATAACAAGCAGATCTTTGTAATGTTGTTTGCTTCAATGGTCAGCCCAGTTCAACAAAATTTTTAGTGTGATTTTAATTACTAAGTATAACGATAAATATTAATGTTTTTAAATATTTACAAAAGACCAATGTTCATTATCACTATGCTAAACTTATACAAACGTTCATGGTAGAAAAAGGCAGATAAAAAATTGGAACATTTATTTTATCAAACTAATCCACTGACATCCCTGGGTTTGAAGACAAATGGAGTTATATTTTGAATATTAAGATTACCTGATTGGGTTGGGTATCATCCCTGCCTTCCCCTCCCAGAATTACAGTTGAGTGACTGAATTTTCCTCCTTCTGGAAGAATACCTGGAGAGTAATAAGAACCTGATTTGATTCTCAGTAGGAAAAAAAGTGGAGATTATTTATATGAAGTCTTCCAGTTAATTTTATTTACATATAAATAAAATGGTTAAAATTTTTAGGGTTGTTACTTCAAATCTTCTAGCTGTTTAAACTGATGCAGCCCCACTGCCTGCTGTGGAGCTGCTTCATTTTATCCAGACAGAAAATTTGAATCACATTAAAGGGACGCTTAAAAGTATTTCTTTCAACTGGAGTCAAACTGTGTGATTTATTGTTTTTCATGATGATTCCTGTCAGTTATGCAACTGTCTCCATACTTTAAGCAACTTGTCTCGTTCTTTCCTCCGTTACAGATCGAAGTAGTCAATACTTTCAAGAGTGGCACTTCCTTTCAGGGGGCTCTCAGGAGACAGTCCTCCGTCACCAGCCAGACCCAGGATGTAACCAATCTTTCTAGCCCTAGTCACGTATCGTTATCCAATGCTCTTTCCTCTCCTACCAGCACCTCTGCTGCTGCGGCTGGGCGTGAGTGTGTGTTCTTACTGCCTCAGACCTCACCTCCCGAGATGCCAACTGCCCCTGCCCCCGAGCCCCAGCTGCTCTGCCCTGCCCTGCCCTCCTGGCCTGCTGGGTCCAGCAGCTCCACCTCCCCACAACCCCCTGGCACGGTTACTTTGTGTACAGTAGATGCTCTCTCTGTGAGGCACTGCAAGGTTTGAGAACTTACTGGTTTTTAAAAAAATTTTTGCTTGTTTATGTAAAAAAATTAATATCCTGGAGGGAGATTATTGGGGTCACCTTTTATAGGGTTAAGGGGTGTGCTAATGATGGTCAGAAGAGCTCAGGCACAGCAGCATCAGAAGGCTTACAACTAAGAGTTTATTTTTAGGTACAGCTTCACTTTTTATATACTGTTATATCTACTATGTCATGACACTATTGGTTAGTCAGTTCACCAGACATACATGGAACCATTCTACTGGTTACAAGGTATCCCACATTCTACAGGTGGCTTTCTGCTCCTTAAGGGTGCTCTCATTAATTCCCTCAGGCCTCAGGAGATCCACACACACACTGTCACCCCTACAGAGATTAGGTGAGTGAGACCTGAGTCCTGTTAACATTAGTGATGACAGAAATTCCTGCTGAAAATCTGTCCTGCATTAAAAAATCAGAAAAAAATGGCTCTTCTGCCCAGATAAGTTTCTTTGGTTTATTTTTTTTTAAGTGATGACAACTGATATTTTTATTAGCTGTGCACACTTCAAAAATGGGGATCGTCTAGAGGACAAGACATAAAGAAAAATGAAACAGTGTATGAAGATTCTGATTTTATTTGAGGCTTCTGTGGCATGTTTTCTCAGTCTCATTGGATATATTTTTCTACTGCTTATGAAGGATTTACTTTAGATGGTTCAACAATATTAAGCAATATATGTTGTCAGATAAAGATTATTCTATCTGGAAGACTGAGCTCACTTGTGTCCAGGAAAGGTGTACAGGAAGGAAGAAGGAAATAGGGAATCCGGTTTATGGTTCTGGTGATTAAGCTTTACATGAGTGGTGAAAGAGTAGATTTGTTATCCCTAAATTCACTGGCAGGTAAACATTGGGGCAGAGGGAGAGAGAGAGTTAAAGGACAGTGTCCAAACAAAATTAATGTAGTAGCAAATTTCTTAGGAGCAGGTTTCTAAACAGTGAAATCCTGACACAACTTGGTTTTATATGCAAAACATTTAGTGAAGAGTTACTGAAGTGAATGAAAAAAGCTTTGAAGCAGCAAATAAGGAAAGGCTGCTTCTCTAACAGAACAATTCCACTTGCTCAGGAAGACTCTTAGAGATGTAACTTTGTTTTTAGATTTTTATTTAGTCAGGACTGTAAGTAGCTGGGTTTTATTACGGTGTAACCAGCATTAAAAAACTATTTAAGTTTATAGAACTCAGTTTACAAGCTTGTCACGCACTTCAGGAAATAATGTGGTTTATTCCTTAGGCAAATTTTAGTGAGAAGTTGGCCAGGCAGGCAAGAAGCCAACACAGAGGGAAGGCAGACAGAGAGGAGGCAGAAAAAGGACATAAAATTCCAGAATTTCTGTGGAAAAAAAAAAAAAAAAGGAAACGACTTTTCAATTCTGTTTGAGCACAACCCCCCTCAGTACCTGCACATCAGGCATTGAGATGTGCAGTAGAAATTTTGGTGGACTAAAAGGAGAAACTGCCTTTGCTAGGAACCCAAAAAGCCACTGAAGTTCCAACTTTGGAAATTGCTTCTTGGAGATTTTTGTATATTTCCCTGGTTTTCCCTTGGGAAGTTTGGCCTAACACTTTTTACCCCAAGAGCCCCAACTGTTGTGGGGCAGCAGCAGGACCAGGAGACCCCAAGGCAAGGGCACAGGTGCTGTAACTGCTTCTGCCTGCCCCGAGCCCGGGGTCCCTCATTGCCACACTGAGCAGGGCACAGAACACCAAGATACCAAACCAGAGAGTGATGGCCTGGAATAGATCTCTACATCTGAGCAGGAAACAGCAGCTGGTTCTGCTGTGCTGTGCTACAATAAGGGGCTGGAGCCAGCAGTGGAAAAGGGCAGATCTAATAAAACCAAAAGAGACAATTTATCTTCCCTCTCTACCCTGCATTGCAGCAAAGCAACTAAGAATTGAATAGTTTTCTGTCTTGAGAAAGGCCTGACTTAGGTTAAGGGCTGAAGTTAATTAATAGGAGAAAGTGTAGTCTGCTATAGTTGTCACTTTTCATTTGGGGAAATAAAGCAGGTTGTGGTTATAGCCATGTTTATTCAGTAAAATAAAACCCAGATGATTGGCTTGTTCAGCTTGCCAGAGATAAGGATCAGCACTGCAGAGGGAAATTGGAGACTGAGCCTTTCAAGTGGTTATTCTGCACTGATAGTATTTTATTACCACAGTGGAAGGTCTGTTCAGTACTAAACCAGTGTGTGCACCCAGTTATAACAGGGAGAGTTCTGGCTCATTCATGCAAAGACACAAACTTATGAATGACAATAAAACTATAGCAACCAGCTAAATAAAAACCCCATGTTTTTTATTTCTAAATAAACAACAGTGGGTTGTTTATTGTCCAGAACGTGAAAAACCTTTCCTAATCCAAATTCCATAGAAATGGGGTATGTTTTTGTGAATTGGTATTTTCTAAGGGAATTCCAGTTGCAAAATGCACTCCTAGATCTGCTTTTCAGCCCTGTGCTTAAATGTGTGTGCTCAGACAGGACTGGGCTCTTTCCTCTGAGCTTTCTCAGAATGGCTTCAAGCCTGAATCATTACCTTCTTCATATGGGGTGGAGGGGAATAATGGGAGAATTGCACTTCTGATTTTGAAGCCTTTTTCTCTCTTCAAGAGTGTTAAAAATACCTGTAGATAGATTATAGAGAAAATCTTGAGAGTATAGCAAAGAAAAAAGGGTCTAAAACTTGAAAGGGCCCAATATGAGGTACTATCAGGAAAGTTTATTTACAGAGAAATGGTGCTCAGCATGTTGCAATAATTGAGATATTTCAGGTGTCATTTTAGACACCCAAAATGGAGAGATTCTGTTATCAATACTAAAAAAAATAGGAACCATGCGATGCTCTATTGATAAGAATATATGTTTAATTTAACAGAGCATTTATGCAGTTCATTATGTTAAAAAGCAATCAGTGTTTGATTCAAAGGTTAGTGAAGGCTTAAAAAGAAATCTGCCTGTCACATGCAGTCACTCCTGTGGTAATTTGAGAAACAGGTTAGCAAGTTATTGCCTGACATTTGAAGCTATTCTTAAATAAGGCCCATTGAAATCTTCCCTAGAGTTGTGGGATACCTTAATTAAAACCAATTTATACAAAGTACCAAAATTTCCCTAGTTATGCTGATATTTTTTAGCTGTCATGATGTTTTTGCCAATAACAAATTACAAATTTTTGTATGTCAGCATTAATTGATAACAGTGAGACCCTCTCACCTCTTTTAAAAGACAGTGTAGCTTTAAATAAACATGGTAAAAATCTCTGCAAATCGTAAAGCTGGCATTCTGTATACTCTGATCAAATTAGAAAATTCATTTAAATGCATACTAAATATGCACACCTATTTAATATGCACATATTTAAGCTACAGAAAATGAAACCAGGGGAAACTTAAGGTTCTATATGCAGTGTCATGGTCTGGTTCTCAGGTCTTGTGGCAGGTGCATGAACACACAGGCTCAGAGATGCACACACACTCTGCTGTCATTTGAAAGCTCTTACACTGCAGAGTTAAGGGTGGCTTTAGTTACAAGCAGTAGTGAATATGTATTTTATATGCATTTCTTTCTGTGTTTTATTTTGGGAAAACAGAAACCTTTCCTTGGGGTAACGGAGCTACTTTTTTACTTTTGAAGCTCAGAATTAGTAACTCAAAATGTTATCTTTTGCTTAAATTCAAATATATGCTTAAAGCCTTGGCTACTACCTTGCTTAATTAGGTAGGGAACGAGTCAATCTAACTGTACACAAAGTAAACAAGTTACTCTTTATCCTAATCTGTTTATAGCTGGTTTCAGATGTTGTTTTTGTCATCACTAGGTAACCCCTGTAAAAGAACAGTTTCAGGTTTTCCAAGAAAGACACACATTTATATTCCTTTGTACTTGCCCTCCCTCTCGTTCTCATATATAGTTCATGTTTTTCTGAAGTGGAAACAGCCAGAAACTGCAGGTCCCTTATAAAAAGAACTCCTTTCTTTCCTACAAGGTTACAATTTAAAAGTTTTAAGAGTAGGAAGCATTGGGGAAACAACAAACAAAACCAAACCCCAGCAAAAGATGACCTCCCAGTTCCCTCATCTGCTGGAGTTTCTGTATTTGCAAGTTCCTTTCAGTTTGTTCTGTTGAGGTCTGTCACTTTTATCCGAAATTTTTAGAAATGAGTATTTACTGGAGTCATGTACAACATTTTATTACATTAACTCCAGCAACAGTGGCCTCAACCAAGGCACTTGAATGGGTAAGACAGGAATAAACGCTGAGTGATGACTCCAAATTTTATAGCAGCAATTAAAACCTTTTAAACAAAATAATCTCAGAAATATTTGTCCATCACTCAGATCTCTGAAGGTTTTTTGTTGGGTTTCTCTTGTTGTTTGTTTGGGTGGTTTTTGTAGGTATTTTTTGTTTTGGTTGGGGTTTTTTGGGGTTTTTTTTATAGGTTGGCTGATTTTTACAAGTGTTTTCACATAAGAGCACAACACCCTTAAGGTATTTTTGCTCATCTCCACTTGTTGGAGGGAGCTACAATCTTCAGATTTGGGGCTAATTTGCATGGAAAGACAACACTTTTCATTCTCCCTTTAATTAAAGAATGGTTGAAATTTGTAAGACTTGCCAAGGAACTGTTCTGTGTAGGTAGAAGTGTCACACAGGCACTATTTGCTCAGAGTGGCACAAGGGCCTGAACTGGCATTTATAGGCAGAGGTGTCACACAGGTGTTTGCTTTGGGTTGGCACAAAGCAAATTGTCCCACTAATGTAAGACACTCAGCAAGATTAATTCTAGTGCTTAGCACAGCCCAGTTACTAACTGGTAATTTCAAAGTGAATATAGTTTAACTGCTTCTAATCTGCTGTGTATGAAAAGCTTGTGCTTTCTTATGTATTTAATTTTCTGTAAATGTAACCATCATTCAGCTGTACAGACTTTACAGCTAAAACTTGAGATAAAATCTGAAGTTTGGATTGAATTCTCTCATGAAGAAAAATGGGAACAAATTTCTTTTAAAAAAGAAAACCTTCTATTTTAATAAATGTTAAGGCAAAGATTACTGCTGGTATTGATCTGTATTCAGATCACTGATGTGCAACATGGTATAACTATCCCAGGAGGAAATGGCACAAGCAGAACTTAAACTAGTCCACATCTAAATTTCTATTTACAAAAGTTGCATCATTTGGGAACTTCACTGAACTAGAGACAGAGAGTCCACACTAAAGCTTAGAAGTTTCCACTGGTTGTAACCAAGGTTTGACAATCCTGCTGGGATATGCCAGATCAAAATCACCTTCTGCAGGTCTTCCCTCAGGTTTGGAGGTTAATATGGCATGACAAAAAGGTTTAGACTCTAACAGAGGAACATGTTCTTTCAAAGGGTTGAATGATATATTTAAACAAAAATGTCAAACTCCCTAATTTTGGAACAACACCACAGTAAGGAGATGTGCTGTGGCAAGTGGAAGGCCTGCATATGGTTCTGCTCTTACACTCTAAAATACTCTAGTACTCTAAAATACAGTGGAATTGAGCCATGTGGACCTTTTGTGAAGTGAGAATCAGGCCTGTGTAGGTGTTTTGGTTTCCTCTTGCTGCACATAGTTTGATTTTTCAGCAGCACTTACTGGATTTACTGCATATTTGGGTGAAAAGAGAGTAGCACAGACAATTTTATGCATCTGTTTCACTCATTAAAGCAGAAACCTAGCAATTATAATTTTTCTAAAATTTCTTTTTTTTTTTTCACTTTATATTTGAATTTGCTCAACTTCTGTATCACACTATCCAGAACATACTGGCCACAACATTTCCAGGTGACTCCCATCCATGTAGTAGCTCCTCCTGTGAACACCTAATCTCATTTTACTCACCCAAAGCTGGGAGGATTCAAAACTAAACAACCACAGGCACACTGAAGATGTTTTCTCTTTCAAAGCTTTACATATGCAATAGTAGTTGCCCAGACTCCTTTCCCTCTGTATAGCCTTGATGTAGAGTAGTCTCAGTTCCACATAAGAGTTGGCATCTCTTTCTAAAATTGACCTCTTGTTTACAATTTTATACTAATCACCTTACTGACCTTTCAGTATTGAATTTATTTGCTGTTGCAGTGCCCTACTCTCTACTGTCTGAATATTAAATGTGTTTGTTTTCCCAGAGGGCTAGAGAACATTGGACAAAAGGGTTCAGCAGGAGAGAGTGAAATAAAAAGAGGTTGTGAGTCTTTAACCTTGAGCCTGAAATGAATGTGAACCAAACTCCAGATACTTGGCTTATATGAAGCCAGGTAAACATTCGAGTATAAGCCCACACACTACCAACCATAATATATCTGGTGATGCTTCACAGGCTTGGGATATTTTGCCTAGATGGTTGTACTTAGGAATGAGATTCTGAGTATCATCTTTTTCTTCTGATGGGAAAAATTTGTAGTATCTAAAATTCTATTTCTTTTTTTTTTTCCTTGCCTGATGCAGTATAATAAATCTGACTTTGAAGGTGGGATGAAACTGAAGAGTTTTTTCTATTACAGCTCCAAAGAAGAAAGAAGTGGAAACTTATAGCAGTGTCAAAAATGTCCTGAAGTGTTGTCCCCACAGTCTTTTGTTTACAAGCAGTTCATTTTTTTTTTCTGTTGTCTCCATTACTGTGAGAAAAGGGAGCTGTATCACACTGTTTGTCTTCCCTTGGCATTGTCAGTACCATAAAGAGACACCATGACATGAACTCTACATAGTTCATACCAACCCAACCCTTCCTGGGTTCTATCCATCATGGGTTTGTCCCTGCTTTTACATGCTGTACAGCCATGACAACATTGGATCAAGCTCATCTGCTTTATTTTCTCTTCCAAAAAAGTTTATGTGGGCTTTGTTTCAGCACAGCCCCTGAACATTTGACACTAGGTGTAATTTCTAACCTTGAACTCAAGTATGTATTAAAAGACTTTGTTGCTGTTGGGCCATGTAACTCTGGGTAAATAATATTTTTTCTTAAATATGGTAGTAGCATTACATATAATAAGAAGATTAAATATGGTAGTATTATGATACAAATTAAAATGCCACCTCTAAATGCCAGTAAACCCTCTACCTTCATTTCCATTGCCAGCAGAAATAAGTTGTGTCCCTGTAAGCAATAATTCCATACGCTGGGAGATGGACTATGAATGAGATTTTAAATTATGTTGTAATGTCACTCAATGAGATGTGACACTGAAAAAAAATAACATTTTTCTTCTAAATGCCAAGCTAATGTGCAACATTTAAAGCTGAGGAGGGAGTTTCTTCTTAAGTGAAAAATTATGGGAAGCAAATACACATCTCTGAAACTGCAGAGAAACTTTAAACAAGAGGCTGGATTTCTACAGCTCCCTAATGAGGAAAACTTTAGGAAGCTAACTGTATGTATTCTCACCTTCAGGGATGTACCAGAGTTTGGCCTTTACACTGCCATTGTGTTCAGATTAATTACCTCAGGTATCAGCAGATCTGGACCAGTTCTGAGCTAATATTTGCAGTAAAAATCATTGTGAACAAGCAGAAGTTATTCCAGTAGCATCTAAATGTTCCTGCAAGACTCAAAGAGTTGAGGCCAAAGTTTTGCCACAGCACTGCCCAGAGGGACAGGCTGGTGGCTGGTGGCACACTCTGCAGGTCTGCCCTCAGACACAGCGAAGCAAAAGCCACAAGGGGGGTGTTTTCTGCACTGGCCCATTGGTTCCACAGTCACTGCAGAGCACAGGCAGGGCAGGCACCTTTCACGCCTGCCTTGAAACACAACCAAAATCTGTAGCTTTCCCTCAGTTGTGTGAGGTGGCAGCTACCTAGGCTGACTAAAGGCTTGATATTAAACACAAATTAGCTGCCAAATTTTGGTATTAAAAGCAATATGGATGCTTTTCCTACTACAGAGTGTGGAGCCTCACAAATTAAAATTGGTTCCTCCCTTACTAAACCATAGAGACTTAAAGACACTTTGTGCAACTTGAAGTAAACCTTTGCTTTCATGGGACTCTGCTGGAGCTGTTGAAGCATAATATCAACCCTTTTTATTTAGGTAAAAATGTACTTTACCTTCACTAAAAAGAATACAGCTGGCAAATAGAACCAAAATCTATGCAATAAGCAGTGGCTGTATTCAAGAGAATGAAATTATTTTGGGAATTGAAAAGCTCTAGCATTCAGCTGCAACTGAAAGAGATGCACTGGTATTTGTGTTTAGACAGCAGAAATAATAGGCAGCTTTGCAGAAAATGTCACCTTATCAGCCCACACTGTAAAGTAACCATGTTACCAAAAGTTTCCTGATTTAAAACAGGACAATATAGTGACATGTTTTTAAGGGTGCTTCAACAGTCATGTTATTTTTTTTATCATTTAGAATAGTTACCTTGCACTTTGAAGAACAAGATAGAAAGGCATAGATAACGAAGGAATTATTAAGTCACATTTTCTCCATGAGTTCAAACACTGTCTCTAGTAATGCAAATGAATCTCTTCCCCAGTCTGTCTGCTCACCACACAGAGCCCTCACACAGCACAGAGCAGCTGAGATTCTGCTCTGATTCAAACCCTGATTTACAGTTCCAGGTACACTGTGTGATTGCAGTGAGTAAAATTGATTCAAAATTTATTTATTATTGTGCAAGCCAATCTTTCATCTTGCACCTCTGCCAGCCTAAAATCTTGTGGATAAGCCATTCAGTACCACTCCAATCCTCTTACTTGGAGGATAAGCAGTCACACAATCTGCTTCTTGTACTGTGTCCTGCTGTTACCAAATGTGTGTCCAAAGAGAAGGAAGAGGATTTGGACTGACCAAGGACCACTTATCTAGAGATGGCATGACTTCTGCTTTTAGGATTTTTAAATTATGACTATCTAAATTTAGAGGACATAAACAAGGACTAAGTCCAAAGAGAGAAAAATACAAGTCAGCCTCTTTCTGAAGTGTGCCAAAATTCTGTACAACTTGGCCAACTCCACCCACAGGGTCAGCTGGACCCCCCAGCTGTAACACTGTGACCCCATGCCATTACTAAATTGCAGTCTGCCAATTAAAAGAGGAATTAAAGCTTTACAAATTAGCAGTATGTTAGGCCAATCAATAATGAGCAGCATATTTACATGTAAAAAGTTACACATGTCAACCACCAAACCATTTCAAATGTGTGTGGAGAAGCTTTCACAAAACCTGCTTTGCACCTTTTCTGCCTCTGCCTGTGTTTTAGTGTCCCCTCTGAGAAATGCTAAAACTCCGCTCATGGACTACATGGAAGTAGAAGGATAGAACTCATACTTAGCCATAAAACATTTGCCAACAGATCACGTTTTGCCATCCTGTTTTTTCCTCTCTGCCCCTCCACCCCCTTCCAAAAAGTTCTGGTTTTTTGAGGAGCAAACCAGCCCAACCCTTCACTTCTTTTCAAAGCTGGTAGGTCACTGGGACAGACAGCATCCCTCCCTTTGCTCCCCAGTGAGGATTTAGTGCCCCCCTGCTCACTGTGTTCCTCTCATTCCCACAGGGAAGCAGCGTGCACCATCCCTGCCAGCCTGCTGGGCTGGGTCTGAATCCCTGTCCCCTGTGTTCTTATGTCAGGTGGTTAATGGCATCAGCCTGTCCCTGGCCTGAGTCAGCTGACCTAAAGACTGCATATATGGCATAAATTGTGTCGCTCTCAACCTTTAACTGTACACTTTTACAACTGAGACACAGAAATGAACAAACTTGCTGTTACCAATTCAATTCAACCCAGCAATCAATACATTATTTTATTACATGTTTCTATATTTATCAAAAAGCTAACTGGCTAGAACAGTGGGTCTATACTCGAGTGTTTACCTCACATATGCATGAAGGAAAAATAAAAGTTGGTTCAACGATACTATGTTCACATTATCCAGGCTTCCAAGTGTAGTTGTTGTGTGCAAGTTCTCTCTGTTCATGTGGTAACTGTGATTTTTTTTTTCCCCTGTGGTAGCATGATTATGCTTAATACTTTGTCTGCTTGGCTTTTTGTGCTCTTGGCTGCATCCATTTAGATTTTGCTTTAAAACATTGGTATTACCTATAGTTTTTACACTTGGCTCCTGTGTGTGTCTCATACGTACCCATCCAACTGTGTCCGTGTTCTGTGCTTTTCTGTTTGTGAAGTGTGATATGTTATGTGTAATTTTTTATTTTTTTTAACAATACCAAAAGAGACTTTTTTAATTAAAAAAGCCTTTCTACTTACTCACTGCAAAAACTATCAACATGCATGGTTTTACATTTGCATTACAATTAACATGGCTTGTCTTTTACTAGGGATGTACCACACGAGTGGACGTTGGCTTTCTTTAAGCAGTACTTCCCATCAGTTCTTTGATGGCTTTAAACCTGATTTATTTTAATATTGCAGTTGGTACAGATATTCCAAATGCACATAGCTGAGCCACTCGTTTATGCATATAACATCCAGAGACTTTGGACTTCAGCTGCCTGCACTGCCCTAACCATATGCTACATTTTTCACCAAGTATTTACTCTCTAACCCGGCGCTGCCCAGGGAGGTGCCCCCTCTGACACCCCTCTCCTTTTCTCCCCCCAGATCCGCGTCGTGAAGGCATTCCGTAGCTCTCTCTATGAAGGTTTAGAAAAACCAGAATCTAGAACCTCTATTCACAACTTTATGACTCATCCTGAATTTAGGATAGAAGATTCCCAGCCCCACATCCCACTCATTGATGACACAGACCTAGAAGAAGACCCTGCTCTCAAGAAAAACTCGAGTCCACCGTCTTCGCTGAACAAGAACAACAGTGCTATCGACAGTGGAATAAATCTTACAACTGATACAAGTAAATCAGCTACCTCTTCTAGTCCAGGAAGCCCAATACATAGCCTGGAGACATCACTTTAGCTGAAAAGGTCACTGCAAAAAAAAAAAAAAATTAAAATTAAATAAAATAAACCCCCCTACAGCAACCGAAATATATAAATATATATATTAAAAACATTGCTGGCTGAAAAGCTGTTTGAACTCTTATTCACTCTGAGACAAGCGAATGAATTGTTGATCACAATGGTTTTGGGGAAAGAATGAATGGCTGATTTACATACCCCCCTGTTCCCTTTCAGAAAAACAAAAACAAAAAAAAAATCCTCCTGCATGAATGTACTGTACACTGCTGGCCCTTCTTTCTCTCTTTTTGGTTGGTTTTATTTCCTTTTAGTTTGTTTTTTTCCTCCTTAAGCAGGAACTGCAGAGGACTTCTTTCTGAGGCTATTTATCCAATTCACTGGTCTGTGAGTTTTTTGAAATGCTTGTGTGGCATGGACTCAATTGTATAGATTAATTTAAATAACTTTTTTGAAGTTGCAAAGCTTAACTTGCACAGTAGATTTGCACCAGTTGGACAGAGGAACTTAAACATTTATGAGACTATATATAGAGATATATACATATAAGTATATAGATAATTAATTATATATATGTATATATCTATCTATATATATATAGTTATATATATATAAAGTTTCTTTGTTGGCATGTTGCCTTGTTTCTGCTCAAATTGCTCTGACTATTTTAACTTATTTATGTCCTAAAAAAGAATGTAATTTGTTTACAAACCTGTAGATAATATCCTTAACTATTTGTAGGGTTAAGAAAGCACTTCCTGCCGAAGTAGTATAAAACTGGCTCAGCTCAGCTCATTGAAAATGTCTGTAATATCACACCCTGGATATTTTATTACAACCGTGTTCTGATTTCTGCCTGATTTTATTTATTTTCTTTTTTGTTAAATAATGTAGATACTGCTAGTAAATAACAAAAGAAGCCAAAATATAACACATTGGATGTAGCATTGTGATCCTATATACAGGGAGGTAAACCAGGCTTCCTTTGTTTCAAATAAAAATCAAAATGATCAGGTTCTCTCTTTTTTTTTTCTTTTTGTCTGGGGGGGGGGGGGGGGGGGGGGGGGGGGGGGGGGGGGGGGGGGGGGGGGGGGGGGGGGGGGGGGGGGGGGGG
>JAWWLZ010000025.1:18223151-18238971 GCA_035041345.1 Poliocrania exsul
TCTTTTTTTTTTTTTTTTTTTCCCCCCCCCCCCCCCCCCCTTTTTTTTTATGTCCCTCTGATAATCTGCTTGAATTTGTTTTGGTGCAACATACAATAATGGAGGCTATTTCATTCTTTACACATGCAGCAATGGCTTCCAAAAATATTTTTAGAGACATATTAAATGAGTTTATAATTTAAAATAAGTTATATTTGGTTTGTCTATATGGAGATAAAACAAATGTTAAAATATTGTGATATACTGTGTTAATCCTTTTCAATTAGTAATTTAGGCATTTATTTCCTTATTACTTGCAAAGTATGGGCTGTTGGCATTTTGGATGAGAATCACTGTAGGTTGTTGCTTTGGTTTTTTTTTTTTAAGAAAAATATAATTTCTGCACTATTAGGACTGAATGAATCTTTATTAATTGTGTATTGAGATGTGCTTTGTGTGTGTTTGTTTTTTTTTAACCAAGCTTGTCTTCCTGTAGTCACAAGGTATACTGTAACACAGTAATACATTATTTTACCTTGAGCTTTCTACAAAGAAAGCTGTTTGGAAAACCTGCAGGATGGAAGGTGGAAACTATTTTTCAAGATGGTAACAGCCCTAAAAGCTTAAAATTTATGAGCTTATATAATTGCTATGTCAACCACTTGAATGCTAAGCACTTTGTGGATCACAGATTTTTCATAAATAATTTTTGTATTTAATATAAAGTTTGCTTGGAGACTTTTCAGCATATGATCTTTTCCATAACTGTACAGTGCAAAAGACATTTTCAATCACACAATTGATTCTGCCAGGTGTGTTGGAGAACACTCTCAAACTAGCTTGAGAAGTTGAATTGTTGAGGTCTTACTGGTTGTCTTAAGGTTGGCTCGTAAAGGGGTGCATCTCTGCAGTCACAGGAACTGACCCAAGCCAGAACTCTCCAAACCAAGCTCAGCCTCCTGGCCAAACTGCAGCCTGAGCTGGCAGTGCTTTCAGGGGCAGCAGGACTCTCAGCCAGGTAAAGCTCTAAGCAGCTCCACTTGCCGCTTCCGGACTCTGGGCAGGAGCTGGGCAATGGTTTGGGCTCGATCTTAGTTCTCTCTCTGATCCAAACTCTTCACTGACCAACAGAACAGGCCTGTGGAGGCACTCACAGCTCCCTGTTCCCAGATAGTGTGACCCGGTTCTGACCAGTACCAAGCTAGCATGAAACATCCTTATTTTAGCTGACTCCTAGCAACAAAGTGATTGAAACTCAGTCAGGATTGTTCGCTTTGTAAATACGGTGATGAACCTTTGTACAACATGTATTGGGTTTCTATGGCCTACTTGGGATATCATATTCAGAAGAAAAAAGTGTTATCTATTTACAGGGAAGCCTCTAGCTTTGGACTTGAACATCTACAGAAGCTATTAATACTGGAACAATTTATTTTCAGCATCTTAACACTGACTGTTTGCCTTTTTATTTTCAAACACTCGTCATATTTTTTCTTGGTTTGTTTTTTTTTTTTTTTAATTTTCCTGTAGGAGTACCTACCCCTCCCTAAGGTACCATTTGCAGACTTGAAAACTGTTAAGAAAATGAACACTGCATTCTGTGTATATATAGTAAAACATATATAAACTGAGATGCATAGAAAACTTGGGCTTTTGTGAGCAGAGACTGTGCTTTATGTATATGATAAATGATAGACTTTTTTTTTTTAAAGCAGAATAGCTATGACCTTTCAACTACAAGTCGTGCATCACAATTCCTTTCTTTTATTGCTTGACCTCTCTGTGATGGGAACAATGGATCAAAAACCAAAATGATCAGTTTGTTAAAATTCCCTGCAATATATAAATGCTCGCTCTCTACGTACTGTACTTAGCAGCATGAGATTTGTGGACAACAATACAGTGGTACATTGGCAATCCATCCCACTAGGGGTTATTAATATATGTTCATTCATCTGTTTTTATGAATTTTTTTATCTAGACAATAATTGTAAATAAAGAACTTACTCTGTCTGTTCATTTAATACTATGCAAAAGGTTATGCTTTCTATTGTTATTCTTATTCCTACAGTGTGATGCTGGAATGTTTGTGGTTTCAAAAAACAAAAACAAACAAAAAGACAAAAGTAAGTAAAATATGTGATGTAAATTATTTTATAGTTTGAAACAAAATGATAAAGTTTTACTCTTGCTGCTTTCTGTCTAATAGATCTCTCTTGACAGGAGCACAAGTGGAAAATTTAAAGAAATAAATTCACAAAGCAGCATGAACAATAATGGTCTGAATGTAACAGCTTTCTTTATTTTCACCTGAGGTCATTAGATCTGGCTCGGGAGTCCCACTGGGATGTTTAAATGTAAAGGTACCTGCAGATCTTCTGGATCAGGCACTGGATCAGCCCAGAAGGCTTTAATTGCTGCCTGGCCGAGGCAGTGCAATGGCCAGAGGGTCCCCTGCTCTGTGCAGTGGTGGGAATGGTTGATGGGAATACTGCAGGGAACTCCTCTGGAATTCCTGTGTGCAGGAAAAGTAAAATGGATGAAGCGAATTCGCTTAGGAATCAATTAGTTTAATATTGGCCCTAAGATCAACAGATCTGTAAGGCTGCTTTCCTGTCACTGGCTCAGATGAGGTTCCTCTGCATTTAGATTTTTTTCAGCTCTTTCTCTCTCTGTCACGATCATTAACATGATCTTTGAAACTTTCTAGAATTGGGGATTTCAGGCCAGGACTCATCCTGCCACTCAAAACCTGTGCATATGCACAGGGGAAAATGAGGGAACCCCATTCTGCTGCTCTGACCCTCAGCCCAGAAGTTCCTCCTCTTTTTTTTCAGCTTACGTTATAGCAGTTGTTCCACGAGCTGCAATCCAGCCTGTGGCCATACAGCGTTATTGCACTTTGGTTAGGAGTTAGCCAGACAGGCAAGGTTGAGGGGAATAACTCTCACATCATCTCATTTTTAAAGCTAAAATGCTTCACATTACAGATTTTGCCGCCTTCTCACTTAGATTTCAAGCTTTTAGTCACAAATTCTGTATGGGAAGTAATATTTGATAGAGGGAAATTGCAATAGTACTACACTGTGAGAAAAGTTACCAATGTACCCAACACAGTAAATTAAAAAAAAACCCTTCAGAAAACATATATTATTAAGGCAGCAGAGTTCTTGGATTAATGAAGCTTTACAGCTCCTTTGGAGTTAAATTGTTTTCTGCTTTGATTTTGTCATCTCAGTACAGGTAACAATCAGAAAATAGTTTTAATTCTCTGTCACTCATGTCCTTCCTACACACATAACTTTATTTGCAACCTCAATCCACGTACTTTTGGCAGGACTCTTTGTCTCTGCAAAAAATTACCAGTGATGAGGCATTAGTAGGAAAGAGGACTGGCATTGGTCAGTGTGTTTTAAGCACTGTGTGTATGTTTAAGCTTCTGTGAGTGTGAGAGATCTGTTTTCTGAGCTGCACCTTCTCAGGAGTGTCTGTGAAACACTTCCCCAGCACTGCATGGGTGTGAGTTGTACATGTAAATATCCTGATTCCAAAGCAGAATGCCAGATGTTAGGGTGAGATGGCAGTGAGGGTGATCATGTCTGCACACAGGAAAAGCAGGTGCTGATGTGCAGTGAGATGCTGTACTGATACAGGTTGGGAAATATGCTGCATAAATAGTGGATAAGGAGAGGCAAAAAGAGAAGTTAGAAGGTGGAAGAAAATGCAGAGGCATATAGTTTGCTATCTGCTGAAATAAAATACAATGCTGACTGCTTGTTATTGGCTTGATTTTGGCATTGAATTCCAATACAAGGGATACTCAAAAGTATTCTCTGTCTAAAGGCTTTTTCCAACTATTCCCACATTCATGAATAGGCTGATGTTCCCAAACTAGCTGGAAAACACTGACTTACAAAACTGCTCAGCTGCTGCTCCAAAGCTGACATTTCTTTGACCAGCAATAGGTGATCTCCAGAATCCCTGTCCAACTTAGTGTTTGCTGTTATTCTATGATAGGAGAGTGGCTGACAGACTGTGGGGTTGGTTTGCTCCACTGCAGTGGTGCACTGTGTACACAGGCTGTGGGAGCACCAGGCTTGAACCCTTCAACCTTTCTGCTGGGGGTACAGTATTAGCAGAGGTGCTTTTGAGGAGCCACAAAAAGGTAAGCAAGAGATATTTCCTATTTGTGTTTGTACTCCTGCAGCAGTGTGAGACACTGACATAAAGAACATAAAAACAAAAAGTACATAATAAAATTTATTTGTGGCTCAAATCCAGACTGGGGGCCATGTGTACATTGACCTGGGCTATAAACTACAAATCTCTATGTCTCATTTTGTCAGCACATGAAATCTATTTGGGCAATGCTCAGGTTTGTTCACCAGCACACTGATATAAGAGGTATGGAAAGAGGCAGAGGAGTGCCTGATTCTGGTTTGGTTTTTTTTTTACAAGCAGGTATTAACAGGCATATTATGACCTAACCTGATGGAAACAGAGAAGTATGATTAAACAACTTGTTAAAAACAAGGCAAACTGTTGAAAAACACAAACCAAAGGAAATACTTAGAACAATTTTCACCCATGTGTTCAAATAAACTCTCATTGTCTGTCTTGGGGAGACCGTGATTTCCTGGTACCAACCAAGTATTAAATTCCAAGTAATGGAATGTACTCCAGTTCTCTCTGTGATGGATTTGTTTGCTTTTCAAGCAAATTATAAAGCAGCCCCCCTACTCCTGGTGTGTGTGCATGTAAGAATTATTGGAGTTGAGCTGGTACAAGCATTGCTGGTGGATGCAAACAGCTTTTGCAAGACAGTCTACAATTATGGAAATTAGAAAAGCAAGTTATGTAGCTTAAAGCATTATAGAGCATTCATGGCATCTGTTAAAGATAACCCTGTATCATAGAGATTGGAAGGGACCTGGAGATCATCCAGTCCAATCCCCTGACTAGAAAGGGTCACCTACAGCAGGTGACACAGGAACATGTCCAGATGGATTTTGAATGTCTCCAGAAAGGGAGAAATATGTGTTTATAAAGCCTCATAGTGCTTTCATCAGTGGGTGATTTTGAATTATTTCAGCTTCAAGTTTCTCAAAGAGGTATTTATAAATTATTTTCTAAAATTATTAAAGGAAATCAACATTATTGGATGATAAGTCATATGGCTACCTGTCACTGTTCACATAAATAGTGCTCCTTGGTAAAGAAGTGAATCAAATAGAATCCTTGGTGTCCCAGATAAACATGCTAAATGCCCAACACCATTGTATAGCCCTAAGGAAACCTTGCACAAATCGTGTGCTCTCTTATGTGCCAGCACGAGTCTTCATGCAGTTCTGTGGCCTGGAGCAGACTGGTTCTCTCCTCTTTGGTTTGTTTGTGTTGTTGCTGGGTCATTTCAGTTACTTTCTCTCCACTTCCGTGACCAGTTTTGTCCTGTGCTTTGCTGGGAATGAGTGCCTGGGCAGAGAAGCAGCAGCAGCAAGAGCTGAGCACAGAATCAAACCACAGTCATTGCAGACTAAAATGACTGTTCAACCAAGCCTACCAAAAAAAAAAAAAAAGGGGGGGGTGGGGTGGGGTGCGGGGAGAACTGAACAGATGCCTGAAGAGCTCCCCACCCCCATTCAGTGCTTTTGGCTGTCTTTCTGTCTTGCCACCTATCATAGAGAATTATGGTCTCAGAAGCAAAACTGCAGAGTCATGAGCATCTGCTCAGTGGCTGCTGTAAAGCAAGATGATTTTGTGCCAGAGAGACACATCTGACAAAATACCATCACACTGCACAGTAAGAGACATTCCTGCTGGAAGTATGAGCAGGTCTGGGGACACTGGTGTCTTTGCAGAGCCAAAGGATGGGCAGCATTGGCTGTACCTGTTCTAATTGCATGTGTACCTTTTTGGTGGGGTTTAACATCAAGAACTGAAGTCACTTCTAGTTGGTTTTATTGTCCTATTTGCTGTGCTTGTGAGGGATTTGGATATTTTCAGTATTTTTCTGTTGCATTTTCTCTGCTAATACCTGCAAGCCTGAGGTGATGGAAATGATCATAGTGAAATATGCCTATTTCCTTGTATTAAAGTCAATAGCCTCCTATATCCCTTATCTCCTGGCTATAAATTGTATTTTCACTGTGTGAGAAAACACAGAGAAAAACCACTTTGGCTGAGGGTGCTGCAGGGATGGTTCAGTTTTTTTTATTTTCATTTTCCTGTGTAAGGACAGACGTGCTGCCCAATAATGCCAAAGCATTTTCTCTCCTCAGTGTTCCTGCCTGTTTGATGCTGCCAGGACATTTTGTTCCTGAAAATTTGGAGGCCGATCTATGATATGCCACTGGCAGAGCATCCTTCTGCTTATAGTGAGCTAGTACAGCACAGTGAAAAGCTTCCATCCCTCCAAAGAGCAGATACTAAAGATAATGGCTGCTACAACTGTGAATTACCTCACATCAGAGGAGTGTTTTCCTGCCTAGTAATAATCAATAATTAAGATTTAATTTCTATATCAATGGAGAACCCCAGTAGTCTCACCATATTTAAGTGTTCAATTGTTTTATTGAATCCTGAAATGTTACAATTTGAGTTTCATTTGTTCAGTAGTTCCCATAATGCACATGCTGCGTTTCACAAGCAATGTATTTATTAAAAAAATTAAAAAAAAACCAAACACCAAAACATTTGTTATGTTCCCCAACAATCTGAGATTTGGTAGGGAAAACAGGCAGGTAGTTAAACCTCATACTAAAGGATCTCTTGTAAATGAATTCCATGAAACATCATCCAAAATATTCAATAGAAAAATATCTAGCTGGTTGTAGAAAATAACTACTAGTCATTAAATTATCCTGGCCTCAGAAAACAAATGCTTTTTCTGTGAAGACTTTGCAGACAATATTGCAAAGGAAAAGAGAAGAAATCTGCTTTTTAATTTGGTAACTGCTTTAAAAAATATTGTCTTAGCTCCTGAGGCTGCAACTAAATGGTATCAGAATGGCAGAAGAGTTAGTATACTGAAACACAGGTAATTTCAATACAGAAAAATGCTTCATTTTTCAAAGAAAAATGTAGCTTACACCTTTAAAAACACTTGAGTAGCTGAAGCTCAATTAGCAGCTAAGCCAAAAGGCACAAGTGTTTGAAATCTTGTGATGAGAGGACCACTGGCATTTGCAAATAAAGGAAAACAGCAGGTGCCAGAAGGAAATATTTTAAAGGTATCCAGAGAGTATAATGTACTTAAGCAATTATTAAAAGCCAAGCTCTCAGCTACGCTGTTTCTACTGCTGCCTATGACAGGTGTGTCTAATTTGCATCTCTAATGAGCATCAGACCTATGGGATTGAGGGCAGCTTGAGGAGCTGTAGGGGTTGCAGGTGTGTGAGCCCCAGGAGCTGCAGCAGTGCTGGAAGGGCAGAGGACCCTGCCTGGGGAGGGACACTGTGGTGGGACAACCTGCGGCATGGGCAGGGTGCAGCATGGGCAGCCTGCAGCATGGCCAGAGCACAGCGTGGACTGACTGCTGCATAGGCAGAGTGCAGCATGGCCACACTGCAGCATGGGCAGCATGTAGCATGGACACACTTCAGCATAGGCAGGATGCAGCATGGGCAGCCCAGCCCTGGGGGGCTGACAAGGTAAAGTGGCTGAACTGTGTGAAGGGGAGTGCACAGCAGTTTATTTCTTGGAAAGGCTTGAGGACTGATTGGCCTCTATTCAGATATTCTGTTCTTCAGGGTTGTTCTGACCTGCAGTGTGATACTAATGACTTTGGGGAGAGGCTAAGGTTGTGTTCCTGGTGGAAGTTAGCAAGTGTTGTCTTCTGCCCCCACAGACACTCCCCCCACCCACACCTGCTTTGATTTCTAGTCTGGCACATTCTTCCTCTTCTTCTGTGTCTTTACTCTGCCACCTGCCAGTAGAGACTTTCAGAAACTGCCTGGCAAGCTCTTGGTTTTTATGAGTTGGAATAGTGCAGCAGTTCTCCACTGAGGAAATACTGTTTTCCTTCTCTCATCCCCAAATTGCAATTCCCTTTGCTGGCAATGAGGTGTGTTCATAACCAAGTAGTCCAGACCCACACAAACTATTTCATTTCTTTGGAATATTATTTCATTTGTTAATATTGGTTTTTGCTTCTAATCTGTAATGTTTTGAAATTGCACTTGGAGACCTATAATTGAAATATTTTCTATAAATAATGAAAAATTATTGCTTCAAATTTAATACATTGTTCTGTAGCTTGTGGTATCTCAGCTACTCTTTCCTTCACATTTCAACTCAGAGCACAGGTAACCTTTATTTTAGTGCATTCTCCCAAGCACAGATTTTCCTGTTCATCCCATCAGAGTTCATGGCTGCTTTTTGTGTGCTGTGTAAGAGGCAGAAGGCCAGGCAAGGGTGCAGGAGAACTATGGACTTGTACTTCAGTTTTGTAGTTATTTCCTTTTTAGGATATTTCCACCAATGTGGAAAAACAGAGTATCTCATGAGAAGCCACGTTCAATGTTTAAAAACAAGCTTTGAACATAAGCAAGGCATAAATTATTGTTATGATGTACTGCTGTCTAAAGAAGGCAGAATTAAGGCAGGAGTTACAGGGGAAATCAATCAGATTTCAAATATCTTTCTGATACAGCTTAAAACTCACTGAAAAACTGCTCTCCATCAGACTCTTACTGCTCATTCTTGTGCTAAATCTGTCTGTCTCAAGAAATAATGATGCAAACAGCAGTGTGCTTAGTATTGATATTAAGCATTTTAAAATATTTAAAGAGAAAAAAATTAATGTTTTGGCTTTAAAGGAGATTTTTAGGGGGTAGTTTTATTTTAGGACCTCATCATACATAGTGGTTGTCTCATTGCAGTGGTAATTTTCAATTTCAATCTGTGATCCATTTTTCAGCGTATTCTGAAGATTACACTACTGAAATAAAAGAAGTATACAATTCATTTTTATGTGCTTCTTGTGGCATTAAAGATTGAGATGATGCTCCAGCAATGCAACAAATTGTTGCCACAAGATTTATATACTTTGGAGTCAGAAAGAGGGAAATTTTTTGGAATTAAAAATAGCTAATTTCCAGTAAGAGTACACAGATGTGTTTTTTTTGATATGGAAAGGTGAAAAATAAATAGCAAATGGTACATTTCCAAAACTCATTGTGATCTGTTCTTGTCCCTACAATCTCTGACAAACCCTCAGGGGGTTTTGATTGAAAACACTGATATTGTACATGTCGAGTGTCACACAAAGGCTTGTAAACCTGTCAGATTTATACAGGAGGCATTAACCTTCCCAGCACATCTATAGAGAGAAACAGCTGCCACAGAGGGGTGATGGAAGGGGCACTGGACAGAAAATGAATTAGAACAGCATCTTTTAGGCATTTATTCTCTCAAGCTTTGGGTTGCATTGGTTCCTGTTGTTACAGAAAGGCTGTGCTTTGGATTTGAGAGTCACAGGAGAAGAACATTCTGCTGCAGTGGAAGAACAATGTCTGACTGGTGTAATTTTAGACATCATAAGCTGCTTTTGTTTTAAGTATTGGACAGCATAACAGAGCCTGAATGCTGCAGGGTTTAGAGACTGTGGTAAAACTGTGTAATGATTCCCCTGCTCTGTGGTCACGATGCAGGTGCAATCCTCTGACAGGGCACCAGGGAGGGGAAAGGGCTTTCCTCACCCTGCTGATGGGCCATGCTACAAGAAATGCTCTTTCAAACTGAGTTCAACATACAGCTGATACATCCCAGGTTTGAAGAGTGTGTTATGCATAACAATGGAGGGCAAGAGTGTAAGATCAATAGGGTTCAAGTTCCCCCCACCCCCTACACCACAGTGCACAACACCCACATGCAAACATTTCTGCTTGTCCCTCTGGGGAGCCAAGGAACACCCTGCACACAACAGCTCCTTCCAACATGAGAGGGAGTAATGCACAAATTACCTAAACCTCATCTTCAAACTGATTTTTTATTTCTGTAGAATAGAAATTGTTCACTCCCCCATTCTGGATGCCCTTGGCATAGATTAAAATAGAGCTATAAAAGACACATGGCATTAGAATTGCATCTCATTAATGTCATTCTGTGCAGTCCAGCACCATGAAAATGGCAGATTATCACTTGAAACACTCTCTCTTCAAGCTTCAATTATTCCCAGAAAACTGCTGAGCTTTGAAGCACTCCCTTATATATTCACTTATTCTGATCAAAAGGAAGGACTGTTTCTAAGACTTGCTTTTGCTTTCTGATCAGTTTTTCTTCTTTTAATTTTACATCTTTTTGTTGGTGTGTTTTGGGCTTTTCTTTTTTTAATTTCAAATTCTGTGGGTGAAGTTTTGATTTTGGCAAATAGTTTTATCCAAGTAGAACAACCAAAAATTATATGAGTAGATTATGCACCTATTCAGGAGTTGAGGGGAGAATGTTTCTTTATCACCACCCAAACAAGCCATGCAGGTGGTGATACAAATTTCTTTGACTTTGTTTCTCTTTCAAGGTTCTTCTTTTCCATTTGGCTTAAATATGGCTGTAGAAAAGGCTGATGATAACTTTATGACTATTATATTTTTTAAATCTTTAAAAATAATTTTTAAATCTTTTCTACACAAAAATTAATTAAATCATCTATGTTGAGGATAGGAAAGACAAAAGAGCAAACGAGTTTATCAGACATTTCCTCTTTTTGCACTGAGCTGAAAGATGAGGCTTTTTTCTATGCAGTCTGTGATTAACAATGCTCTGCAGGAGCCCTGGGTCAGCTGGTAGCACAGAGAAACATCACACACACCACAAACACCACCCCAGAGGAGGGAATTCTGTTACTCTCCCATGAATTCAAAGGATGCAAGAACATGACAAGGAGGATGGACCAAGAGGTGTGGGGAGCTCCAAGTCATTGAGACAAAGGATCTTTGTCAAAGTGGAGAATTCTTTATTAGCTTGCAGAGAATGAGGAATTCTTTTTGAATTCAGGACTTTAGACTGTAATTTGGGTTTCCATAGACAGAACTTTGTGCCCCAGGTACAAGAATGCAGTGCTTGACATATCATATAAATGTAGTGCTAAGCTCAGAATGGGAACTCATCTGATCCTTTCAGAGCAGAGAATAGCACATCTTCCAGGAGGTCTGAATTAATTTCTAATAATTTAAAAAGATCTCTTCTGATCTTTTAATTGTATTTTCTTATCGTATTTTTAAATGCAGAGCTTCAAATCTACCCACTTCTCATGCAGATCATCCCAGCTTGGTTTAACAGCTACACTTCTAATTTCACACCTTTAAAGAAGCACTCAGGTTGCTCTCTTTGCTGAAACCATTTGCTGTGACAAGGACACAGGGGGACAACAAAGCTTCCTGCTGGTGGAAAAGCCAATAGGATACTTATTTGTCTGAACAGTGATACAGTCCATGAAGAAATTTAGGAAAATTATCTGGGGGTTAATATTAAAATTCAAGTGAGAGTTGCAGAAAACCAAAATAAATCAGGTTGGTTTTTACTATGTAATAAATGCAAGGAAAGGTGTCTAGCAAAATATCTGTAGTAATTTCCTTGAGCCCAGCAGTTTGGAAAGGAACTTAAAAGCATTATTTGGGGATAGAAATTCAACAGCAGCAGTGATAGCTAAGGAAAGGTCTGAAACCTGGTTTGTGTTGGTGTCTCGGGTGGTCCTTAACCAGCAAAACTTCCACAGCTCTGAAGGAGGGATGGACTTAGGGCTGCTGAAATGGGAACACTGGGAATAAATAGAGCCATGATCACAAACAGCCTCAGTGGTAAATGTTGGAATACAAAAAAGCCATGAGACAACAGAAGAGGACCAGAAGTATCAGATTTGTTCCTGATGTGGGTTTCAATATGGGATGAGTAAAGTCCAACTCATAGTTTAAGTCAAGAGAAAGTGGGTGGAGGAAGGAAAAGCAGGATCTAATTATGCAGAGATTATACAAAACTGCTTGAATTACTTATGAAATTGTTGCACCTGAAGGACAACAAAAGAGAGCTGCTTTTAAAGTGTAATCAGGCAATTTTTAGTGATGATTCTCTGCCAGGCTGAGACACTCTTTTGAAGGGTGCTGCACAAGATGTCCCACTTGGACTGTTCTTCCCAGTGGATGTGCTGGTGAATGCTGAAAACCTTTGAACAGGAACTGATATATTTAGAGTATTAAAAGCTTACAGCTGTTACTGCTAAGTCATGTGAAGAGCATTTTCCTTGGACATGGGATAAGTTCTCGAGCTGTTGGCTTTGAAGTGTTAAGGGGTAGAACTGATGAAGCCATGCTGAAATCTGTGGAATTCTGAGCTACATGTCATTCAAGATGTATGAGCTGAAGCAGATTGTCACCCAATCTGTGTGAGGCCAGCCATGAACTGTGAGGATAAAGGATTTGACAAGTATCCATGCAAAGGGAGGGGCTGGTGTTACTGCACAATCAGCTGCTGACTGTACCCATCCATGGGAATGGATGAGACCAAGAGTCATTCCAGAGAGGGGGCAAGAGGGAGGGGTGTACAAGAGGGGGCAAGGGCAAAGAGAACAAAACTAACTTCAAGCTAAGGAGAGAGATCAAGGGGTTGGATTAGGAGTGTTGCTTGCTGTGTGCTTCTTAGACCCTTAGGAAAACACAGCTGATGTCAGACAAAGACAGCAACAAAGACATTCTAGAAATAATTTTTCTTTCTAAAAGGGTTAGGCCACTGGCAAACTCATCTGTAAATATACTTTCAGTGTGATCATGTCCTTGACTGTTGCAGATTTTTATAGTGAGTGATTCTTTGTGAAGGTTAGAGTTAAGAACAGCAAGTTCAGACACACTCACCATTTCACATGCATAAAACCTGAGAAGCTCCAACCTTGGCTGTTACACACTAGAATTAAGAGGGTAGATCAGTTTCTTGTCGAGTTATTCCAAGAGATAACTTGCAGTTGATATTTCAGTGCTTGCATTAGCCACATAGTGTCACCCTAGACCAGACAAAAGTCTGTTAAAGGCATCCTGCAGAATCACTAGCTGGGAAAAGTTGCACTGGAAGTCGTCTGGAAACATGTTTCTGCTTCTAAATAAATGAACAAGCTTCTCAGGAGAATCCCTTTCATCCTGTATGACTCCTCTGTACCCAGAATCAAGCTGACTTCAGGTGTTCCTGATGCTTTGGACGAGAGCCACCTGCAATGCTTTATGCTAATTGTCATCAGCAAAGTGCTTTTTCCAAGTGCCTTTATTCCTGACATCTTGACCTTTGCACTCCTTATATGCAAAGAGAAAGTGCTCACTTTAGTGTTTCCAGTTTCTAGTGATTTCCTGTCAAAAGCATAATTTTCCAAACTTTAAAAATAGGATTTAGATTCTGCAGGCATATATATGGTTCATAAAAAGCACAAGTCTTTACGTTTATTCCACTAAGTTACTGCAGTGATGCTTCAAAAGAGATCCTAAATCAAAAACCTACTATTTGGATTCCTTATCCTTGGATTCTGAAAATATTTGGAATAGAAATTGATTTATATTCCCAGCTTAATTTGCCCCATATAACTTTATTTTAAAATGAAGTTGGTAATTGTCAGATTTAGACCTAGATAGTGCAGAAGGCTTAAAACAGCAACTGCTTTTAACATATAAATTTTTTTAAAACATAAAACAAATGTACAAAGCATGGCTGAGGTCATCATAGAATGATTTGGGTTGGAAGGAACCTTAAAGATCATGCAAATTCCAACCCCCAAGAAAATCCCTAAATCCATAAATACTAACAGCAGACAGAAGGTTATGGACATCTGGACGTGGAGTGAGTTGGGATTCAAAGCCCATCCTCCCTCTCCACAGCAGATGAATTACTGAAAATACTGACAAAATGTACCACTCATGGTAAGAGACACCCATAGGTAAGATAACTCGTAACTCCCCAGGCACTCATGACAGATAAATCTGACTCAGGGTTTCCCAACTGGGTAATGATGGATGTGCACCTTCCTTTCTCAGCATTTTGCTAGATTGTCTGTAATTATTTGCTATGTGCTCAAGGAAATCAGTGAAATTGGCTCAATCAATTTGAGTGAGGTTAGAGAGAGCTCTGGGAAACTGCTTATTCATTTTTACAAATGCTAATGAGATAATGATGTCATGGAGATAGGAAGTCACCTTTATCTTGATAGTTTTGTCTGCCTTCTCTTGGAAAAAGATTGTTGGTGATGATGGCTAGAATTTAAATAGAACTTTTTTCTCCTTTCAGCAGTAAAAACAACTCTCCTCATTAACAAACACTCACGTTACCATGTTTACTTCACCACTCCTGTTGTAATTGCTCCTCACAGTGCAAGAGATGACACATCCAAAAGGCAGGAAGAAAGTCAGCTACTGCTCTGCTGAACTGTGCTCCAGACAAAAAGGAAAGGATGATTTTTAGGGCATCCCAGAGTTTCCAAAATTAATTGATCAAAAGCCTGCTACAAAATTCAGATGTACTTTGTGCTTACCATTTTCCTTGGGGAATAGCCAGTGAAAGTGGATGAAAAAGGGATGTAAGGATTTTGTACCTGGGGAATTTTAGGTTTATTTAGTTTTGTTTAGTGAGTTTGGAATTTTGTTTTGTTGTTGAGGTTTTGGATTTTTAATTCCCTCAGATGGATATTTCTGGTGGAATCCAGAAATGTGTATTTTGAGTTTTTGCAAGGGCAAAAGGCTGCTCTACTGATACAAGCACCACGAGATACTCTCAAAGCCTCTAGATGTGCAATTCAACTCTGAAAAACACCTTTGGAAAACTAGAAAGAGCTCCAAATAATGATGATAAGCTTGTTATCTTCCTCTCCTTGCTGCCAGTCCTGTTATCTTTGAAGTGCCTGCTCCATTTCCAGCCTCCTCTCTACTATTCCACCCCAGAACACTCACCCCTCCTTCCCTCCAGTCATCTCTCTTCAGCTCTTCATGTCTTGGTTGCTCCCTGAACTTCACATCAGATCCTTTTTCTCAGGGAATGGGCTGGGCTGCTGCTGAAACTGCCTCTTTCAAGTCCTTTGTGAAGTCCTAACTCCACTGAGATCGCTGGGAACAATCCATGCATAAATTTTTCTAAAGGAAGTAATAGTTTTTTAATATTCCACTGTACATAGATATGTAAAGCAAAGTTTAAATTTTCCCAAAACTTCAATTTTAAGCAGAAACACTTTATTCTAAAAGCCCCAAGGTTTCCTGTGGAGTTATCAACCTTTCAGTGTCTCCTTTTGAATTTGTAAGCAGAATACAAGCTGGAAAAGAGTTTCAGTCTGAAGAGTGTTCTGATTTCCATGCCACTGCATTAAAAAATTCTTCTCTTTCAATTAAATCTTTATGTGTGTAATATAAATGTAACTAGCAATGTTGATCCCTTTGTATTCTATTTCAAATTGCATAGGAAAGAATTCATAAAGCCCTCCAGCCTTACCCTTTCTAACAGAGTAACCAATGAAGGGTATGGAACTCACCAAGAAGGGACAGATACTGCCCTTGGGTTTGGCCTTCAAATGTCCTTCATTCCCAGGGAAGAAAAACCAAACAACAACCCCCAGAAATGTCACCTGTTTACTTTCTTATATGTAATCTGATGAAACTATCTGTTGACAGTTTCAACTTGAAAAAATGCAGTTAAGTTTAGTTTCCCATTCCTGTGAATCTTTTCCAAGCATTTTGGCACTCTAATTGAACTTTGGGGTGTCTCTACTGCTAAAGATTTTTTAAGGCTCATTTTCATAGAATCACAGAATGCATTGGGTTGGAAAAGACCTCCGAGATCATCAAGTCCAACCCTTGGGCCAACTCCACTCCCTTTACCAGATCATGGC
>JAWWLZ010000025.1:18239572-18253989 GCA_035041345.1 Poliocrania exsul
TTGAGCCCATTGTGCCCCCTTGTCCTATTGCTGAGTGCCTGGGAGAAGAGACCAACCCCCACCTGGCCAGAACTTCCTTTCAACCTCTAATAAAATCAGAGGAATAGTTAGACTGATGTTTTGGTCTGTAAACATCTATGGAGGTATTACAGACATATTTCTCTACTTTTGAAGAGAATACAAGAAAGCAAGAGTTTTTCTAGAAAAGGCTTTATAACCTTCATCACACAGGCTTTAAAACAGACAATGGGCTTGCTAAGGGATTCTTTTCTCAGAATGCAAAGATATTTAACTAGATGGCTTACTTGAATCCTGATTCCCTTTACTCAGCCTGACAAATTAGGTGTGTTTAAATTTAACTACATGTTTAAGTCCTGTGACTTATATGTGTCCCTTCCCAAAGGACAGACACAATTCTCTTCTTCCCTTATTAATAGGGCCCAGTTAATTTTGACCACAATATCAGCTTTCATATTGGACATAAACCAGGAATCATTTGCAGTCAAATGTGAAATACAATAACCATACTACTTATAGAAATGGAAATTCACTCTGAGGTTTGACAGATACTGTTATTCTACAAGCTGTGCAGTGTCTTGCTTTTTCTTTAACATGGCAGGAGAGAGGATGTTCCTTTTCATTAAGTGTCCAAACACAACCAGCTTAGCCTATTGAAATTCTTGCTGCTCTAAAACGTGTTAGCAGGAAGTACTTCCCTAAAGAAAAAAGCAAAGGTTAATAGCAAAAGCAAATCTTGAGTCAGCAAAATAATCCTTCTGGGTTGGCACTTTTTTCCCTTTTCTTTCCTTTTTTTTTTTTTTTTTTTTGTCCCTGGTAAGAAAAAAACATGTTTCTTGGGAATCTAAACAGGTATGGTTTTGCTAAACTGTCATCCAGAAGATGCTGTCCTGCCTTTGCAGCAGCCAATGGATGCCATCAGCCTGGTTCAGGAGTTCCAGCCAGTTCTTGTGAGGATGTTGTAGTGGTTTAATATACTGGCAATTTTATGCTTCTGAGACTCCTTTAAGAGACAGCCAAGAGAGCAGGGAGTTGTCTTTACAATGCAGTGCATACAAAGGCTGAGCCCACCTTTTCCCTGGGAACACCTGCTGTACCCTGGCCAAGTACTGTAGGGTTTGCTGAAACCCAGAAATTCCACTGAAGCTCAGGCTGGGCAGAAAGGAAACTCCTTCCTTCTCTCTGTCTCTTCATGAGAAGGTGCCGGGCTGTTTTTGCAAATCAAGTGACTGCTCAATTTACTGTTCATTCTGTTGCCAGTTTGAGATGAGTCAAAGACCTGAAGACTTCCAAACTGTACCAATAATTTCTTCTTGAATAAGATTTTTTTGTAATTTTGAGTGATAGCCATCCAATCACCTGTGGCTCTCTGCTCACTCACTAACACTTAGGGCTGAGCTTGGAGAAACATTGTACACATTTCCTCCTGGAGTAACTTTGCAGGACAGTCAAGGCTAATCTAGATCTCAGTATGTTCATTTAACTCCATGTCTCTTGTGAGTTATGACAGTTCTTACACCAACAGTGGTGCCCACACCTCTTAGGAACACCCAGCAATGCTTCCTTTCTTTAGTGCCCTGACTTTTAGGAGTTTAGTGCTGACTTTTAGGAATTTCTGTCTACCCAAGCATAGAAAGATTGCTGGCTGTTTGGCCACATTCTGTCTTGGTCCTTGGGTGATCTCCTGGACATTGTTTCTAGTGTGTAATCACATCCTCTGTTAAAAAGAGCAAGTGCCTGGGTGGCTCAAAGCCTTCTTGCAAACACTTCTAATAACAGAGGCTAGAAATTGCCTGTATTTGTATCTTTTGAGATTTATAGAGAATACAGTTTGCTCCATCTTTTCAGCATTACCACATTCCTTCCCTCAGTGCAGTGTCCAGGTGCTCTGGAAGCTGCTGAAAGCAGATTAAATTGAATAGTCATCCTCTGATATTTTTTTAATGATAAATCAGCCATAATGCAAATTATCCCTTCAAAGAATGCAAAAAACCTAAGTAAAAGCACCATCTAGGGATAGCAATTGTGTAACATCTTTGTTCCCTTGTAAACTGCAGCAATTCCATCCCAAATATAATTACATTAATTTGACTGTGCCATATATTTACTGTAGTTAATTTCAGCATAGATTTATATCATCTCTTCCAGTCATGTTAGGAATTATATATTTGTAAATATAAATCCATGCCAATCAAGAGCAGCAAATTACTTCTGATTGATGTCTTAAAAAAATTCTTTGAAGACAAAAAAATAATATCCTGCAGATCATGATAGGAGAGTATGTGCTCAGCATCATAGTTGTTTCCTTAGAAACAGAGGATCACATGATGCCCAGTGCTAGTGGAGCATGCTCAATGCATAAATAAATCAGGCTAATTTCTCTTCTTTTGTTCTGAAATCTACCCCAGATTTCCTGCTGTCAACAGCAGCGCTGAGAGCACCTTAGTTTGCCTCAAATGGAAAAGCACAGCACAGGTGATTGGCAGTGTTGGGCATTGCTGGGGCTAAAGCCTTGATTAATGTGGAATAAAATAACATGCATTTTCTCCTGTGGGAAAGCTCAGCCTCCCTGCATGTAGATTTTCAAAAGAAATCTCAGCAAAATTCATTTCACCCAGTTAGAAGGGAAAAATGACCCAAATGACAGATCACAGCAGCGAGCCGGTGTCTGCCAAAGCAGATAAACTCAAGTTTTTCTCTATTGTTTCAATTCTGTTTGTGAGCTACTGCTTTCCCCTGTTTATAGCCTTGCTATTCTAACAGCACTTTGGTTGAAAGAATAAAAAACTCCAACCATTAGGTGAGGAAAAATGCACAAAATAAAGTGCTCTGTCCTTGAGGGATTTTTTTAGTCTGTTTTTAGAAAGGAAGTCATTGCTTTAAGATGGAAAAAGAATCTGATCTCTGTATTGCAGCTCTGTTGGTTGGCATTTGTACCTAACAGTGTGTCTTGAATACATGATGAGCCATTCACAGACACCCACAGGCTGATGGAGTTTCAATCTGAATTTATTCAAGTCCATACTCAATTTGATTTCCCTAAAGAATAAGACCTCTGTTGGAGCTCACTTGATTCACACTTGTTTTTCAGTGCTAAACAGAGATAGATATTTGGGATGGTCTTTCAGAAATAGCCAAAACTATGACCCCATATATATATATTGGTTTATATGAAGACATATGTATAAAAATATATATATATAAAAAAAACAAAAACAGCATAGGACTGGGATGAGAATTTCTTTGCCCTGGTTCATAACTAGTGGTGTTGCTGGGTACAGACTTCCATAACTCTCCACATTTCCATACCTTATGCTTGGATCATAATAAGAAAACTAAGGAGGAACTCCTGAAAGGGTTTTGTTTTACTTGACAAATAATTAAGCTTTTTCTTTATTTGCGTGGGGTTTTTTTCCTTGTTTGGCTCCTCCTTGGAGCTTAAAAGTACCTGCTCTCCAACTGCATGCAAAGTGCATAGTTCTATAGATAAAATAGACAGTAGAAGTCATTGGGGAAAACAGAGTGTGTTTCTGCCTGTCCCCAGTAACCAAACCAGCAGGGCTTTCATAGTCAAAGGATTTTGAACATGCTGAGAAAGAGAAAAATTGGTATGTTTAGTGTTGCAGAGAGCCCCCAGAGGAGGGAGCTGCAGGAAGATTGCAAGGCTGAGGGTACGGACAATTCATCTGAGGGTGATGGGATTGCTCGCCAGTTTGGGGGTCCCAGTTACAGCCACTGCTGTTCCTCACAGCACAGCCAGCAGTGTGTGACAGGAGCTGGGGAGCACCAGGGACAGGCACTGCTGCTCCTCACAGCACAGCCAGCAGTGTGTGACAGGAGCTGGGGAGCACCAGGAACAGCCAACACAGTGAACAGTTCCTTTTGTTGTCTGACTTTGCACCCCAAATTCCCAAGTCCTACTGCTCCAACAGTCCTGCCCATTGCTGGGCCAAGGCAACATCCAGATGGAACCAGGGAGAGAAAATGGCTTTAGCTTTGTCACACCTCCCACCCACAAAATGTCCTTTACAAACATCATCTTTTAATAACCTGTGGAGCTTTTTCTCTCCCATAAGCTGTGGAGCTGTGGCTCAGTAGGCCATGTCTCCATCAAAACAATGCTCCTGGTTTTTGGGGTGCAAGTACAGGAATCTAAAGACAGTTGCAATTCTGCAGGGCCTGACCACTGCTAAATGTGTGCTACAAACACATGGATGTTCTCAGGAACCACCACAGCTGCTTTACCGACCCACTGTAAATCAAACAACCAGAAATGTCTTAAAAGAATAAAATTAAGCTAGGAAAAGCATTTTAGAGGCAATGGTAAGGATTATAAGAACAATTCTTATTTCCTAATATTCTTGCCAGAACTTTATAATTTTACGTTTGCTGTAAATTAAGAAATATAGAGTAAGAGAGGAATAAGTATATTCATCATAAATGTGGCTACTGGAATTCCACCACCACAGCCTCCTGTGGCAGGTGCTGTAATTGATACTTTTTCTGGCCAGAGATACTGAGAGGAGAAACCTCTGGAATTCTCTCTGCTGGGGTGGACTCATTTTGTCTAAAACACTTCCCACTATCTTGGACACAAGCAAATGTAGAAAGACCTTCCAGCCTTTCTGGCTGGACTTTCTCCTGGGAGGTGAAATTTGTCTGATTTTTGGTCCCAAATACAGTGTATGTTTGTACAAAGTACAGTTATGTGACTGAATGATTTGTAGCATCCTTTTTATCTCCCTGGATAGAGGGACTTGTAACTATCCTTGGCAAATTCTGTAAACACTGTGAAGGGAGCCCATAATTCCCTAATGTCCTTTTTCCCATTCTTGTAAAATATTTTATTGACATGAATTATGTAAGGTCAACACCAGATTTTTATTTTTTTCTTTTTCCATGGAGGACCCAAATGTTTTTATTTGGTTTATTTTCTGTCCATTTCCACAAGTATAAAAAAAATAGAATAAAAAAATAATTGCTGCTCTACTTGAACAATCCCATTACTTTGGAAGCAACTACAATTTTTATTTAAAAACATTCCACTCACGGTGGCTTGAGACACTTCCCTACCATATCTATGCAACTGTTACATGCAATTTTTAATGGCCTTCTGTGAATTTAGGCAGTGATCCTATAAAACTGATTGTCTAAAGGACACACCTGCATGGAAAATAACTAAAAAAAATTATGGCCTTGCTGTGGCTCTGAGTTTCTCAAACTCACAAAGCTCTGTTGCAACACTCAGGGCCCACAAAATACATAAGGGCTGATAAGAATGATGTTAATAATGAATGACCAATTAGTGATGCCCCCAGCTCAGGCATTTGTGAGTCTGCAGAGCTAAAAAGGCTTCTCTGCTCCTGCAGCTCATTTGCAGTTTCATTTCTTCTCCAGTGTTAATGATTTGCTCCACAGTTCATTTCATTGCTCTGTTCTATCTGTACTGACACTCCTAATCTTACAAAACTATTTTCAGTTTAGACTTGTCATCAGCAATGAAAACTTAAATTGCACATAATGTAGGGCTGTGATCTTCAATGCAACAAAATGAAAGAAAATTGAACACATTGTTTAAAATAAGCAAGACAACAGTCTGGTTAATGAAATCGTCATAGGCTTCTGTCAATTAGTTTTAGCAATATCTGCAGTTAATTTAAATTTTGTCTCAGCATAAGATAATTCATCCAATTGAATAATTGATTTTTTTTTCAGTTTCCAAACAGCAGTTTGGTCTTTCGGGCTTTTTTAGGCAAGTATTGAAGAAGAATATTCATCTCTTTGAACTAAACGATTTTCTTTTTCTAAACTTGGTCTTATCCAAAGTAGCAGTGGAATTATACTTGCATTATATTTGAAAATAAAATAGGCTTTGTGCATTTCAGTTTTATTTTTGCAACTTACTGATTTTCCCAACTTACTGATGCTCTGAAAACAACCTTTTTATATTCCTGATATGGTTTTATATCTGAACACATATATATTTAGCTAAGCTTTATTTACTTCTCAAAGTAAAGGAAAGCAGTTCTTTTCCTTGTAAATCATCTTGAAATATAGTGATAAAAAGCCTCTGTAGTGGCAACAAAGTTGGTGGCAAATGGAAGTGCTGCCCTTTGGCTACAGGGGTGCCACTGAACTCTGTCCTGGCAGTGCCACCCCTGCCACTGCCCAGTGTGGGACTTATTCAGCATTACCTGAATCAAAATTACTAGAACTCATCTCAAGTTCAGACTCCCCACTGTAGGAGCAATTCTGGGGAACATCTGAAATGTTTATTTCTGTTACTTATTACTGACAAGCCATTCAAAGCCAGTGAGGGTGGGAATCATAAGGAATTTACACGTGGTTTGAGTAATTTAATGGAGTATGGACATGAGTTAAAATTTTCTAAATTTGGATGATTAAGAGAGGAATTTTATGGGAGGAGTATTTCTGTTCAAAACCCACCTGGATGTGCTCCTGAGTCACCTGGTGGAGGTGCCTCTGCCTTGGCAGGGTCTTGGAATAAATGATCTCAGAGGTCCCTTCCAACCCAGTGATCCTGTGGAAAAAGAGACACAAGAGACAGAATCAATGCCACTGTGACAAAGACTAAATTTATGCCTTGCAAATACAGGAATATAGCCCCCAAATATTTATATTTTCAATCTCAAAACCTAGTGTGCAGAAAGAAATAGCACACATTTCTTTAATGTGTATTTCTGTGCATCTTACAAAAAACACATGAACAAAATATTTCTCTGTTTTACTGAATGGTGATTTTAATGAATGCTCAGACTAAAGGTTAGAATTTGGCATCAGAACTAGCAAAAAAATAACCTTGAAAGGTCTGGTCATGAAATGCTGTGGAAAACAAACAAACAAACAAAACAAAACAAAAAAAACAGAAGGAGATTTGTGTAAGTACTTGGAAAAAAAGATTATCCCACTCAAAATATGTTTTTAAATATTTTTAAAATTTTTTTCCCCATCTACTTCACTTAGAGGCTTAATCTTTCCCTCCTCCTTGGCCACTGTAGGGTGGTCAGGTTTTCTTTGCTTTGAGAAATGTTATACTGGAACCTACTACTAAATAACAGAAATATACTAATGAAAAACTGAACATGAGTTTTCAAAAAGAACACACTCAAATAAAAGCACAACTTGCCAGTGACATATTACTCAGTATTGTAACTCTCTTACACTTGCATGTCTTAACTGGACTAGAATTTTTTTTCTAAAGCTGGCCTGTAACTCAGCCTCCAGCTATTCACTTGGATGCAGTAAATACCAGGAAAATACATGGCTGTGCTACCCACTTGGGAAGCCAGAATAGATTATCATACTCTGGCCGCAGAAATATCTATTATTTTAACATTTCACAGTCTGAATATAACATTCAAATTGTAAACTTGAGGGAGGAATGTTTTTCTTCTTGGAAAACTTCCAGATCTACTTTTGAAAGGAATTATAATTTTATGTTGGTGCTTGCCTAGGCTTTCTGCTAATATGATTGACTGAGGTACTGTGCAGATGGTAAAGGCTGCAGTCATTCACCAGAGCAGAGTCTCCTGTTGCCATGACCTTATTGTGCTTCAATTTAATATGCAGTTACATTTTTAAGTATTATGAAGCAATTTGTAAATTTGAGTTATTACCAGCACCCTACAAATCACTAACAATTGCATTTCCAGTGGTATTCTCATCACTGGTTACTGTTCTTATTCCAAGAGAAATTGAAATAATGAAGACTGAAGCACATGCCATAAATTGTCCCTGGTATTTGGCAGGTTTGTGCCACTGAGCAGGTGCTGCAGCATAATCAGCAGCCCTGAAATGCCAGACCCTGGCAATCCTGTTGGCACGAGCACACCAGTGGAAGGTATTGAACATGTTTTAAAGGAATGCTTATTTACCAATAGCACTTTACCTGATTATCACATTTTAAAGTGTGAACTTTGTTCTTATAGTCTTCGATTTAATATGAATTTTAACAGAATGGGAACTCTGAAGACATTCCCAAACAGAACAACCACTTCTGCCACCACTGTCTTGCAACATTTCTGACACTGCTTATTCCCCATTTACTGACCTGTACACCTAACACAGCTGGGTTTAAAAACTGGAAAAAATTAATAGTTTGTTTTGCTTTCTTTGAATTAGGTTCCAGTTCAGGGGAATCAGAGACTGGGTAATGGCATAGCAGGAAATTTAGGGATGGCAAGTGTGAAAATCCCGAGCACAGCTCCCAGCTCTGGGTAGCCTTCAACTGTCAGCTCTCCAAAGGGTTGGCCCTGCTGTGACCCAACACTGCTCCTGTCCTTCCTGTGGCCTCTCCTCCCACCTGCTGCTGTTCCCCTTGAGTGCTGCACAGAGCAGGAAAACTCGGTGTCCTTGGCATGCCCATGGCTGCCAACCCTCCGTGCCTGGTTCCACAGGGGCGGTGCTGCTCTCCTCACCTCTCCTCCTGCCTTTCCTATTGTCTATTTTTCATACAGATGGGCATTATTAATTAGAAAATATAATGTTTCAGCTGCAGGATCTCCTTTATGGCTCTAAATGCTGAAGCATAAAAAGCAAAATCACAAGTTCTGGGAGTTCCCCAAGCGAGTTGCAGTGCTTTGGGCACGATGTCCCTTGGATTTTGATTTGGCAGGCTACCTGCCTTCTGGGTGGTCTTAGGAGCTCCAAGTCCTCTGGCAACTGAAGGGACTTTTTTCCAAAGCAACTGGCCATATCCTCTTCTTTTAAAAGTTATTCAGCCACTTAGTCCTTTCAGTTCCACTCAGGAACTCTATTCTAGAGAGACTTTTGGTGGGTCTTAATTCAGATGGACAGAAAGTTTCTAGTAACACTGCATTATGCAAAATCTTCAACAAATACAGAGGGGAGGAACAAGTTAAATATGTTGGTAGAGGAAGAAGGATGTTTTTTAAGGTCTTTGGAATGAGCTCAACGGAAGTTTCAATTCTTACACACTCTGCCTCTTAACTGCACCTCTGAAATATTTATTTTATGTTTTGCCTGCCTATTTCTACCTCTTAAAAAAGGGAGATGTTGTGGCATTAATGTATTTATTCTGGCTCTGTTGTGTGCATACAGTAAGATAAGAAACATCCCACAAGTGTGACATTTTAGCAAGGGATATTTAGCAGAGAGACACGTCCTGTGGAGAACCTGCCAGGAGAATTCAGGAGAGGGGTTGGGAGCAGAGGGGAACCAGGTCTTGGCAGGTGCTGGTGGTGGAGGTGGTGCTGGTGGAGGTGGTTACAAGGAAACCAACCAAATGGTTGAACAGACTTCCCAGTGTGCAGATTGCATTTCTCTTCAAAGTGGACAAGATGTGCAACACAGATGGAGCAGCAAGTGAGGTGCCAGCTTGGTAGTATTGGAATGTTACAGCCCTCCTGTCCAGAAAAAATTGTAGAGAAAACTTATATTTGGTCATATAAGAAAAAAAACCCCTAAGGTTTTCATTTTTTATGAAGAAACCCTGAAAACATGCCAGTGTTACAGGCCTTTGCAAAGTCCTAATTCCAGCTTCTAGATAGGGTAAAAATGCAACTAATTCCTTCTGGAAACATGAAATACTGAGGCCAAGCTAGTATAAGAATTTTCCCTGTTTCTGCAGGTTTTACATATTACTAATTTGGCTCTGTTCTCAGAAATGGGAAGATATAATTTAGTAGGAACACCATAGCTGACCCTTGCAGAGAATTTTTTAAAATTATGATATTAATTCTAAAATCCCAGCAAGCATTCCCTCTCTCCACTGTCACTCTGGAGTGTGCAGCACATCACTGGAACTAGAGAAAATGTTTTGTTAGCATTTCTTTAAAAAATTCTGCCAATAATCACTGAAACTTGAAAAATATCACCAAACAGTTTCTTTGCATCACATTCTGATTACAGCAGAAAAGCACTTGACAGGGTACAGTGGTGGGATCACTGCACTATGGTTTTAAATGATTTCATTTTAATTTCTGTGTATGAAGTCTTCTGGCTACAAAGTACCCATTCCCCAGAGAAACCCAGGGTTTACTTTGTTACATTCAAGTGTGACCCACCAGAATTTCAACAACCTCAAAAAGGTCTGACTTTCCTGTGGGAGGATGTACTCACATTATTAACATGTCAGAGCTTCCTCATCTGGCTGTGCTTACAATTCTTGGGTTATGGTTTGCAAGTTAAGTGAGTCTTAATATCTCTGCTGCACACCATCTTTAGGTAATAGAAAGCAATGATTTTTAACAAGATATTTAGGTGTAAATTAGTTTAATTCTTCATTTTCTATTAGATTTAAATGGGTATTAAGACAATGGTTGAACATGGAAATCAAGACTACCCCAGCAAACAATCAATGGGAATGATTATCCCTCTGAATAAATGTGTTCAGCCTGACACTAATGCACCTCATTTATGGTTCAATGCACCTTCTAATTACCCTGCTTGGAGGAGATTCATAGTGTAATTAAAAACTGAAGATGTTGCAACAGACAAAAGAAACCAAAACCAAGCCAACAAACAGGTTCCTAAGTAATGTTTCCTATTATATTTCTAATTTTCTTATTTACACTGAAACCCATTGTCTGGCTGCAAACTGTTAGATCACCCCAAAACTTATTTATTAATTTTGTGTCCTGAACAACTTAGCTGTGTTGCATTTCACTGTGATCACAGTGTGCCATAAAACTGTAGCATCTGGAGAATAAGTTCTCACTATACCAAGAAATCTATGATTTTGAATTTTTTTTCTACCAAACCCAAATTATTACTAAAATTTTATCTATGGCCATGCCTCCAATATTTTCAAGCTTTCTCTTTTCCCCAGGAGAGGACCCACAAATTCAGGTAAAGCTAAAATAATTCAATTTCACTTGATGTCTTTCAATCTTTTTGACTGATACAAATCAGTCATTTGGATCTTATGATTCTAAGACAGAAATAGATATTCTGAAGAACTACTCCAGTTACCTAACAGATAATTTGAAATTCATAGTGGCTTAATCAAATACTATGGTGACTTCAATGATTAATATTACCCCCCAAAATGTGTGTCTCATTAAAAGTCTGTTGCCCTGTAAAGGAATACGAGTTCTTTTCAATGCCCTGTCAAATGGATGCTACATGAGGATCACTAAAGTAAAAGTATTAAACACTCAAAGTATTTCAGGAACCGGCAGCTTGCACAGTTTACCATACATAAACTTTTTAAAATAATAATAATAAAAAAGGTATTTATTTGATTTCCTGATTTGGCATGTTCATAATTACCCAAACACTTTTCCATTCCAATTTGCTGTTTCCTGTCTTTATGCAGCTGCATTTGGATTCTTACCCATTTGCCATCTCAGATTGTCAAGAGTCCAGTTCCTTTTATGCAGGCAATTCTTCTACTTTTTTATTTTAATTAAAAAAACCCAAACCAAACAAAGAAAATAACGCAAAAAACAAAACCAAACCTCCAAGCTTATTCTTGTGACTCACATATGGGTCAACAGAAGAGGAAATAAAATGTATGATTGAAAAGAAGTGAAAGAGAGGGGAAAAAATGTGGTTGAAAAAGAGTCAGAGGCAAATAAGAAAAGAGTTACATCAGGGAAGGTTCCTGGTATACGTTTTTCTTGTGGCAAATATTGCATTTTGACTCAGCTGGAGAAAAGGTAATTATTAGTCAGGACAGAGGTCCTGATAGAGTGATATATGTAAAAAGGTATTTTCATCAAATAAGGACAAATTTTACACTTGAGATGCAGAAAAATAAGTAAAGGTTGATTTTTGATGGTGTTTCAATGAAGACAATGTATATTTTAGTTAAGGGAAAGCATCTAAGTCTTCAGTTTTATTTTTCTTGTTGATTTTTTGCTGCCAAAGCTACAAATGGAGAAGAGTTCAGTAGAACTAAAGTGATGTAAAATGAGAACTAAAAAGCACTTTCCAAAAATTAACTTTTTCATTGAAGCTTCAGGTTCCACCTGGTTTCAGGGACTCAGCTTTGCTCAGCTGAGCTCAGTGTTTTATGGAATATCTGGAATTCCAAAGTTTCACATCCAAACATAGATAGAAAAATAAGTATACTGATTTATAAATAATGATAAAGTCTTCTGCAAACAGCAGGAGAAACTTATCATGTAGTTTGTCATATCTTAAACATAATTCAGTAGGGCAATATGTTCCAGTCCTGTATGGCTGTGAAATTGGGGTTCCATAATATTTTGCATTTCTTTGTCTCAAAAAGAAGAACCATGAAATTTTGGCCATTACTGAAACTGGATGTTTAGCTCAAAAGGTTAGAGATTTTTAATTCTTTTGTTTTATTTCTAGTGCAGCTAATTTGCCTTTTTGCAAGTATCCTAGCAACCTTTTTTTCCCTCCCCTTTCTCCAGTACCGTAAAGGTTAGGTAAGGATTCTGGAGAGATGGGCCTAAAATATAAACCAAACTGACAGAAGAACATTTCTTAAAGGCACATTTTGCTTTAGTAAGAGTGTGACAATTACAACACATTTTAAGGGAGAGGGGACAAGGAGCAGAGAAACAATCCTGAAATAACTTTTGACAGTTTAAAACTCTTTGAAATATTAGGGTGAATAAGGGCTTAGGCTTCCCAAAGAGCTACCTCAGAACTAGGGAGCATTCCCTACAGAGATGTGGGGACAAGTCCTTTAAGACAATATTTGGTGAGAGGAAAACTTGAGGCAAAAATGATTTGTTGAAACATCATCAAAACCAGTTTGTTCTGCTGTAACAAAACCTTTACAGCCAGAATGGGGAACTTTCAAAGTTCTCCTGTTTTTTTTGCAGCTCTGCTAAGTTAATATCAATAATGCAACATTTAGATGGCATCAACAAATACCATTTCCTCATCAAGCTTCACTTCTATGGGTGCAGGTCCCAGCAGCTGTTGGGCTCAGTCAGACCAGGGTTAAGCTCAGCCTTAAGTTAATGCACTGGAGGTACTTGGGTTACCTATTTCAGCTCCACACTTGCTCCTGACCTGCTGGAAGGTTCTGGGACACAGCATTCCCTGACTGGAAAGCTTTATTTAGCCATTTATGAAATTTTAATTACTTAAGTCAAAGTCTGGTAGGTCTTGGGCATGACCACATGAGATTAAGGCAGCACAACTGCTGGAAGCTGTGCAATCATGTTATACAATCAGAGGCACTTGGGGCATTTATTTGTTGTGTTGTTGGTTTTTGTTGGGTTTTTTTGGTGTGTTTGTTTTTGGTTTTTTGTTTGGTTTGGGCTTTTTGGTTTGGTTTGGTTTTGTTTTGGGTTTTTTTGGGTGGTGGTGCTTGTTCTCCTTTTAAAGACCTTTTTGGGCTACCAGACATGTTCAAGGTGGATGCATAACCCAAGTATTTCTGCTTTGTTCATTTTAAAAGCCTTTTGATCATCTATTCTAAGCCTCATTTTATTCCTATACTTCCATTAGGAAATAGCTATTTTGAAGTCATTACAAGGACGATAGTTTTTCAAATAAAGCAGGGATGGAATTAAAATTCAGCATATTTTAAACATAAAGGAATAAAATTGCATTTTTTTGGAGTTAATATCCTTGTTTTAAAAGGCTTTCATTTTTAAAAAATGAAGATTTCTGTACACTTGCACAGCCTACATAGAATCAGCAAAAAAAGCCTGTTAAACGCCTGAGTCTTTACTCATAGTAAGCACATTCATTGATTAGTGCTTTACAAAAACTTGGGCCTTCTTAAGCATACGTGTTCTCAAACGTGTTCCATCTCCTCTGGCCATTCCCATCGGTTGGACTACAGGAAATGTTTTTTGGGGAAAAAACCTGCCAGTTACGGAAAGCAGCCACCAGAGGGAGCCTGTACCTGTGCTGGTGCAGATGTGATCCTTCAGGAATAAAAATAACCCCAAACAAATCACCAAAGAGCAAAAATCCCTGAAAAAACCCCCACAAGAACCACTACCCCCCCCCCGCACACACACACACACATCCCAAATAGCTTTGCTGTAAGACAGATTGATCTGTGTTAAAATGCCTTCTGTGCTGACTGCACACCTATGCCACAAACTGACAACTTCAGCAGCAGAAGCATTTTTTTGTTTGTTTGTAAAATGTTTAATAGTTCAACCTTTTCTATTCTCAGTTCCGAGTTTGACCTTTCCCAGCTGGGAAACCAAAGGCCACCATCGGGAATGAGCCCCACTCTGCTGTTCCTCCCCAGACCCCCAGCACTTCATGGTGTATTCCTTGACCAAGGGTTGGGAATGATGTGGAAAATTTGCTGGGAGCAGGAGCCACTGTCAGAAAGGGGTTAGGAAAGCTTTTCCCCCTCACATGCCTTTCAAGGTGGATTCCCCATCCCTGGATGTTTTTAAAGTGAGCTTGGCCGTGGCACTGAGTGCCATGATCTGGTAAAGGGACTGGAGTTGGACCAAGGGTTGGAC
>JAWWLZ010000025.1:18292307-18313836 GCA_035041345.1 Poliocrania exsul
CTCAGCATGGGTACTGTGTCAAGCACAGAGTTCCATGCCATTCAGCAAACCTCTATGTATTTTTGGCCCTTGAAAAAGTGTCATGACAAGAAAAAAAGGTTTAGATGCTTGTTAAAGGTATTTCCCAAGTATGGCTTTGTAGATTCAGGGCATTGACAGAAAGGGTGGTTGCTTGGGGTTTTCAAATGAAATTAAAGGAGAGATTTTCTTGTGTGCAAAAAATTAGAGTGGACACAGGCTGGATAAACAAAAGAAAAAAACAGAACCTGTTTTTTGGTATTTTTTTCCCTATTTTCCACTATATTCTTATCTGGCAGCAGAATTATTTTGCTGTGTCAGGAGGACTTCCTGAGGAAGACTCATTAAATATTGCTATGGAATTCTGCTAAAGGCTACAGAATATCCATCAGTGCAGGCCTGAAACAGGCAGAGTTGTCCTCTGTGTGGAAAGGGAAATCACTGATATTTTTTCCAAATTCCCTTCAGCAACTATTTAATTATTTGAACTCTACCTATTTGGTTGAGTTCATAAAGGAAAAATCAAGCCAGTAGAATTTGCCTGAATTGAATTAAAAATCATACTGTAGTTTACTGTATTTTAGGAAGACCCAGGAGCTGTAAATGTGGACCAAGGGTTTGAGACCTCCCAAAATAGCTCCTGTCTGTTTGCAGCTTTCTTTTTTCTCTTTTGACCTGTGAGTTTTTCTTTACTGCTTTGTGCCCCTGTTCCTTTTCATGTCTTAAGTTTGGGTTGGTTTTGTTTTTGTTTGGTTTGGGTGTTTGTTTGTTTTGTGGTTTTTTTGTAACTATGGTTTAGTAAAGGGCCAGTGAGTGTGAGAAATATATTGGCTGAGTGATTTTTTCAATTTTTTTTTTAATTTTTCTGCCACTCAGGTAATGGTTTTATGTTGGTCTGTTCTGAAGAGATAAGAGTTTACCATCATTTTTAAGATGAGTTTGTGGCCAAGAGCTCACTATGAAGGACTTAAGTTTGACAAGATCATGCAAGAGTCGCCAGTATTTTGTGGTCTGTAGTTCTCATAATTAGCATTTAATTAATAGTGAATGACTGGGAACAGCTCCACAGACCATGTAAAAGGCTCAACACAAACTTTGAGAGCTGTCAGCTTGACTTGCCTTTCTTCTGGGTGCTTTCAGTTTGCAGCTGGTGCTGTGAGCTGAACTCACTTATGCCACTCCAGGGGAATGGAAAGGGGGATTTTTGTCACTGGGTGGATCCTGCAGAGATGAGTAGAGGGAAAATTACAAAAAGAGTAAAGGAGTCATTTGAGATATTGAGAGATGACCAAGAAACTATAGAGCAGAGGTGAGTGAAACAGTGCAAAACTTTGACAGGATTAAACACTCGGGCTTTGTTAAGAAGAAGTTGCCATGACTTCAGTGAAAGGGGTTGAAGGAAAATAGGTCAGGAATGGTTACAGAAGTGAGGTGTTCTGTGTTTAACCACCACTCTCTGTCTCACTGTAGATAGAGATATACACAAACACACACTTACATATAAAAATGGGAAAACCAATAAAGGTATATACACAGTAGCTGCTTAGTAGTGTCATGTTACATTCAGATAATTGAAGTGCTGTCTTTATTGAGACAAGAGTTGACACAAGAAATACATGTTGTTAATTGCAAGCAGTATGAGAAATTTTAGAGAAAAATCTGTTGTGCAAAGTTTAATTTTACTTTTTAATTTAAGGTGCGTAGAAATGGATAATGAATGGAACAACATTCAACCCTACCAAGTATTAAAGAGGAAGGAACTAGGCTGGACAGCAGCAAAAGTGGTTCAGCTAGGAATTATTCACTCTGTTATGTGTAGGTCACACTAAATATGTTGTAAGAGGTAAATATTTTAGAGCTGGGCAGCTCTAGCTGTGGGATTCTTGCTAATGTGACCACTGGGAGTTGTCAGGTTGCTGATTTGAGAAAAAAAGCCAAGTATGGAATGAAGTGAATTTCCAGAAATGGATTCTGACACTTTAAAGACTCTCCAGCAAATTTCTCTCAATCTGTGACCTATACAGTATCTTCTAAAAGCTGAAATACATCTTTGTAATCATTGGAAGCTGTTGGCTGGAGGGTACCAGCAGGTATGCAGCATTATCTGTCAAGGATAATTTGTAGCACTTTGGGAAGCTGATGGATGTTGTGTTTCCTGTTTTAGAGTTTATATGACACCTTAAAATGAGAGGTTTGTACAGTGCACAGAGTCTGTATCTCTTGTCAGTTCTGGATACATAACTTTCAGAAAAGTCAAAGTGTCAGTTCATGTTGACCTGCAGTGAGAATTTGGCTCCCATACTCTGTTATTTCATATGCTTTTAGTGACTAAACCTGCTATAAATTCACTGGGAGTTTGTGTGTGTTTGATTTAACAGTTGTAGCCATGCTTGTTCTGGAGGTATTTCAGTGATTACCACACTGCTGCAATGGGAAAAAACCTGCCCCAACCAGCCCATTTTTAGTTTCCTAAGTACTGGACTAATTATTCCTATGTATTGAGGTAGAGAAGAAGTCTGAAAAGAATAATTTCTTTTCAAGGTATTCTCTTTCTCAGAGGGATATATATCCTTTAAATGGTATTAACACTGTCAATATGTCATTCTTGCCCATGTCACCATCCCCTAACTGAGCTGCTTGGGATCAGGAGAGGGGAGGGAACACAGACCTGAGCAGAGGAGTCCTCAGGATTCTCACCAAATGTTGAGGACAGAGTCTGGCCCAGAGGAAAAGGAAATGTTGCCACCTGAGTTCCTGGCTGGGCAGGTACAGATGGTTAAGTGACCTCAAGAGCCTGTTTGGGTGGTGTTTGGGAGTTTTATAAAGAAAAGTGTCTTGGAAACTGCTCCAAATCAGAGAGGGAACATGAAAGGACCTTCCTCAAACAGATTGAATCAGTTCTTTAGCTTTCCAAACCATGAAATAATGCAAGAAGTACCCCAGTACATTCCTTTCCACAATATCTTGGCAGCTGATAACCCTCTTTCTATTATAGAGCCTGGTACAGCTCCTCACGGTGGAACACTTGAATAAAGACACTCTTTCTCAGTAAAATGCAGTGTTCTCTCAGCCAATAATACAGTGTGGTGAGCTTTCAGAAGGTTTGCTTTCAAATTTGGTTGCTTTTCAGCTAGGAGTATGCAGAAGTAGCACTTATCTCCTGATATGCCCCTCCTCAACAGTTCCAGCAGCAGAGGAGCCCTTCTTCCTCTCAAATGTACTGGGCTACTAAACTGAAAGGTGGTTTTAGTACATTCTCAAACAAATTAAAACCATTTTCAGTAAGTATATAATACCTGGTGAAATAATTTCCTCGTGGGATTTTATCTTTGTAAATTTTGCTGGGGATACATGTTCAATGTTGTTAATTGAAAAAAGCAGAGGTAACCCTTAGCAACAGTGTGTTCCTGGCATGTAGGTAGCTAAAGGTCTTTGGGTGTTGTCTAATTTCTTGCTGAGTATGTTATTTTATATGTACTTAAAGGATGCTGACAAGTTTTTTTATGGCTCTATCCATTTTTATTTTTTTTAATCCACATTTATATTTAGATTCAAGTTAAAATAGACTTCCAATATTTGATACTATAAGCAGAATAAATCTATGCTGTAGTAAGTGTCAGGATTTTGTTCAATCTAACCAAACCTCAGCATTTCTGACAGCCTCTCTTCAGAGAAGTGTCCTATTATTCCACTTAAACTTCCCTTTTCTCATTAGACTCCTGCAACTTTTATCCCCTTTCTTCTGTGTTATGTCTAGGAAGAAGAGGAAAATCTTCAATAACCTTTAATCAATTTAATTGTGTGTGACTAGAGGCAGAGAAACCTCCAAGTAGAGTGTCTTTGGGTGTGGGACCCATTGCAAAGCCTTCCTGGCTGGGGTTTAATATTCTACTTGCAGGCTAAATATCCTGTGTGGCCTTAATACTTTGCTACTACTGAATTACAAACCTTGCTCTGGTTTGAGTTAACCTTTGCATTCCAAACCCACCTTAACAGCAGTGGAACTTGTTTGCTGCAATATTCTGCTCAGGATGTTCAAATGTCACCAGCCCCTGGCTCCTTTCCCAGGCTCTTGGATGGTTCAAGGAGCTGAACTGCTGCAAATTCTGAAACAACAAAAAACACCCCCCTCAAACAATGACAATAACAAAACAAACTCAGTAGGTACAATAAATGTTTTCCAACTTTCATCAATTTCTGTTTTCAAGAAGATCCAAAAGTAATTAATTATGTCTTTAGTGCAAGACAAACCTTTCTCAGAGTGAAGTTTCACATAGTCTCGTGTTGGTGCCAGCAAACTCTGCTTAGAATGGCTTGTGCTAACCAGTGGCCTGTTCTGTAGTAACTCAAATGGTTACCTACAGCTGCCAGGGGTTTGCTGTGCTGGTAGTTAGAGTGCTCTCAGACTTTTATCTCTAAAAGAATATTGGGGGTTTATGATTCTTTATTTCCTTAAAGAAGTGGCAATAGTGAATTCTAGTGATCAAGTTTCAAGACATTTCAATGAAATGCCTGTTAAGATATTTGTCATTTAATTATGGGTGTTTGACATAAAGATACTCAGCTTTAGTAAGTCTCGATATGTGTAAGGGCAGAGTTATTTCTTTTCACCCAAGAATGATGCAAACCAGCTAAACCAAACAACTCACTGTAGGCTTCCATTGTTCAAATGCTTGCTATTTGAAAACAGAGAGGAGAACATTCCAAACGGAGAGGAGAGCCTTCAGTGCTGATATTACTGCTCCTGTTCATTCTGTGCATTCAGAGTTAAGGACAGTAAGGTAATGTGGGGGACTTGCAGGGTAGGTAAAGAGGAGGAAGACCTGGAGGAAGCTACACTTTTCATTTTTGTTGATTTATGTAAGGTCATGGCAGCTTTTGGATAGAAGCTGTATTGCTGAGGAGCCAAAAGCTGTGATCTGACCCTGGAATACACCAACCTCACTTCTTGGATGCAGGGGAGAATTTTTAAAATGCTCCCCCATTTTGTTTTATTGAAGCTGAATAATAAAAGAATAGGGGCAGATATGAGAGTTCTCTACTGTCAGGTTTAACTGAGGCTTTGTGAGGAGAATTTCCTCTTCTGAATCCTTCCCCTTCTCCAAAGCAGCACCCACTGCTGCTGTTTCAGAGGTTTCCCAGGAGAGTTTGGGTCCAGCACTACGGGGGCTGTGCTGTGCCCGTGGAGGGAATCCCTGCGGGCCTCTGGGCAAGGCTTTCTCCTCCTTGCATCTATTCTTTGCATACATTGCATGTTATAGTTTAATTAGAAGTTCTGGACTTGTTGCTGCATTCTTTCCAAGGGAAACACCAACCCTTTGTTGTGCTTGAACAAAGAAAATACAAAACAATTGACAGCACTTCATTGGAATTAAACACTCATTATGGTGCTAACAGTTCAAGCTGATTGGCACCACGTGTCTTTTTTTTTAAACAGAGCAGCAGGGATAATTGTGTTGAGCCTATTAATTTGCCATTTACTTTCTATGACACTCTAGAAAAGTATCAGGCCAAGATTTCTGGATGGGTAAAGTAGGTGTCTGGTGTTTGAGGCTTTTTTCAAAGTATTCAGAAAACACTGAGCATTGTCTTTCTGCAGGGAACTCCAAGGAACTGGTGGCTTTTAAAAATCCTTGTCTCAAACCTTCACTGAGAATTGTATTCTTAAGGCAAAGATGTCTTTGGTGTGTGAAACACTTTAATCATGAGAGAGGAGTAATAACACTTATTTATGAAGAATTTTTTATACAGTGAGGGAAGAAGAGTATGGGCAGTGAAGGGACTGGCTGCTGCACAGGATTACTTTGACAGCTGGACATAGAACATGGTGCAAGTCTGAGCTCATTCTGCAAGCTCTGTTGCTGGAGGGTTGTCCTGTGGCAGCTTTTGTCATGAAGTTCACACCTCCATGACATGACAGAGCCTTGTGCAGAGGATCCAGGCTGGTTGAACTGTTTGAAAATAAAGCTAAATGAAAAAAATTCCATTTTACAAGTTTGCCTCAGTTTTATTTTTCATCTTAAAAAAATACTATTCTAAAGGTAGTATGTGACTTTGAAATGAAAATTAGAAACTTTTTAAGCAAAGCAAGAATTAAAATTCTTTAGGGTGCCCTGCTTGTTTTATGAGTTTCAGAATAAGTTTCTGTAAAGAGGAGTTCTTTGCTTTGTTATCAGGTTTCTGTGTTGGACTATTCTTGACATGACTTTCATTGTGGTCACCCACAGCCTGTTGTCAGAACACACTCCCTGCCCTTTTATTGCCTAAACCCTTTTCCTTATCGTATTATATTATACCACTTTACCATATTATCAATTTATCATATTATACCACTTTTTGTCTCAGTTCTTTCAAGTAACACCCTATTAAAGGTGAGCTAAAAATTCCAGGACTTCTTTTGCTTTCTAAAGGGAATTTTTAAAGAGGGTGGGCTTCATCCTAAGTAGAATTCCACATATAATCTATCAAACAGCTTAGAAGAACTTGAGTTTTGAAGTATCTATTTCATCAGCCTTTCTGTATGATTATGGCTAAATAATATTCTCTTCTGTTCTAGAGAGCAGATACAAAATCTATGCTTCCTCTTCTTGATTAAAATACATCTTTCATTAAAAGCTACCTCTCTTCATTTTTGGCTGCAATTTGGTGACAGTACTTTAGGTTCTTTGTAGGTCTTAGCTGGCTGAGGGTGTTCCCTGCTAGATCATTTCTCTCCCCAGTTACCTGGTGCAAGGAGCTTTGAAGAATAAAGCTACTTATTGGATGAGGAGGAAATGTGAATGAGGTGACAGTAATTTTACATTTAGCAGATCACACTTTCTAGTGCAAAAAAATTGAGTTAGCCCCCTGCCTGTTTGTTTGTTTTTACATTTTATTTATTTTAACCAGGAAAGTCTTCTACCTCTACATTCATTGTAAGATAAGGAGACAAACCTCAGGCTTTAGAGTTTGGGGTTTTATTTGTGCGTTTTCTTTAATCTGTTAAATTCTGCCCTTCCCAACTGGCAGTAAACTTTTAGTCCCAGCCTTTCTTTCAGGCATGGCCTGGCATTATGTGGTCATACTTTCTATCCCTGAATTGGTTGCCTTGGACAATAACTGAGTCAAATACAAAAGGAAGAATCATTTCATGTGGGTAACTCAAGTTGGACGTTTTTAAACTTAATACTCAACCTTTTTCCTCAATATATATTTAATTAAATTATCTGTATTCCTGTGCACACATTACTTATATATATATATATAATATAGGGATTATTATAGGGTTTTAAACTATATTGGGGTTAATTTGGGGTTGGGCTTGATGATCTCAGAGGTCTTTTCCAACCTAATCAATTCGATTCTATTCTATAATTTTTTTTCACCCACCGTGTGGGAGGGAGAGCAGTGCCAGGCTAAGGCACTTGTAACACAGATTTCAGAGAAAATGTTGCTCAGGATAATTTAGATGAGGTTAAATGTTGAATACTTTTATGTGAAGGTGTGTATATCCATGTGCATCTGTTGTTTTAAGTTGTTTAAAAATGTTCAGGTAATCCCAAATCTCTGAGTGTGTGGAATTTAAATCCATATCAATGTCACCTACCAGTTAAATCTTATTTTTATAGCTCTGGAATACTGAGATTCCTGGAAAAAAAAATCAACAAAAAACAAACCAACAAAACCAACAAAAACCCAAACAACAAAATCTTTTAGTTATCTGAAGAGTTTCTTTCAGTCTTAAGAGTAATTGAAAAACCTCAGAAGAATTCATGAAATATGAAGTGTTATAGGGGTAAATTTTTGCTCTTGCTTATAACCTTTTCATCCATACAACCAAGACTACCCATGTTTTATTTACAGGCTCATAAATAATTTACTTTTTTTTTTTTTTAAATCTGAAGGTTTATTTAAAGTAAAAATAAAAGGACATAAAAGGATTGTGCATCTCCCAGAGTAGAGCATCATTCTTATATAAGAAAATCCTTCTCTCAGATACAATGCTAGTCCAGATTTCTGCAAAGGAGAATTTAATTCACTTATTTTTCAGTTCCCATATTCTTTAAACCCTCCCTTCCCAAACAGCCTCCTCACTCTCTCTCTTTACCTTCTTTCCTAAGGTAGCAAATACTTTGGCCCCACACAGTGACCTCTGAGGGGTGTTCATAAAACACAAGGACTTGTTTTCAGAGTTGACTGGCTGGTTTTTCAAATAATAGATGCAGTACAGAGTTTTGCTGACCACTTCTCCCAAAATAAGAGTTTACTCTTAGAATATTAACGTTCTAGAGTTCGCACTTTCTGCAGAAAATATCTGGAAAATATCATGATCTTTGACAGTTTGGGAAATAATGGTTATATAATTTTTTAAATATATATATATATATAATATGTAAAATTATGTAACATTATATAATTATATAATATATATAATTATATATGTTCTATATAATTATATATTATCTATATCATGATATTTAGATATTTTGATATATATAGATAATTAGATATATAATATAGATTATAATATAATATAGATATATAATGATATATTATATTATTTATAATATATAAATAATAAATTATCTATATATAGGCATAATTATATATCATCTATATAATATATATAATATATTATATATCCATATATTATTATCTATTATATAGGGAATGCATTATATATATAATCTATATAATTATTGAATATTATATAATTATATAATATCATAGTTTCTGTTACAAAAGGAAATTAAGGAAATTATAATTTAATATAGATATATAATTATATAATATATTATTTATAATATATAAATAATATATATCGATATATAGACATAATTATATATATCATCTATATAATATATTATTATCTATTATATATAATACATTTTATATATTATCTATATAATTATAGGATATTATATAATTATATATTATCATAGTTTGAGTTACAAAAGGAAATTAATGAAAGGAAATGTTAAAAGGTAAAAATAAAGGGTTTTTTTCTGGAAAACCAATAAAATTGGGGGAAAAAAAGAAATTTATTAATGAGGTGTTTTATTTTAGGCTTATATATGTCGGCAATAATTTAAAACAATTTTTTCCTTTGACTTTCTGAAAAAGCTGGTTTAAATTTTTTTTGTCTTTTGTTGCTGACCTGAAAAAGTTAAACTTTTCCCTTCATAACCAGTTACAAAATCAAAATATTCTGTTTTTTTTCCTTCTGTCTTCCTTTCTACCTTGCCCTGGTGCATTTTCAGTAGTCAGTCCCCAGGAGTCCTTGTTGGAAATCAATTCTGTTCTCTCCCAGTGCTGTTTTCCTGCAGTGTCACCACCTCTCCCCCCTTGTTTCCCCGCACAGACGGAGGGTGTTGGCCATCTCAGATGGCATCGAGCACATGGGCAACCTGCGCTGGGAGCTCGCCCTGTGCCTGCTCGCTGCCTGGACCATCTGCTACTTCTGCATCTGGAAGGGAACCAAGTCCACTGGCAAGGTAAGGCTGGAACTCTGGAAGTGACAGTGTTCTCCAAACCTGGGGTGTCAGGAATATGTATTTAAATCAGAACAGTGGAATTCCACATGTGTTGCTGTGAGGAACTGATAAGAGAAAACGCCGCAAAAATAACTGGTAAGAGAAAGTTTTTGCATCCATTAGCAGCAGGTATTTATTTCTGTGCAGGAAGAAAGGCAGCAAACAGGTGTCAAAGTAGGGTAATTTATACATTTGAACATAATTGATTACAACATCTCATTACAGATTGATTACAGGCAGGGTCTGGGAGGAGCTGGGGCGGTGTTTTCTTCTGGCATCAATTTTGGGGAGGGGTCTTTCTGTTCTTCATCCCCGAAAGAAGGGTCTCAATTAGTCTTCCTCTCCTTGACCCAGCTTGCTTCCTTTCATAGGTGACCCAGCCAAAACTAGTAGAAAAAATCTTGGCTAGCTACCATTTTGCTCTATTCAAATGTCTACCATTACCTGATGAATTCAGTTCTAGGCTACAGTACAGAGAACTGAGCGATAACCATGTCCTAGTAAAGAGAACAGAACATGCTTGGTGATAAGGCTAGAGCAAACAGGCCTAAAACTTGGGGAGGGGGTTTGGGTATTGGCCCTGTTCCTTCTCAAACTGCACTTGGGGGTTTATCAATTGTAAAATTCATTGTAATTAAGAATCACTTGTATCCTTTGTGTTGTTCTGTTTCTCTTGGTTTCATGATTGCTTTGCTTTTGGTTTTAATTTAGCAAGTGACATTCTTGGCCAGTTCTTGAGGCCTGAAATCAGTGCTGGGCTGTGTTGATTTCTGTGCAGGACATGTGCAAAACTTGAATTTTTCCCCAAACTGACAGGAATTAAAGCTCTTAGTCATTCTTAAGAGTCACTGAGAGTTTCAATGCACATAAGCAGAGAGAATTTAGGAATACAAATGCAAACAGAATATCAAAAGCAGAAATAACAAAATCACTCAAAGACAGATAAAGATGGACATGTTATGGGAAAAAAGAGAAGTATTTAGTACTTTTTGAGTAGATGACCTTCAGTACCGGACCCCCAGCAGAGAGACATTGGTTCACAGCCTAAGCCATGGGGTGATGGAGAGGCTGCCCCTGGAGTAGTATCAGACACAGCTCTGAGTAGAATCTATGAATAGTCAACTGCACAGACCAAAAGAGATTCAGTTCTGGAGGGAGGACCTAAAAAAAGCACCAGTTTCTCATGTGGGATCTGAAGGATAAAAGGAAAAGTCTTGGTGGATTGCAACACTTTGTGCATTTAATTTGCAATTGTGTATTACTTTGGAAGTGTGGTTGGATTTTTTTGCTTGTTTCTGTTTTGGTGGCTTACTTTTATAAACCAGCTATTTGAAATATAGTGGTTTTTTAAATGCAGAAAATGTCAGAGTGAAACTTTGCAGCTTCACCACACACATCTTTCACACTATCAAAATTTTGGCTGTAACTACTTGCTGAATTCTGTCTGTATTTGCCAACTGTGTCACTCAACCCGGTACTGCATTTTCCAGCAAATCATTTGCGCACACAGATTTCTGCAGCCCTACTTTCATCAAATCACTGCAGGAAAAGTGCTGAGAAAGACTGTCTGGGGATCCATGAATAGTTCAGAGGGGAGAGAGGGAAAGATCCTAAAGAGAGAAATACAGAGAAGCAAGAGTGGCCTAACAGAATGACACGATAAATGTCCACATGTCTTTGACATGTGCGCTCCAGGGAGGGACAGACGTGCTCTGGACTGTCTGAGGAGCTGGAGCTGGCAGTGAGCACATGAAACTCAGCAAGGCTGATATTTTTTTCCCATCAGGAAGAATGTCTGAAGATGGAGATCTATTCTACCATGGTATAATCTGGCCCAGGGGTGTGGGAGAAGCTTGTTGTGTGACTGCACATGCGTCAGGCACGCAAGGCTGGGCAGAGCTGCCCTGCACCCACAGCAGGAGCCTTTGGGGAGAGCCTTTGCTAGACTGTAGTGGTTTTAGCAAGGATGTATTTGACACTTCTACAGTTTACATGCAGAATTTTATTGTTGTTCTATTCTTAGGGTATGAGATTCCTTCAGTTTCTACCATTTCCTTGTTTTTTGGAAGTTGTTAACCTGTTTGAACTTTTCCTTTTTTTCCTTTTTTTTAATTTCTTTTTCCGATAGCTCAGCTAAAACCTCATCTCACTGGTGGGTGAAATAAGTTGCATTTGCCTTCATTCGAGTATGATTTTGATAGCCATCTTTCTGGTGAGGTTAGGAACAACAGCTTGAGAAAGGGATGTGTGTTGCCTGCTTGAAATGGGATGATAAGCAGAAGAAATATCCCCATAGTCTTGCAAGAGAAGTGCAGAGAAAATGAAATTAATATCCAGTGTTCAGCTTTACAGGTCAAAACCTTCAGAGATTTAGATCAGGGTTCTGTAAGAGGTAGAGTCATCATATAATTGCACTCTTTGAATCAGTTTGACATGAGCAGCAGTTCTGTTTCCAAAATCCTGAGGAATGAGACTGGCAGAGGGTCCATTGCTGCTCAAGAGATATGCAATAAGGAGCTTTCATAGCCAGGATTGATCATTTCTTTTTCCAATTCCATTCCTGGAATTAACAAAGAAAGCTTTTTTTCTACATGAATGTGTGACACTGCAATGTTTCCAGTGCTACCTTTTTTTTCACCCTGGACATAAATTTACTGTTTAGAATTGTAATCTTCTTATATTTGCCACTTATTAGAGCCAAAGTCACTGCACATGTGTGCCATGTCACTGCCCTTCCCACACCAGCTATGCAGAGATGGCAGTCAGGTTGTGAATGCTACAAAGGAATTAAATGCTCTGAAATAGAGCTGATGGAGCAGATTTTTGGGCTGCAGTTTCCATGTCTGATATACTGGCATTTCTCATATTTAAGCTCATCCAGTCATAGACTTTCCCATTAAATTGAATTCATTACATGCTCATTTCCAGGAAAGATTTAAAATTGATTCCTGGATTTTTTATCGTAATAGTAAAAGTGAGTTTAGAGTGGCCTGTTAAATTTATGAGATACTTTACTTGGATTGAATAATTTCAATGAAACAACAAATTTATTCAAAGCATGAAATTTCTCACAGTTTTATCACCTTTGGAAACATTTTCAAAGAAGGGTGTCTGGGGCAGGATAAAGAGAAAGAGGCCAGGGCAAACAGAGGGGAAATGAAGAAGGTGAGGGAGAGGCTTCATCTCCACACAGTGGTGCTCTCTGAGATACTCAGGAGGTTGATTTACTCTTTCTCCTTTTTTCACTCTGCATCCTAGCACATGGTGGAAAAAACCCAAGCCTTAAAAGGTTTCACAGAATAAACTCATCATTTTCCAACCAGCACTATCACAAAACTCGTGTCCTCAGACTATGAATATTTAATAGTTTAAGATATTTAATGTATTTAATGTAACAAAGTTTAACTCTGAATAAAGTGTTTGTGACACTGTTAATAAGGTGTTCCAAACTTTTCCATTGCTGTCCTTGAAATTCAGCACTTTCTCACAAAGCTTTTCAGCTTTCCTTTCCAACAAATGTGGAACATCAGAGTAAGTTCAGATGGTTCTGGCAACTTTCAGGTGAAATGTATTTGTGCCTTTTCAGAGGTTCCTGCCCTTAATTACTCAGTCTCAGATCTGCAGTTATTTGCATGCTGACTTTCACATTCAAATGTTGCATAAATGCAAAATACAGGGTCTTTGAGTGACAAACTCAGATTCAAAGGGCGGGGGGGGGAAACAGGACAATGTAAAGTTATCATAATGTGAGGTGTGTATTGCAACCTGCCAAGGTTGGTACTCTGTGATATCCATCTTATGGAGAAGGGTTTCCAGTAGCTGGAATCAAATGCTTCCAAAGGTGAGGTAAGAACTATGCAGAAGGCTGAAGGAAGTTAATTTGCTAAATGTTTAAATTATCATTCTGTTCTGTAATCTTAGGGCTTGGTTCAGTATCTTATTTTTCCAAAATATTTTTGATTCCTAGTTATGCCAATTCTGAGTATTTCTGTAATGTACAAACCTACATAGTTGCTGAGTCCTGATGTTACATAACTAATAAAATCTTCAGGTACAAGGGAACCAGTTCTGGACTATTCATTTATTAATTTAACTAAATGTCCTTGTGCTTTAAACTTTGAGAGAGAGAGACCAGAAGCTGGCAATGTATTTTTCCTAAATTGCTTACTGCAGGAAGTAATCCAAACATTTTCCTTTTTTTCTTCCTATTTTCATGAGAGTTTTTTCAGACAGTGATCATTCCACTGAGCTCATAGTCACACCTCACAGCAACTTCTGCCCAGTTCCTTTTGACCTGAGGAATCTGCTGGACTCCCAGTTACAGAAAGGCATTAAAAGTCAGTGTTGTTCATCAGTGCATTCCTTTCCTGCTCAAGCATCTTGGTTACTTTTTGCATGCATTGACACATCCCTGTCTTTTGCTGATGTTCCTGGTTTGAAACTCTGTCAGAGACTTGGATTTATAGAATCACTACATTGTACATGTTGAGAGGGACCATGAAATGTCTCCTCTGCAGGCTCTTGGTTAGAGAACGTTCCACACTGACCTTGGATCAGTTGTCTTAGTGTTTGACTGGCTGCGTCTTAAAAACCTTCAAGGACAGAGATTTCTCATGTCTTGGGGCAACCTGACACAATGCTTAATTTCCCTCATGGTGTGAGTCTTTAATGACATCTTCCCTACCTGTAGGTTCATTCCAATATTTAATTTTGTGACTGAATTATCCTTTTCTTAAAATACCTTGTCATATTTCTGTTATCCACTCCAGATCAAAGCCCGTTTTTGTACCATCTGTGTTCAACAGAGCACAGGTTTGAGTATCTCCAATTATTAATGCCCACAAACTGACTTGAAAATACTTCTCTCTTAATAAGCTGAATAAACAGACTCAAAAAAAAAAAAAAAATCCAGTTGTTTTTTTTTTCCTAGACAGCATCACTGGCCTGTTTCTGAGTGGGAATGACAGCTAATCAGCATTGTGTGTCACACAGACATGGAACAACTGTCAGAATTGCTCCTGTCTTTATCCTCTCCAAGCATGATGTACCTGAGCTGTGTGCTGTGTGAAGGAGCTGTGCTTCTGCCTGCTCTGTAGATGAGGAAGGGCTGAATCAAAAGTGTTAAAAAGTAACCCAGAGTCTTGCTATCACTTTCAAGTTCTGGATATTAGAACATCTTACCCCACCTGCAGCATATTAATGGCTGTTGTAAAACTGCACATCAGGTTTTGTCATTTTATGCCTCAACATCCAATCAGCATTTTCTGATGTGAAGTGTTAAAAGAACATTGTACTGTCAGGATTTTGTTTAGTGTTAGAACATCACACTGCTTGTAGGACCACTAAGACTAATACTCATATAATTTGGGGGTCTTTTTGAATGAGTTCTCATTAGTAACATGAAGATAATCCTTTTCCAAAGCTAATCCCAAGTAGTTCTTCCACATTGTTTTGTACTCACCCACTAGTTGCTGGCCAGTATGTGATGAGAAATCCTCACATTGTGCAGGATCATCTGAAAGAGGGAAAAATCTCATGGGAATCCATTCTTCACATTTTTCTGGAACTAATCTATGTACCACAGAGACAGACTTCAGTAATCACTGGATATTGTTCTACCTGATTCTGACTTCTGAATCTTTTGATCCTTTCCTGTTCTTGGTGTTCAGTTCCCTGAAGTTCAACTTCATCCTGACATTAGAGTGTGTTCACTTTATGCTGTTTCTCCACTTGATGAACTTTACAACTACCACAGGGGGAGAGGCTGATGAAAATACAGACGGTGATGCTGAAAGGTGGGATCAGGAATGTTGCCGACTCAGAGCTAAAAGGCCCCTGTAAAAAAGCTGAGGATGTTGCTCTAAGACAGATCCTGATTATTTTTAGATCATAAGCAACCTTGAAAATGTCTTACACACTGTCTCATGAAGCTTCTGACATTAATAGAGTTCTGCCTGTCATTTGCTCTCCCTTTCACTTTGCAGCTTCCCTCTTACCCACGGCCCAGAGGGCACTGCTGAAAGGTTCCTCTGTGCTCACGTCTCCTGCAGTGCTGCATGAGAAAGAGCACTGGTACAGCTACTCTCTCTCCACAAACACAAGTTTAAGGTCCTTGATTAAACATTCCTGCAAGTCAAATGCTAAAATAATAGATTAATGATTGCACAGTATCTCCTCATGAAACATTTATGGCTTTTCTCCTAATTTATCACTGAATAGCCTCATGTTATCCCTGGCATCTCTAAGAAGGGTACTGTTCAGTTTGCAGTTCATCACTGGAAACTATCAGAAATGACCTTGTGAGCTTTCTTGGTGATGTAGTTGTTGTATAGAAACAGAAAAGGATGAGGTGCTCTGACATTTCACTTGTCACTTCCATTATTCATTCAAGTATTTCGCTTTCTACCATGACGCCAGTGGAAAAGGGAAGCAGAGAACTTTCTTTTCTCAAAGGAGCAGCAGCACTGCTTTACCTACCACAGAAAAACCCTATGTTGGGTTGAATATGTGTAAGTGATGGCATCATTTCTTCTTTAACTCTTATGCTATTGATTTTTTTGCTTTTCCTCTGTGTGTGCCTACTGCCTTAACCTTCAGCATTCTCCACAGGGTTCTGATGGGGCTCTGTCTCATTCTAAGTGTGATGTTTGGCAAACTTTGTTAGATTCTCTTTGGGCTTCCAGATTTCTCCTTGTTTGAGTATTTTGTTTAACCTCTACATGCAAAACTCAGACAAGAGTCTTGTAAAAGCTGCTAAGGTGCATTTAAAGCTGTGATCAATATGAGTGGTTTAAGATGTACCTTGTGAGGGAGCTGGGATTGCTCAGCCTGTGAAAAAGAGGCTCAGAAGGGACTTTCTGCTCTCTACAACTCCCTGACAGGAGGATGGAGCCAGGTGGGGGTCAGGCTCTGTTGCCAGGGAACAAGGGACAGGATGAGAGGAAATGGCCTCAAATTGTGCCAGGGGAGGTTTAGGTTAAATATTAGGAAAAATTCTTCCCCCAAAGGGAGGTTGAGCACTGGAACAGGATGGGCAGGAAGGTGGTGGAATCACCATCCCTGGAAGTGTTCAAAAGGATGTGGCACTTGAGGACATGGTGTAGTGGTGACCACAGGAGTGCTGGTTAATGGTTGGACTCATCTTGGTGGTCTTTGCCAACCTTAGTGATTCTATGAAACTACAGAATGAATGCTGTGACTGCATGGCTGTTGTCCTTTGCAGTCTGCACTGTTCCTCACCTCATTACCTCCACTGATCAGGTAGATTTGCTGAGCTGAATGCAGTGAAGGACCATTTAAGTGTCAAGAAATTTTTTAGAAGTCTGTATTAATAATATGTATTAAAACCCCAGAGATAACAGAAACCAAGAAGGTACCGTTGACTTAAGAGTTGGAGTTGATGATCCTTGTGGATCCCTTCCAACTCAGAATAGTCTGTGATTCTGTAATACATCCTGTTTGGCTTAGGTGTCTTGACATAGACCCATGAATAGTAACAGAAAAAGGGTTTGCTATGGAGTCTTGGCATTATTGCTAACCTGTGGGTGTGGGGGGCAGGAAACAGTCACTGAAAACCAATCCACTTACAGTGAATAAATGAGATGGCCATCAAAATGTACTAATACATACTTATTTCACATCCACATTTTAGCAAGGTGTGACTCAAGGTGTAGAGCCCTGGGTTTTTTCACTGTATAGTGCTTCTGGAGGCCTCTTGTCCCAGGTTGTAGTGTTGATAGGCCTGAATAATTCAATATAAAATAAGCATCTGAGCTGTTGAAAGTTGATTCCAACAAATCAAACTCTGCACTATGTATTACTAGGAAGGAAAAAATAAGGCTGCAACTGTATTTAACTCTTGGTTCCATTTTTTTTTTTTTCTGTTGAGAAAAATTCCCAGAATTTACATGAATAATTTAAAATGCAAAATAAAAGCTGTCAGGCTCTGGCTGGCTGAGTGTGGTGTCACCTCTCACTGCTGAACGCTCCATCTTTCTCCTTTAGCTTTGTTTTTGTGGTCCTGCTCCCTCCTCCACCTGCACTTGCAGGGCAGGAGAGGGTAAGATGGTTTATGGGTGTTTCACTGTACAGCCTCCAACTTCTTTATCCAGGCATATTAAGGGTAAATTATTTTCACACACCCCCAGCTTATATTTATTTTTATTTTGGGAATGATTTATACAGTTCTCAGGACTTCAAGATTTGAAGGTTTCCTTTTTTCTTTCCAAAGCTTAGCTTTTTGTTCTGGTTCTGGGGCAAACTGCAGTGCACTCAGTTTGAATACAACTTTAGTGTCTTTAAAATAATCCATAACACTGTTGGCAGACCTGAATACTGCTTATATTTCTGACTGATTTTGTATTAATTGAGAGAGGACCCAATTTTACAACTCTTTCATAGCAATGCCTCTCTCTCGATGTCAAAGTGCCTTCTAATTTACAATTGTGCCCAGCCAGGACTGGCATATTGAGCTAACCCAAAGAAAAGAATTGAAGAGAATATATTGATCTCCTCAAAAATACGAGCAGAAAGAGAATTCAGTGCATCAAGAGTAATGCATGAAAGAAGTGCGAAAGCTGCTAGAATTAGATTGTTCCTTTTCCTTGAGCTGATGACTGGCAACTCACTGCAAAGTACCCAAAGATACCTTGCTCAAAGACCCCAAATCCAGAGATGGACTTTTCATACCTTTTCCCCATCATTTTCTCTGCCCTCCCCTCAGGAGTTAAGCTTTGCTTGCCAGCAGTTAAGACTCAGTCTCTAGTCCCAAAGAAAATTTATTTCTCAATAGCAGGCTATATAAAGGTCTTAATGGATTCAATGAGGCAGAAAGAAGGAGTAAAAGGACAGAAGAAAAAAATAAGAGAAAGATGTGTGGAAGGAAAGGAAAAAAAAAAAGAACTAGGGCCCATTGTAGGAGCCCAGGAAAAGGAACTGGGCAGCAACGATTGTGTCTCCTGAAGTGTCTTTTGTTTTAGCCTGAAGTAACAGCGAAGAATAGCCCTTCATGGAGAGGCTTTAACACTCTGTCCAAGCCTGATCTCTGTATTCAGAGAGGGAAAGTAGAACACTCATGAGATGCATGCAGAGTTCCTGCTCTCTGCCTCCTCTCTGGGAGGGTTTCAAACGATTTTTTTCCACTCTCCTGCAGTCTGAGCATTTAAGGACACCTCGGATTTGTTAAAAAAAGATGTTTGTGTCTCTCTATGATTTTAACAGCCGGGGAAAGTATCAGATAGTAACCTTAAATCAAAATCAAGCTTTCATGAGTCCATTTCTCCCCAGCTGCACCTTACCAGCAGAGATGCACTTTTATTTGAATCCTTAGGCTGGATCTAAGCCCTGCCCACAGCTGAACAAGTCAAAAGTGTGTTTGAGTGCCCTAAAGGACAGTGCAGGGCACATGCAGGTGTGAGAGGTTTGGGGCAGAGCAATCCCCTGGCCTGTGAGTATGAAAATGAGGGGGCTGGAGTGGAAGGGGGCAGAGTGTGATACTTGCAATGGTCATGCAGTGCAATCTGCTGCAAATCAAAGGGGAAGGCAAAAGGCACAGATTAACATTGGGGTATCTCTGTAGGAGAAATGCACTGATTGGCTAAAAGTAACACATACAGGTTATTTTTTTCATTGAGGCCACCAAGCATTCTTATCTCATTATGAAAAACAAATGCACTGACCCAATGCAGAGATTTTAGAAATATGATAGTTTCAGTCATTTGTACCTACACAGCCTCCTGATGTTTGATTTGCTCTTCCTTACCAATTCTCTTTCCCCCACCCCAGCACTCAGTGAACAATTCCACACAGCAGAAAGCAGAACAGGAGCCAAAGTATCAGTTGTTCTCTTTGTTGTGATCATTGGTGGTGCTCCTGTGTCAGGGCTAATTATTTCTTTGGTTGCACAATGCTTTTTCTAGCTGTGATTTACCAGTGCTGTGAGTATATGAAGCTGTTTCACCAAACCAGGGGGCTGCCCATGCCCTGGGCACACAGGGTATTGCTTTTGTTGAATCTTAGTCCATGTGTTTGGAATATTACTTGCCCTTTACCTTGTGTGCTCTTGCTGAAGAAATCTCCTTGATCCCTCAACTCCAATACAGAAATAGGAGCCTTGGTGTCCATTTCTGGCTCTTACTCTTTTCATGATGCTTCAATGTCATGGATTTTCAGCAGGTAGTTTGTCCTCAGCTACTGCTCATGTATGGAGCTTCAAGGCTGGCTTGTTGTTTGCAGTTTGCAAAGCAGTTTTAGGTATCTATCCCCAGGGCACTCCATGCCAAGGTTATATGATATTAAATTTCTGCCAGTAGGAAGGTGGTCTCTCTGGTTTCTGCAGTCAGTACAGGCCAGATTTTTTACTTTATCTGCAATGTGAAGATGTCTTTGTAGTATAAGTTTTGTTTACAAGGCTGTTCTTGTGAGCTTTACAAACTTTAATTCTGCATCCCACCCCAGTGTCAGCTCAAGTGAAGCCAAACTCCCTCTCAAGAATGGGAGAGCTTAATGAAATAAATTGCCACAGGAGCAACAAAGGCAGCTCCAGGCAGCTGCTGGTGCTATGCTGGTAACTAAAACACACCCCCAGGAGCGAGTTGGCTGCCCTGCACCTGCTCTTCACTGCTGCTGCTGGGCAAATGAAACACTGGTGTGGTTAAAAAAGAAAAGAAAAAACTCAAAACATCCTGTATGTTTGATTGTGTCATAGAAAGTGGACACTTTCTATGGGTACAAGACAACTAGTGGACAATTGTGTTGTAGTGAGGCACTGCTCTTAATTAACTGTAATGAAAAATTCTCTGAGTTCCTTCCTGTGGTTATAAAATGTGTTCATGGCTGTCAGAGATAACTCACTGTGGTTCAGGTCAGTGAGGATTTTTGTGGTTTCTGTTGTATGTCACTTAGACCTGGAGTGCCTTAATGAGGTCAGAATCTTGGTGTACCAAGTTTTGGAGGAACACAGATTTTTCTATTCCCCTAAAAGCTCACTTTTGCATCCACACAGCAGTCAGGCAGGGATCTCTGCTGGGATGAAGGCAGAGCAGACATCAAAGCATTTGCCTAAAAGAGAAAAATAAATCAGTGGCAGTAACATACTCTTCAGTCATGCTGTCTTCCAGCCTAATATTTTATCATGTGATTCCTCTCACTTTTCCTTTTTCCTGTTCTTCTCAGACTGCAAATCTGCTCAAAACCACAATGAAACTGCATCATCACACTGTCAAACAGTGCCCTGCAAGTCAGGCTTGAGGTGATTTAGGGGCTGAGTTTAGAGGCAGGTTCTTGGTAAGCTGCAGTGCAATAAACCTTTATTCCAAGTGTGACTAACTGCATCATACAGGGGTAGCAGCCACAGGGAATGGAAATGTGGAGAATGAGGGTCTGCATGCTAAGGATACCTGTTAGTTTAGGTGGTAAGGCTATTTAGTGGACTTTTTTATTATACATAATGCACGGGGAGTATTGCAAATGCTTTATGGTGAATACCAGCTGTCACCATGGTGATAAGAGTTCATACTTCTCAGTGGATAATAGGAATTGGTCTGTCATCCTCTGGGTAGACAAAACCCCACTTTTTTCAATATGTGATGAGCTCTTTATTATCCTGTAAACATTCTGTACTTCCCAATAGAATGCTGGAATGGGTTTGGTTGTCAGGGATCTTTAAGGGTCATCCAGGCAATACACAAGACAATTCATAGAATCACAGAATATCTTGAGCTGGAAGGACCCAGAAGGATCGTTGCAGTCCAACTCCTGCCCTGCACAGGACACCCTGAGAGCATTGTCCAAACACTCCTGGAGCTCTGGCAGCCTTGGGACTGTGCCCACTACCCTCTGAGAGAAGAACCTTTTCCTGTTGTCCAACCTGTCACAGCTCCAGCCATTCCCTGGGTGCTGTCCGTGCCCTGGCACAGCTCCAGCCCATTCCCTGGGTGCTGTCCCTGCCCTGGCACAGCTCCAGCCCATTCCCTGGGTGCTGTCCCTGCCCTGGCACAGCT
>JAWWLZ010000025.1:18314737-18329163 GCA_035041345.1 Poliocrania exsul
TTCCCTGGGTGCTGTCCCTGCCCTGGCACAGCTCCAGCCCATTCCCTGGGTGCTGTCCCTGCCCTGGCACAGCTCCAGCCCATTCCCTGTGTGTTGTCCCTGGTCCCCACAGAGCAGAGATCAGTGCATGCTCCTCCTCTGCCCCTCCCAAGGAAGCTGAAGGCTGTGGTGAGTTCTGACCTCACTCTTCTCGAGTCTCATGATTACAAAAGAAAGTAAAGTTGTGAGTGTGCTACAGGGATGTGTTCTTTGCCTGTCAGTTTACAAATCACTTCTTTGCCCATCATTCACTGCACAAGATCAACTAATGCTGTGTATGCTCATAAAACTGCAGAATTGACTGATAAATCGTGTAGAGATGGTCACTACCATCCCTGCTTGAGTGCTTGGAAGACTGATGAACTACATTTCTAAAGAAGCCTCATATGTGACTAGTTTTTGTGCAAAGTTCTTGGGAAACTCCTTATTCATATTGTATTCATGTTTTATGTTTTTAATACTTGCAACTATTTAAAATGTCATTCCTTTACCTGCACAGGTGCTATCTGTGGTGTCTCCTTACTCCTTGCCAGTCAAGGCCTGCATGGCAATAGCAGACTCTGCTCAATATATTATTTTTGCTGACTGATCTTTTACCTTTTGTGGCTACCTGAAGGAGGAGTTCCAGCTGGGAATCCTCACCTCTAATCTTTTTTGGTAGTAGCATTGTACCCACCTCCCAGGCTGCATCCTGTGTCTTCTTTTCCTCAGTGGTGCTGTTCATTCAGGACTGTATGTGGTGGTGTTGGTTGGTTGAGGTTTTCTTTAAAGATACATGAGGAAAATCAAGCAGGACAAGAAAGGAATGCTTTGGTAATGCTGTTTTATTCTTTACTGTTCTCTGGATCAGAAGAATGAGTTGGCCAGAAATTTTGAGTTAATTCCAATGCACATTTAAGATCTTACCCATTTTGGAGTGACAGGAAAAATCATCTCCTGCCCTGTTCTGTCCCTTGCATCTCATCTGGTGAAATGTTTTTAGATTATGTCAGAACCAAAGCAGTGGTGCCTGCAGGGAGAGCTGGAAAGCCTGTTCAGAGTAACTGAGAAGTTAAATTCATGTACTGCCTTATTGGTCCCCCATTCCTGCCCATGGGAAACCAGTAACACAACTGGAAATACAGATGCTCAGTGGGATAATTCTGCCCCACTGTGAATTATTTTCATAGAAGTGGGGTGGTCCTATATGAGGAATTAATCATCTCATATAAATATTTTTTTAAGCAAAATTAAGGCTTCTGTGCACACGCACACACACACAAACACATGTATATATATAATTAATATCAGTATCTGTTGTGTATAAAGGCAAACTGGATGGCATTCAGAGGTCTGAAAATCCTGGAAGGTTCTGGAAAGGAACAGCTTTGATTTATAAAAGCTGGAACATTTTAAAGACCTTTATAAAAATGGAAAAAAACCCTCAGTTGATTAATTAGTCCTAATTTATATTAAAAATTCTTCCTGATTATTTTTTAAAGTTGACTTTTCCTTGATTAAATAGCAGTCTTTAATTCTGAGATATTTGTGGCTCTGCAAATTCTGTACTTGATGTGAGCTCCACATAAACACTTTACTTGCAGTAATGAGCCTTGCCAAAGTGCTGAAGTTTGCTTCCTCCTCTCCCTGCCCACAACCAGAGGGCATTTTTCTCTTTGTGCACTTGAATGTTAAACCAAAAAATAACCTTATAGCTATAGGATACCATTATTTCCTTTGCCATTCTAGTTCTAGACTGGCCCATTTATGATGGAGATGAAATAATGAACTTCAATGAATAGTCTCTTCAGGGTAAAAAAACCTACCAAATCCAAAACATACACCCCTCTTAAACAAAATACACCCCACCCACTGGGTACTAGGACCAATAATACCATGATTGTATCATCAGATTGCTGCTTTTGGATTTACACTGCTGGAGCACTGTCTGCTTGCTGAATTGCAGTGCCCATTTTGCTAAAGGTTTTCTGCAACTTTCTGCATTTAAAAACTACACTGCTGACCTCCACTTGCTTCACAGAATTATTTTGGGCACACTGTGTTTACAACTGTTGGAATTTTTGCATTAGCAGCGTGTTAACAGCATATTAACAGTGTGATAAACACACTTTCTAACTAATGGAGAGCAGGCTCTTAGGCATGTTAGTGTTGAGAATTGTTGCAGCCTTTATTTTATTTAACTCATCAGCAGAACTCCTCTGACCACACCCAGGCAGTTGGTAAGTGTGGGATTCATGTTGAATGTGGACAATAAAATTTTGGAGACTGAGGAAGCACCTGGAGGATGGAGGTCATTGCACTGAGTCCCTGGGATTTCTCTGAGTTGGATTTACTATAGATATTTATTTTGGAAGTAAATCTTCCTGATCCTCTCCTCTGGCATTTGGTGACAGCAACAGTGTGGTGGAGTTAATAAAACAGCACATCTAAAAAGTCTTGAAGTTCCTTAATTCAGGCTGTGCCCCTGTTGAGACTGGCAAGGTTAGTGTGGGTTTCAGAGCAGAATCACCAACAAGTGCTGTAAACCCGTGCACTAGTTTGAAGATTGTGCAAACCTAAAGCAACCATAGAAATAGTTTCCTATAAGCTTTAATCTAGTAAAGAGAAACAACTTCTTTAGACCCAGGGAATGGCTGGAGCTGTGCTAGGGCAGGGTCAGGTGGGATCTCAGGGAAAGGTTCTTCCCCCAGAGGGTGGTGGGCACTGACCAGGCTCCCCAGGGCAGTGGGCACAGCCCCAAGGCTGCCAGAGCTGCAGGAGTGTTTGGACAACACTCTCAGGGCCAGGGTGGGATCATTGGTGTGTCTGTGCAGGGTCAGGAGTTGGACTCAATGATCCTGGTGGGCCCCTTCCAACTCAGTGCATTCTATGATTTTCTTCATGCCCTGAATCAAATTTTACTATGAATTTGACCAAGGCCTATTCAGACTGTAAAGGATTCTTGAAATATAAGGAACTGTGATTTAAAGACATTCTTTAGGATCCAGCCCACTGTGATGATCAATCTCACTTTTTTAGCAGCTGTTGCCACATTGTTGGTGATTAGGTCATTATTAAGCTCTGCATGTATCAGGAAAGAAGCTGAGTATCTGCATTTACCATTATTTAGTGCTTAAATGCAGGTGCTCATATAATTAATTTCAATAATATGATAAAATTAACTGCTTCTACATGTTATAGGCATTTTGGGAGCTCTGGGTTTTACTGAGTAGGTCTGCATGGAGGGAAAATTCTATTCTTACAATCTAACAAATGAATGTTTTAGGGCAGGGTTGGTTAATTAGAGAATCATTATCCAAATATGTGAAAAATTATCTTTGCATTTGATCTAGACAGTGTATTTTTTGGATTAAATAAGAGGCTTGTAGACCTCCTCAAAAGAACCAACAAACTTGAAGAGCAATTTTAGCAGAAAGAAGACAGATCTTGATTTTAATGGCCCTGGGCAATCTGGAAACAAAACCAGCTGTGGTAATTAGCTTGGAAATAATTCCAAGTATGAAATATTTAGAAAACTTGATGCTGCTTAAGGAATACTTATGGGGAGAAATAGCTCATCCTCCAAGGGGATTGTTCACTCCCTTCAGCTGGGAATGTGAGAGCTGCAAGCGCAGGGATAGTGTCTGGTTTGGTGCCTTCTCACCCATCACCAGTTCTAAGTGCAGTCCTGGGAGAGGCTGGGGGAGTACTTTTGATTCAACCCTTCACCATATTTTTCTTCTCCTCCTTTTGGAACTTTTGACTACAGATTTGAATCAGGTAGGCAGATTTTTTTTTTTTTGAACACAGAATATTTGAAATGGAACTTGGGAAGTGCTGACAAGCATATAAGTTCAGACCCAACATAAAGAATAATTCTTGCTGAAAAAAAGATGGCAAAATTTTTTTCACCTATTTTAATGTGGGATTAAAGCCCCTAAATAATGACTTTTTCTTATTAAAGCATTTTTTTCATTCTAGAGAGATCTCTCTTGCACTCATTCAGTAAAAAGGATCCTGAAACAAAATGAAATAGAATGTGGGTGTTATTTTTTTATTGATTCAATTAATTTTGGAGTGAAATTTTCCTTTCATTGTAAAGGAAGGTGTTTCAGTGTGACTCAGACTTCTATTTACCTGTTTATACCTTCACCACCATGTGGATAAAAATAAGGACTTGCAGAGCTCTTCCAGGTACTGGTTTTTCTGTGTCCCAGGCAATGACCTCAGTGTGATGTGGTATTAGAAGTGTTTATTCCTTTCTGCTGTTATTATTTCATGTACAATCTTTTGCTTCCTGTGATCACTGTGCATTTAACAAGGTTCTTGCATCCCTTCACTGAGTGTCCTCTCCTGGCCCCTCTTTTCTGGCTCATCTCACACTCCCAGTGAATTTTTCTACTTTGATACTTATTCTCAGCTCTGAAATCTCATTAAATTTTCTTAGCTGTTGGTTTTTGAATTTATTTCTGCTCTGAGTGAAGCTGTCTGCACTCACACATGATTCAGTAGTAATTCAGAAGAAATTCTGCAGTTTATAGGCAATCTTGTGGTTTTCTAGATTATTCTGGAACAAGATTCCCTCTGTGGATAAACAAAGATGACAAACAGAAGATGATGCTGAATAAATTTATAAAACACAAAAAGAACATAGAAAAAACAGCCATTTTTCTGATTGTGCCCCTTAAACCCCTTCCAATCACACAAATCCACTCACTGGGTATCCTGTTGGGTTTTTGCTTTAGTTTCTTTCACTGCATACAAAATTTTAGCTTTAAAATGTAGGTTGATCTAGAATGTTCTTCCCCCTTTTGACATGCTTTTTAAAACCTTGTGAATCAGCTGTCATTCTTTTATACTGTTTTATAGCACTCCTCTTGTAAATCCAATTAATGTGGAAAATACCTCTTTTCACTTGACATTTGTATGTACATAAATGCTGTGGAGTCAGACCAGCAAACCCCTCTTTTTCAAACAGTTCTGTATAGAACATTTCACTGCCTAGCATGGCAGTTGGAAAGGTTTTAGAATGTTATCATCTGCTCTTAACATCTAAGAAGTTAGAATTTGTGCAAGTGGCAAACATTAGTGAAGCCAAGATGTCTCACTTGACTGTGGCATGTAGGACTATTCTTAAAATTTTCGTGGATGAGCTGGGCCTGGGCTCAGCTCTGATTTTCTAAGACCTTTGTAATACTGAGTTAAGGCTAGCAATTCCTGCATTGATACTGCCTGTGTTATTCCAACAGAGCAATAGAGGATTTTAGGACTAGGAGATTAGTAAGCCAGTCATTTTCTGAAGCATCAAGTGAAATTTTATTCCATTTATAAAATGCAGTCAATTTGTTATAATGCAAATAAACTTGAGGATTGCAGCTTTCAGGACAGAATTCCCTCAGCTTCCCAGCCTCAAAGTTCTGTTTTGTTTCTGGAATTCTAGTTCAGTTGTGTTCTCAGCAAGAGCCAAGCAAAGGACTAAAGTTCACTATTTTCTGTTCTTGTTTCACCTACTCCAAAGCTGCTGTGAGGTCGTGTGTGACCCTCAGGCTGGTGTGTTCTGGAGCAGCTTTAGCCACAGGAATCTCTTTTGGGGTTTTTAGAGTTCTATGGGTTTATGGCTCAATTCATTTCTTGCAGGGCTTCCTCCTTATTCTCAGCAGGGTTAGCATGTATTTTTTCTGCTTTTTCTCACAAGCAAGATCCCCTTCACTCAAACCTCCATGCCATGATCTGGCTCAGGTGCTCAGAAAAGCACCTTTTCATTTTGGGTGAGAAGTTCAACAGTCCCAGGAGTCAAATGTGAACCTATGCACACATTTGTACTTTAAATATACTTAGGTATGGAAAGATAAAACTGGCACCTGGTTCAGCTCTCATGATCTTTGTGGTGCTTCACTCATTAAGTCATTCCAATGATACCTAAATATCTATAGAGTTAACCTTGAGTGATACAGACATCTAAATCACTTAAAATTTTGGTATTTAAATATGAAATATCTATTTGCAGAATCTTTTGTCTTTCTGTACTTTCAGTTAAGCACCTCAGCATAGTTAAGAGTTGTTAGATGTCAGCAGATGCTTTTCCACATACTTATATGACTAAATATCTTTGCAAACTTGTGTTTCAACTACATTGTATGAAGAGAACTTGGTGCAAAAACGAGCACGCCAGAAATTTTTATTTTGTTTCCAACTGCTTCAACATTGGCATTGCTCTGACAAGGGTTTAAAAAAAGCAGTTGGAGCATTGGGATGCAAATTAACATACCAAGCAATTAAAGTCAATTAAAACAGGATGCAGTGTAATTAGAAACAGTTGTGCTCACATTGATATTCAGAGAGGTTCGATGTGTTGAAAGAAAAGAAAACAATTCAGGAAACTTTTAATGCCTACAGATGTGATGATGATACTAATAATGGCACTGATTTCTACAATGCCTCGTCCTCCCTCACCTCAGGAGCTCTTGGCAAGCAGGAGAAAATGAGAACTGATGCAGTGGAATTACTGAGAGGCTCCAACAGCACCTGCAAGTAGTGCCTTCTCTGCCCTCTGGGCACGGGGCACTGCCCTGTGGCAGTGCAGGAGGAGCTGCAGTTTTGCAGCCTCATTAACTGAGTGAACACTCACACCCATGAATTGTCAGCAGTGTCAGCTGCCTTGGGAAGGGGGTACCTCTCCCAAACGTCCCTCCTTGGCATCTCTTCCCTTGTTGTTCTGGATATCTGCATTGGTGTTTATGGCCAGAAATACTGAGCCAGCTGGGCTGTATTTATATCCCCTTCCTGCATGGCAAGCAGAAAGGAAGGGAGAGTCCTCATTCCTCTAAAGCTGAGGCAGAACTACTCTGATGGCAAAAAAAATACACTAGAGGTGGTGGTTCTAGTGCTTGCAGTTCTAACAGGTGTGGGTGGGCTGGGGAAGGCATTTGGAAAAGCAAACAAAGGTGTTTAAACCTGCAAGCCTGGATTACAGACTGTGGGATTACAAAGGTCCCTCTTGGGTACAGATAGCAGTGGGTTTGGCTCTTCCTTGATAGAGAACATACCCCCGAAGGAATCTGGGAAGGATGTGCCTCTGCAGGGTTGCAGTCTCTGCTCTGGTGAGATGTTTCAGGGCAGTGGTGGGTGTGCAAGGCAGCAGTAGAGGTGCTGCACATCAGGGTGGTGGAGGAAGCACAATGCAAGGACGTGTTATCACAGATGTTCAGGTGCAATACCCTCAGTGGCATCAAATGTGTGTGTCTGCTGACTGCCCTCTATTCAAGCAACTATTGATTCAAAACAAGTAGACAAAAATAGCTGACAAAGACCTAAATAGAGAAGCATGACAACCATTAGCTGGCTACACCATCCTTCCCACCCAGTATGAGACTCAGAGCAGGACCCTGTCCATCCTATGTATTTCTTTTTTAGTTCTCATTACCCAATGATCCACTTTTATTTGAAACTTAAATGCGTAGAGGCAAGTTCTAATTGAACTCAGCCAGACAGATCCACTGACACTCAATAATGTAAGCAGTGGGATAAAGCTTTTCATTTTGTATTGTATTGATCTATGAATTCATCAGTTCAGAGGTCTGAATTGGTCTCAATTTCCTGGGAAAACCATGGGTTGTGTTTTCAAAAAGGATAAGGCATGTGAAAGATCAGTAGATGCTTAAAGACAGTGAGAGTGAGGTGACTGAATATCTGTTACAATTGTAAGTTCCTCCATTTCTGAGGACACAAGATCATTTCAGGTTTGGGTTTAAATACTCAGCATGGTCTCAAAAGCAAATTGCAGTTCATTAGCTATGAATATGTGTTTAAGAGTTCTTTCATAGGTCCATTCTCTGATGTATCACTTTCATTTACATAGGCATGAGACTTGAATTTAAAATGCATGTTTTTCAGGACTGTACAGGTTGTGTTTTTCACCAAATCATTTTTCCTATTCTTGCAGCTTATTGAATAATTTTGGCTTGTGGAGGGCAAATGTATGAGTATTATCTCATGTTAGGATAGTTACACCTATTCTGCTATAAAGAATTATGAAGATTTAATTTTAAGGAGGTTATTCTTTAAAGAAATATTTATAGTGACATGGAATTTATCATTTAATCCATCTCTGAGTTTGAATACCTGTGTACTGCTCTTAGATTTTTATTGTAAAATGGGACCAATGCTGCTCAATTTTTCCTTTGGAAAACATGACTTCTTGAACATTTCCAGAAAAACTCAGTCATTCTTCATGCAGAGAAGAAACTGATTTGAGAGGGGGGAAAAAAGGGCCATATATGTGAAAAGAGAAACTGCTGGGCTTGAGCACCTCAGAAATGTTGCCTGAAGGTGCTTTGTATGATAAGGGTTCTATAGCAAATCCCAAGGAGATATACATAGCATTTGACCTTTAGGCTTGGTGAAATGTTTATTCCTTAAACACAGACATGCAGGCAAAGCAGTTATTATGACATGACAGTTTAGTAATTACCAGGTTGCATATATTGGTCTATAATGCATATACTTAATTAACTGCTACTATGACTCCCTTTCCCTGTCCCTGTGTTTGGAGTAGTACATGGTATAGTGTGCAGATACACAAAAGCAGAGAGTCTGGTCACCTGTCACAAAGGGAGAGAAAATAATGTATTTAAAGGGAGCTTCCCAATCTCTCTATAAAAAAGGTCAATATTGATCTTTCCTACAAGACATAAAGAATTCAGAAGGGAGTATGTTGGAGGACATCAATCACCTGCATGAGCAAAAGCATCAAATGCACTTTTCCTCCAGAAAAGGTTTTATTTTATCTAATGGCAAAACAGGTGTGGAAATGAGGTTTTGTTGCAGTTGGAAGAAAAGATTTCTCTAATGTTTGCTCCTTCCCCCTAGGTGGTGTATGTGACAGCCACGTTCCCCTACATCATGCTGATGATCCTCCTGATCCGTGGGGTGACCTTACCAGGTGCTGCCGAGGGCATCAAATTCTACCTGTACCCTGACATTTCTCGGCTCTCTGACCCACAGGTAGGACCATGGGCCATGTATTTATCTGCCTCTCTGACTGGGAAAACCTGCAAGAGTTTCTTGATTTTGAAATTTGAATACAGGTAATTGCTGGATGGTTGTTCATAGCTGGAGATTGATTTGGAAATGTGGATAAGGCTTTAAAGTCGTCACTGCTTATGTGTGTTGGAACACTTCAGTCTTTTAGTTGGAAAGTACCTTGGTTGGTAAATGAGGATTTCCAGAACTGTTCCATTGCAGTTGATGCTTCTTCCACTGAGGGGCAAGAACATTGTCCCTGGTTGAACAGGAACAAATTAAACTGAGAATTAACCATTTTATGGTTGTTTGCTTGTTCCAAATCTAAATCTGAGTCAAGATTAGTAGAGAAATTATTAATTGAGATGATTGCTATCTTTGAAACAGAAGTCTCTACATGCAACCAAAGAGGAATGACAGACCAGGAACTCTGCCTGTTTTATTGTTTCCAGTGTAGAGCTGAACATGGAAATAGTAGAATAAGTTGATTTTCTTTTCCAGTGACAGATAAGTAAAATAAAACAGTTACTATATATAATTTATCTGATAATAAAGAAGGAAAATGACAGCATCTCTATAGAACCTGACAGGTTGAAGACAATATTTTACTTATCAGGTTTGGCAATGTAGAAGACATAATACAGTGTTACTCCTAAGGCTATTACAATATAAATAGATCCCAAGGTGGAGATAGAAAGGAATTTGGGAATATTTGTCAAGATCAGTTTTTTCATCTGCCTAGTGAAAATGTGTCAGCATAATTTTTTTTTTTTACCTCTGCTTACTGAAAATTGGTATTTTATTGCAAAAGACAATAGAGGGGACCCTTCAGATAATTTCCTTGAAGTTTCTGACATGACTGACTTGTGTAAAGTTTGCTTTAAGCAAGAAATAGTCCCACAGAAAAAAAAACACCAGAAAGTGAAAGATTCATTTAAAATACTGAAAATTTTAGATAATTATGTTGCCTCTTTTGGATTCAACATTTCCATTGTTCTGTGTCAGCACAGATGGGAAGTGAAAGAAGGGCTTTGGAACTGGTGTTGGTGTCAGATTTCCACTGTCCAGCTTGCTCAGGGGTAGCCCCAGGTCAGCTGAGAGATCAGCACTGTAGAAGGGCAAATAACAGCATTCCCTGACACTCTCCCAGCTGGTTGGTTGGAGCACAGCATGGACTCAGAGTGCAGTCAGCCTGCAAGCCAGCCCACTTGGCACTGAACCCTGGGTGTCTGAGAACATAGGTGCCTCTGCTCTGTTTTGGGCAGTTCGAACTGGTGTTTCACCCACTCTGTGGTTCTGGTGGCTGAAGTTACCCCCTGCCTTAACCGGGATCGGCACTGAGTGCCCCTCTCTTGTGCCACACCGTGATCATTGATCCACCTGCAAAGTCTAGTATAGAATCATAGACTGGCCTGGATTGGAAGGGACCTTAAAGCTCATCTCATTCCACCCCCTGCCATGGGCAGGGACACCTTCCACCAGCCCAGGTTGCTCCAAGCCCCATCCAGCCTGGCCTTGGACACTTCCAGGAATGGGGCCACAGCTTCTCTGCCCAACCTGTGCCAGGGCCTGCCCACCCTCACAGGGAAGAATTTTTCCATGATATCTCATCCAAACTTACTTTCCTTTCACTTGAAGCCATTCCCCTCTGTCCTGTCACTATATGCTCTGTCTTGTAGCTCCTGTCAGGTCCTGGAAGGCCACAATTAAATCACCCCTAACCTTCTCCTTTCCTTGTAGGAGAGGAGAAATTGTATGAATAGGAGGTAGTTCTGCAGCTGAAGTGTTGGTTCCTTCTGTATTGCAGTGCTGGGCAAGAGGCCTGTTAACAGGATTTTGCCTGTGGATTTTTCACGTGCCACTGCCACCCCACTTCTGTTTGCCATTGAAGGAGGCCATGCAGGCTTAAGGGGCATTATTGCCAGCTACAAGGAGGGTTTCTATGCCTATTTACTCCCCTGGTTTCTTGTGCAAAGAAACACAGCATTGCCATGACAATTTGCCAAACACACAGTGTTAGTGCAGCAGCCTGGGAAGTGCAGAACTCCCCAGACACGTGTGTGTGTCTGCTTGTCCCACACATGCAGCTCAGCTGGGGCTAAAATGCCTTTAGGGAGTGCTCAGGGGATGCTTTAATGAGCCAAATTCCTCCTCTGGCTCAGTGACACTTTGACAGTTTTTTAAGCACCTTTTAGTAGGAAAGAAGCTGAAGTGCAATAGATGGTGAACACTAACACAGGTAGTTGAACTGTAGGATGAATTGGTTTCAGAGAATTATTTCTGTGTTCAAAAAATGCTGTTCCATCAAAATGGAAGTATTTTGTTGGGAATACTTAATTCAGTATTTGAAGGAAGATTTCAGTTATGGGTTGGATCTCTGGTTGGTTTTCAAGAAATGAAGGAATTTTAGCTTTTCAGTCATAAAATAGAATTTAGCACAACTAATTTTATCTTAAAAGTAGGGAAAGAGCATTGGTTTAGGTTTATTGCAGCTTTTAGTGGTAACAAGAGATATATATAGATATTTGCCATTTTAAGGAAATTAAGAACTTACTGTTCAAGCCCACAAACATTTGAGCAAGCCCCCATTCCATAGACCTTTTCTCATTGTTTCTAGAGCTCTTTGCCAAGAAGCACATATAGGACAAGTGAAAAAACCTTGAGATTTGTGGCTCTTTCCATCTTTACTCTGTTTTTTTTTCTTAATTTACTCCCCAGTACTCAAAGCCTAAGGCATGTGTACTAGCAAAGGGTGTTTTCCTCTTGAGTTGGGTGCCAGTTTCAGTGCCATTCCAGGGTGGGTACTGTGTCTGTATTAGGAGAGTGGTATTTGAACCCCAGTGCCAACTATGTTTACTGTGGATTAAATAAATTAAGTTTCTCCTCTAGGCTCACTCTAGTTTGAAGTTCTTGACTCTTTTGTCTTTGTGTAATTTGCATTGCATGGTTTGTTACAGCTTTCTAAGCAGCTATTCATCTGCCTTTTCAGTCCCTCTCAGCTCTCAGGACTGTGCTCTCCATTTCATTTTTATATTCCATCTCTTCAGCAGGCCGAATCCTCTTGGTCTGAAAATGCCATCTTTTGTCCTGTGTAACTGCACAGCTCATACCAACCACTTTTTGTCATAGCAGTGGAAGCTGCAAGAGTCTGAAATTATATTTAAGCTTCAGAAATGCTTTGCTGCACCAGTGGGAAGGTCTCAATAGCCTTCATGCTCAAATTGGCTTGAAATACATCCCTCACCCTAATCTGGCTGGTACAGGTGCTGTTTGTAGCTTCAATGTGGGCTCTTTCCTGAGTTATAACTCACACAAAAGAAGGACTTTATTAAGTTAATAGGATTGTTATGGCTTTTGTATGCAAGTCTGACTCAGAATGTGGTTCTGGTTGTCCCTCAAGGGATTTAAGTCACTTAATATGTAGTTGTACTTGTGTGTAGTGCTCACTGCTTCTTTTTAGGGAAAACATTTGGTTCTTTGTAATGGGATTTTACAAGCATTTGTGCATGGGAGAGGATAAATGGGTTAGGTAGGGTTATGTACTAGCAGATATACCAGTTTGATGGATCAGGAATTTGGACAATGATATGGAAAAACATACACATGGAAATTTAAACTCTTCTGTAGCACTGGTTTCTTAAAATGAGGAGGAAAACAGAAATAAAGATTTCCTGTTTATTGTTTGTTTGTATCCTAATAACTGGGTGAGTTACTAGCTTTTTTTAATTAAAAACAGGTATTGTTTTAATGAAGATATTCACTATGGCAGCTGTAGGGATGAGCATATCAACACTGACAGATTGCACAAGTCTCTGAATGGCTGGTACTTACCAAAATCTTGAACAAATTTACATTTCTATGTGGAAGGAATACAGGTTGTGCTTTTTACCTCTGCCACGCTCTCATGTGAATGTCAAACATGATGAATGAGGCAAAATTACATACAAGGGACAGGAAATTTGGAGCCATGATATTAGAACTGATTTTATATTCCTCTGATCTTTTATTTACAGTGGGGAAGTGTTAAAATTGCAATCAAATTTGTAATGGCAGAAACATTCCTGCAGTTCATCTCTCCTAGCTGGGCTGTGAGAGGCCACTAGGAGGTAGCCATGCCTGGGCAAGGCTTCCAGGGGTTTCCCTGGGCATTCCTGCAATGGGTATTCCACCCAACTGGAAAAGAGGGACTTTTCCCATAAATGTGAAGTTTGGGTGTCTGGGTTGTAGCTCACTGGACCCTCCTTCTTGCCCTGCTTGGAAATAAGAACCAAATCACAAAGGCACAGCAATGAGCATCAGCTTAACCTGAAAACCCCCTTACACTTGATAGGTTTGTAATACAAAGATGACTCTTCCTTACGTTGCCCTCTGGCTCAAAAATTTATTTCTTCCTACATTTTTTTGTGTGACACTTAGGCTGACTTTTCATGATCTGTGTGTTTGTAGAGAAAGGAACATTTTAGCATATTGAGTATCTGATTCAGAGAAAACACTTTTTTCTTTTATCGACATAAAATAAGTTAGAATAAATGCACGTAGTTTTTTTTCCCTGAAAATTGTAGTTTTCCTCACATACTCCTTATTTTTTGTATTAGCATGATTTTATTTTGCCAGTAATTCACTCCTTAGTATGTTTCAGCATGTACATATAATTCTACTTTAACACCAAAACTGTAAACAATTGCTCTCCAATGAGGTAATTACAACCTACATATGAGTGAGAGACTTTTGGGAATACTATATAGATGTAGAGGTAATATTTTCTTAAGTCCTGATCTGAAAACCCAAGCTGGAAAAAAATGTGAGAACTTATCTTCCCCTACCTTTATTTCCAGTGCTGAGGAATGCTGATTCCCTTAGGAAGCAGAACAACCCAGACTCATTCAGGTTTAGCACTTGCAGCCTTGGCATCGAGCAGCTCTCACAATCCTGTCGCCCCCTCGAGGCTGATGAAGCCTTTTCACAGGCAGAGAAAAATCCTTCCTGCCTTTGAAATTAGAGCAAACTGCTACATTTAACCAAAGTTTTATGTCTCTGCTTTCTTGAAAAAAATAAAATTAAAAAATTATGTAGAAGCATTTTTGGTTTCATTTTTGGGTGGTTTCATGCTCTGATAATCAAGGGAATTGCAGGGAGTCCTGACCAGTGTGATTAGCAAAATAAAACCCTATAATCCAGTGAGGTTATAGAGAGGTACATTTATTCTGGCCCAGGAGGCATGGGGGATAACTCCTCCAAAAACATGTGCACCTAGTTGAGTTAACAATGGGTTTATATGCAAGTAAGTTATACATATTTATTTTTCTTTCGTGCATAAACATTATTTTCTTAGAGAAGGCAGGGTTATTATAATGAGTCTCAAGAACTGATTTCCATTTTCTCCGCCT
>JAWWLZ010000025.1:18329263-18377299 GCA_035041345.1 Poliocrania exsul
TTGGTATTGCACCTTCAAGGACAGTGTGTGGGTTTTTACACAGTGAGCTAAGCAAATTCCATGAAAAGTATAAAAGCCATAAACAAAATAAGCATCATAAGCCCTAAGTAAAATAAACACAGGGTCCCCCTTCCCCCTCCCATCAAGTGGATTTTTGACCTGTACTTCATTTAAGTATCCTGATCCTTAAAACAGAACCCCAGGAATTTTCATAGGCTGCCAGTGAAACGATGTCCAATTGCTGGAGAATTTTTGGATGCTTTTATTGTTTTGAATTGTGAGAAGTAATGATCTTGGAGGTCTTTCCAACCTTAATGATTCCATGATTTTTTATGTGAGGAACTTGACATCTAATCAGAAATCTACTTCTTAGGTTACATTCAATACTGGATGGTCAGCCTGGATTTTAGGCATAGTATGTAGAGATATGGTTTAGAGGCAAGTCACAGGTCCTAAATCTGGCCACTCTTTAATATCTCTAATTCTAGTACTACCTTCAGCAATTAACTGCATTTTTGACCATAATGAGACTTTGTGCAGCCATTTTTTTTTTTAAACAAATATTTAGTTGGGTACAAATAGTAATGAGAGGAGGATGTCGAGTTCCCATCACACTGGCACAGTTCTGCTAAAAGTTACACAATTCACTCTTCTTTTTCCTGCCATTTTCTTCCCAGTCTCCGTATTCTTTGCTTTATCAGGTATTCACTTTCTGCCCCTGGCAGTTGTGATACACACACATGAGTTGCAGTAAATTTAAAAACCAATGGAATGTCAGAAATTCATACAAGTGCTGAAAGTATGAAAATTCTCAGTTGTATTGAATTTTTTGTGTGTCTACAACTCCCACTTTACTCGTGCCTTTGAACAGTCTTTGCCCATTTCATATGAAAACTAAATTTCAAACCATTCTTTCAATGGGAGGGTAAAAGTATTGTTTTTGTGGGGCTCTTGTGTTGCTGTTAGGTAGGAAACCTCTACCCCAATTTTTCAAATTTAAATTGGAAAAAGAATTAATTCTTCTCCAGCTCTGCTGTTCACATCATCATTACAAATTACTGAGGTTTGAAACTATGAGAGAAGTCCAGATATAGCCCAGTATGATGCTTAGAAACATTTTGCCCCTCAATACAGTTTATAATCTCCACAATGAGGAACTGTTTGATTTACTGTGTGCTACAACTTTTGCATTATGGATTGTTTATGTGGTTTTTAAGAGTAGAAAGACCAAGACATTGCAGAGGTGCTTAACAAGGCCATAAATCGCTCCTGGGATGGATATTGTTCCCATTTGCCCCAAAGAAAGCCTGAAGAACAAGTCTAAGTTGCATTTCCCCTGCTCAAAGGCACATTCATGGTGTTCTCTGGAAGGGAATTGGCACTGTAGTGATTGGGAACATGCATTTCAAAAGGATGCCATGAAAACCTCTGGGGTCTAGGACAAAAAATATCTCTCTGTGATGCATGGAGCAGCTTAGTATTTGCTCCCCAAATGTGCAAAGGGTTTGGATGTCTTCAAGTGTGGTGTGGGAAAGGCACAGACTAAATTCCATCTGTCGTTCTGCACTGTTGGGGTGTGTGTGAGTGAACACGACACATCTTTTCATGCTACAGCAGACAACTGTTTTTTTCAACAGCATAAAATCCTGTCTAGTAATTTTTGTGTAGCAAATGTGCTTTCTGAAGTCCAGTTGTTGCTTTGGGGAATTATTTCAAGCCCTGAACAAATAGTTTGTCTCCTTCTCCACATGGTTTCCCCTTGTGTTTTTTGCTTTGCTACACAAGCAGCAGCAAGCTGAGCAGGCAAGAACAGGTTTTGGCAGTGAGAAGGGACTTGTTGAAAGAATGGGGTCATTTTGTAATTTCTCTGGGACTTCTGGGCCACATGGAATCTCTTCCAGCTATCCCTGCCACCCCTTAGCAACCTTGGCGCTGGAGACATCATCTGAGTTTCAGAGAAGCTCTGATTGCACATTAATATTAGACTTTATGGCTGGTGTGATGGGCCACTGGAGGGAGACAGGATCCACACATTCCCTCAGTGTGTTGGCATAACAGGCAGAGATTTTTCACTGTTTTCATGATGGTACCTGGAAAGAAGTACAGGAGAAACTTGAAGGGCCTATTGGTGCATAATTTAACATTCTCAGGAACATTTAAAGTACAAATACTACCAATGATTTCATCCTGTCAGCTGCCTTAGAAGTCAAGTCTTCCTGAAAGAGAAAAGCTGTTGTAAAAAATATATGCTCCAGATGAAACTAAAAATTGGTACACAAAATGCAAAGTTATATATGGATATTAATGAGGAAATAATTATAAGGGGGCTTGCACACAGCGAGTCAGTAAGTGAAGCACATAAATATCCCATGCTGCTTCTATGACAATCACAAGTGAGTTTATGATGCCATAGAAATAGAGGCACTGGAAATATGCAGTTATTTTAAGAACTGCTAATAGGATTCTTGATAATCCTGTTATTCCAGAGGAATGAGAGAAAAAAACTAAAAGAGAAGATTACTACACCAGTGGAATGATGTGCAGCTTGCAGAAGACCTGTAATTTACTGTTTAAAGCATTGAGTGTTCTTTGAAGACCTGTAAAAAAAACCCACTTTCTAATCCCCCCCAGTATTTTGGAGGCTCTTTTTATTCCCATCCTGGAACTGGAATAACAGCTGGATTCTCAAAGCAATCCAACAAAAGTGCTGGGCAAACCTTTGTAGAACAATGTGGTGTGTGCCCCCCACAACCTGTCCTGGCAGAGGTGCCTCACTGAGGGCTTGGCTGAGGTGGCTCCTTGGGCTTTTAAAAACGAGTTAACACATTCTTTCTTCAGAAGCAGCCCAGAGGAGATTGGTACTAAAATTGCCCTCTTAAGGTATTCTCTGAACTCTTGGAAATGCAACCTGAGGAGGCAGAAAGGGCCAGCTCATGTGCCTCCCCCAGGGTGGGGACTGCCGGGTACTGCAGCCACACGTGCCATACCCCTGCTCTTCCCTCTTCCTCTCAGGCTTTTGTATCCACCAGCACTTAGTTTGTATGACACTTTGCATGCATATGTGAGTTACTGCAGGGGAAGTGTGGGAAAGAGAGAAAAAAGTGCTAGAAAGCAAGGAGAGGGAAGCTGGGAGGAGAAGGTGGGAGGTGAGTGGTGACACTTGCTGGCACAGAGCCCCAGTAGATGTGGGGAAACAAGCTGTCACTCCCATCCTGAACTGCCACCAGCTGCCAGGCAGCTCCCAGCAAGGACCCAGATCCAGCAGAGCCAACTGGGAAGGTGGGGAGATGTGTGTGTTGGCAGCTGGGACTTTCTGGTGCTCTGCACCCTGTGCTGAATTGGTGACTATTCGTTCCATTGTATTGGAAAGGTTTTTGCTTAGGCTGTTGAAGCTGCATTATCAGCTGCTTTACCAAGCTTGGCATACTTGGCTCTGCCTTATGCTTGAGAAAATGTTTATATACACACTACAATTATATCATAAAAATTGCTCCTGAAGATAAATGATAAGGTGGGATATCAATTCTTTGTCATGTTCTGCTGTGGTGCATTACATGACTTGGGGATACAGTTTGTATTCTTTCTTCTGAAATAAGTCTTTGGAGCAATAAATTCTCATGTGTTGATGTCAAATTCCAGAAAACTTTGTAATACAGGAATTCTGACCCTGGCCATTAATATTTTTAGAGGTATCCTCCTTAGCTGTGTTCAGTCTTCATTTCCTTATGTTAACATATTTCTCCATGTGGATGTTTGTAGACAGCCACTTTAAACACTAAATCTCAATAAACTGAGCATCCTGTGACCATTTGCAGCAGAGTCCTGGCTGCAGGAACAGCTTTGTGTGCCCCTGGAGAACAGGAGCAACAACAGGCACTGTCCCACCAGTGCCAGCCCAGCGCTGCTGCTCAATTTAGGGCTGTAAATAAAGAGAAGAGAAAAAAGTATCCAACTGTGGCAGAGAGAAGCAATAAAAATGCATCGAACAAATGTGTTGCACTTGGCAGGAACTCATCAGTGTTGATACAATTTGGGATAAAAGTTCACTGGTCTGTCACTTGTTTGTGGTCAACTCGTGAACTTTTCAGAGAACATTTGAATCAAAGTTCTGTGTTTGCATAGTGATATTTTAACAGAACAAACCACAAAACATTTCACACAGACCAGACCTTTAGAAAATATTTTTATTTTGAGCAGGTGGGTTTTTTAAAATTCTTTTTACTGTTTTTACTACATTTTGAAACAAAATCTTGTTTAAGAATTAAGAATCAAATGCTTCATTTAAGAAATAGAGAAATAGCATTGGACTTCTCAAAATAACCTTTCACTATCTGACTGAATGTCTTTACTGTTTGCCACAAATTTGCAAATAATTCAAATTAAACTGAAACTTCATTTTTCTGTGAAATTGAACATTTGATCTGTGTCAGTACTTCAGTAGCCTCCTGAATATCAAGAAGTGAGGTCCTGAATGCAGTTCTTAAATGGTACTTTTTTTATTCTAGCACTTTTTTTTGTCTTGATCTCAGCTTTACTTTACATTTCTGCCAGCTCTGTGGCAGAAACACAAGGTTTTCCACTGCCCAACTCTTTTTAAAAAGGTCCAGGCTCACAGCAGAATTTCAGTGAATGTTGAGTGGCTTGTTTACTAAAATTTGCCACTTGGGTATACAGCTGCTGTCACTCCAAAAACAACTCATGCTTTTAAAATACTCTAAATCCCTCTGTGTAAAATAAAAAACCCCAACATGGTGACTCTGAGGGATGTTCACAAAAGATATAGTGAAAGCCGGTACTTTCCCAGCCTGGAGGTCTCAATGAACTTGTTTATCCATCCATGACAGTGAGCAGAAGATAGGTGGGAAATGATTGCAGCGGCTGAAGCCCTGAAAAATGTGTAGGTGGGCAAATAACATTCTGTGAGTTACTGTCTTATGAAGGAAGGCAGAAAATGGGGACCAGGGTTAGGGGTTACAAACTAAAATTGCTCTGTGACTGGATCTTAGCAAGAAAGTAGGTGGTCCAGAGTCATCATATTGAACATGGCTTGTTCTTCCATCAGTGGAGAGGGAAATGGTCACCCAAAATTTGCATCAGTCCAATGAATTCCCTTCTGCTGGTTCTGCAGAGCCCTTGGAATGACCTGTCTCACAGCAGGGCAGAGACAGGGACCTCAGCTGAATAACACAGAGGGAACTCCCTTTCATGTGTATTTTCAGTACTGGTGAAATGATTTTCAGTACTGGTGTATCACTGAATAATGAGGTTTTGAATTTTTATAACTCCACTTGCTGTGTATTTTGGAGTGGGTTAGTTTTTTTAAGTAGTTTTAGGTGTTTTGAGGTTTATGCTCTGGCTTAAATTTTTACTTAGTTACATGGACATACAGATGCAAATGGAAGTAAGAGATATTACCAAAATATCCAGGTGAAGAATGCAAGACTAAATGAGTTGGGCAAGAAATAAACAAAAACACAGTTCCTTTTTTGTCTTTTTGCCATCCTGTGGTACTGAGTCCTGCAGATTGGAGATATCAGCTTACAGGGGGAGGGGAACATGGGAAAAGTGATTCTGAGGAACAGACACAGCATGAAAGATATTTGTGGGTTGGAAAGGCCTATACACCTTTCTCTGCTTCTGGCTGGGTATGAGGAACAACATTTACCAGCACAGCAGCTCTGAACATTTCTGATAAGCATTTCAAACAAGCCCAGGGGATCAGCAGTACATGGTTTGTTTCCCAAACTAACTTCTCCCAGACAAATCTGTCACAGGGAAGAGAAGACAAGCTTATACCTGTAGGTCTAAATTAAATTTGGTTTACTTTGCCTTTCTGCATCCCTCCTTTTATTTATTTATTATAATTCTCTAGGGAGCTCATTCTGATTTTTAAGTCTGTTGAGCCTCTTATGGAGCTTAGTGCTGTTTGAAGCTTACCTAGTGCTGTGAACTTCCTTAAACTGTCAGAGGGAGTTTCAGTGACTTGGACGTATGAAAAATGACAAATCCCACAAGCACCTTTAAAAAAATTAAATCTTAAGATCTGAGATTGATTGGGTAAGTTGTTGCTTTAAGCTTACTCGAGTAGTCTCAGAGATTCTTGGCATGTAACTCTGGGTAGGTGCCAGGCCCTTGGTTTGGTTCCAAGCCAATCCCAGCTCCCATTCAGCAGCAATTAACTCTGAGCCACAGAGTCAGCTGGGCCAGCCCGAGTTACCATCTCTGCATCAGCACAGTGCTATGGCCATGTTCATTCGGCCACAAAATCCCATTTGTCCCATTCCTTGGGACAAACCAACAGCTGGTGCACCCACCCTTGGGTCCCACTCCAAACGCCTTCCTGGCAGTCTTGGTTGCACACCCTCTATAGCTGTGAAGATGATACAAGACTTTCCACCAGGCCATTACATTTAGGATTGGAGGCTTTTTTGGAGGGTATGGGGAGAGGTGAATTTAAAGCTGAACTCATTCTACAATTCTATAAATGCCAAAACTGACGACTGTGACTTGCTCTTCATCATTGATGAATTTCAAGGAGGACAAGGCTACAGAACAAAGAAGTAGAATTTCTGTTTGTAATACAGAGTCTTTGAGGCTGTAGTAAACAAATATATGTGGGTTTATGGCATACATACACAGAGGTCATTAATGCTCATTATTCTGAAAAAATCACTACTGACAGTGCTGCCACAGAACAGATATTTTGGGGGCTTGGCCGTGAGGTAACAATGGATTCTTACTTCTGCATCCTAGAATTGCTGGGGGTTTTTTGACTGAGAAAGGATAAGTAATATGGAGCCTTTTGTCTGAACTCACTTGGGTTTGCTGTACTCAGAGAGGACACATCCATCCACCCTTAATGGTTGCTTAAAGAAATTTATTGGCTTTCCATTTCCATGTGTTCTTTGGGCTGTGCAGACAGTTCTGGGTGTCCTTGACCTGTTGGTTACCTGTGAACTGCAGCTGGAAGGTTGGGGCAGGGGCAGGAGAGGTGGCAGTCCCAGGCTGCCTGTGCAGAATATGGAAAGATAGAGCCATCTTTGGAGAACATTCCCACTGCTTTGCACTCCTGTCATTTGAATTATGATGCAGTTTAACTGACTAGATTGTGATTGGAATTTATTGGTTTGGTAAAAGTTGATTCTAGTCTTCCCCAAACATCTGGGCAGTGGGTGATCCCTGCAGTGATTGAACACACCCATGCTTTTGTTTTGTATTTATATCCAAATAATTATGTTTTATGTAGTAACTAAAGTGGAAAAACCATTTGTGCTTTAGTGGCCTAATAGTAAATTTGGATCATTTGCATTCTATTGTCCTAAGTCATATTAAACAGAAAAGGACAGTTCTCAAATGAAAAGAGGATTTTAGATGTTTTAGTAAAGTGGTTAATGCTCTAGAATAACTCTATGGTTTTTATAGTTTTCTGGGGCATTTTTTTGCTGAGCTGGGATGGGATTATCCACATCTGTAGCTTTGCTGAAGGCTGAGTGACTGAAATATGATTGTTATAATAAAATTGTATAGTTTCTTGTCTGTTCTTTTGGTTTGTTGACCTGTATTGTCAGTACCAATATTTGAAAGAATAGGTTGCACAAGACCTGAGTTTTGAGATTACTATTTAGAAAAGATAATTAACTTGTAATTATGCCTTTACTATTTATTCTGCCTAAGATTTCAGTTCTCATTATGCTTGTGAAGGGCAATGTTTGGGCTATTATGTGGGCAGTGTGAAATCAATGCTGTCTTCAATTCAGCATTTCTTTGTGTAACAGAATGGTAGGTCAGAAGTTGTCACTTGGCATCTTTAATTGATTTATGAAACACCAGTATCAGTTGAGGGATTTCCTAGAGACATTCCTGGTGAATTTAAAAACATTTTTTTCATTTTTCCCTTTGGTCTTTAGGCAATAAATTGTTTGGGGGTTTTAATAAATAAATTATAGTAGCAGTAGATATTAACTAGAAGCTGGATCATGATTTTGGTGGTATTGTAGAAAATTGAGTAGCTGGAGCAGCTGTTCAGAGATTTGTGTTGTATTTGTGGTGGTCCTAAGAAGAGTGATTTGCTCATTAAATAGCAGTGTAGGGCACTACATACCCAACAGTCCCTGGTGGGCTGGTTTTTTTGTGAAAAGGCAAAGGAAAAAAAAAAAAGAAAAGAAGCTTTTACACCCTGTCAGCCCTGAAAAAGGAGCTCAGCCCTCCTGGTCCCACAGCCAAGGCAGCATTCCCTGTTTGGGTGGCAGTCAGCCAGGAACCCAGGAGGTCCTGCTGGAACCCTGCCTTGGGCTTGGCAAAAGTCTATAAAAATGGAGATGTAGTGGGTTTAGAAAAACACAAAAGAAAGTGCTATTTCACACAATGAACAACTAAATGGTGGAACTCGCTGCTAGAGGATGTGGGAGGCTGAAAGTATAAATTAATTTGATTAATTATGGCTGGGTCAATTGGGAACTGTTAAACACAGGAGTTCACATATAACCTGGGGTTCCAGCTTGTTTCTGCTGGAGGATTTCTGTCCAGCTTCCAGTGGCTTCTAGTGCAGCTCCTGTGTCCTTACTATAAAATAAGATGAAGTAAATGCCAAGTAGGCAGGACATGCTTATTTGCATAGAAAATAACACATTAGTGGCTGGGTGCTGCAGACATATTGTGTAATTTATGTCTTTAATCCTTGGATGGCAATTAGTCATCACTTTCATTGTGCTGTTGGTGGGGGAAGTTGTGCCCGAATTTGCATAGGCATAGAAACATAATGGTCCTAGTTTGTGCATGGACATTATCAGGTGACAGATTCAGAGAGTTATAAAAACAAGGGTAAGAAAATAGATAATGTTAGTAATGTAGTGAAAATAGGGAATATTTAGTGGAATGGACAGTCAACTCAACCTCTTCTGCAGAACAGGGATCATAAAGCTAAGCAACAAACAAAGTTATTTGGAAGTATCTCAGATTATGCTTTCCATAAACACTTACTTAGAACAAAGATCATAGAGCCCAGTCTGCTGTCTCCAGTAGTAGGCCTAGGGGAATATTAGGATTTTTTTTCTCTTGAGTTCTTTGGGTAGGCAAGTATTTTCAGCTCAAGTGATTTCCTGAAGCCTGTGTGACTTTTTATGTTCAGAAATCCTCCACAGATTTCCCTCCCATGAAGTTTTCTGATCTCCTCTACAGCCCATGAAGAATTTTTTGGTATCCCCAGTCTCGCTTGGCATCAAGTTCCAGAGGTCTGTTAATTGTGCCAGGAAGAGCTACCTCCTTTCATTCATTTTGAACTGGATTCCAAGAGACTTCATCTGATGATTCAAAAGTTCTTACACTGGCAGTAACAGTGAACAGTGTCCCTGTTCTTACCTTCCCTCTGACTCATAACTTGTTAGACTACAATGACATCCCATCCCAGCTGGAAAAGCCCACTCAGTCTGTTCCAAGCAGAATGACAGTATAGTTGAGGCTGGAGGACACTTTGGAGATCTTCTAGTCCAACCTTCCCTCCCAAAGCAGGTTCAACTAGAACAAGTTGTTCAGGACCATAGAATCACTTAGGCTGGAAAAGACTTTTAAGATTTAGTCCAGCCATAAACCCAGTACTGCCAACTCCACCAAAGTCTGTGTCTAGTCAGGTTTGGAGTTCTCCAAGGGTGGTGATTCTACAAGCTCTCTGTGGTCAACCTGATACACTGTTTGGTCACTCTCACCACAGAAGTTTTTTCTTAAGTGTAAATGGAAGTTGCTCTGTTTCAGTTTGTGCCCTTTGCCTCTTCTCCTTCCTTTGCCTCTCCTTCTATCAGCACCACTGAGAAGACATTGATTCCCTCTTTTTTACTCTCTCCAACCAGGTGTTTACACACATTGATATAATCCCCTGAGTCTTCTCTCCTCTAGTTTGAACAGTCCCAGCTCTCCCAACCTCTGATTTCATGTAGATGCAACAGTCCCTTAGTCATATTTGTAGCCCTTCACTGGACTTATTCCAGCAAGTGTGTGTCTCTCATGAACTGGGACCCCAAAGGGATCTCCCACCTCCCTTGGTGTGCTCTTCCTTGTACTTAGCCCAGGATCCTGTTGGTCATCTTTGCCCCAGGAACACACTGTTGGCTCATGGTCAGCTTGTCCTTTGGGACCTTCCAGAAAATTGTCCTCTAGAGATTTTTCCAGCCATGACTTTCTTAAGCCACAGTTGCTTAATTTGCTAAAGAGGCTTTGGTGACAGATTTTTCCAAAATGGTTTTGTAAATCAAAATAGGTTTCCATCACCTTCAACCACATGGTTGCAGAGCTCCTAAAAAAATTAGGAACAATAATCTTTCTTGGGGGGAGTTTATCCTTTTTTTTTTTGCAATTTCCAAGTTCTACCAGCAGCTTCTGTCATGTCTCCAATTCCAAGAATAGAAGGAGCAGGCTGTGGAAATAGAGATGAATTCTGCACTGGTAGTTCTATAGAAACTTGATTGGGTTCTTAATTTTGAAATGCAGCTGCCAGTGGCACAATTCCTGCAGCTGGGCCAGTCTCCAGTGCTGAGGTTCCTGCCTGTGGCTCTGCTCCAGGGGAACTGAGAAGGGCAGGTATGGCCTTCACCTCCAGGCAAGGCAGCCAACTCCACCTTCACTAGCCTTGGGGCTTTTCTGCTTCTGCTGTGGCTGCAGAAGGGCAGTGCTGTGGGGCAGGAGCTGTGGGCAATGTTGTGGGTCAGGAGCTGTAGGCAGTGCTGAGGGCAATGCCGTGGGGCAGGAGCTGTGGGTCAGCAGCTGTGGGCAATGCTGTGGGGCAGCAGTTGTGGGTCAGCAGCTGTGGGCAGTGCTGCGGGTTGGCTGCTGTGGGCAGTGCTGTGGGGCAGCAATGTGGGCAGTGCTGTGGGGCAGCAATGTGGGCAGTGCTGTGGGGCACCAGCTGTGCTCCTGTGCTGCTCACTCTGCTCTCTCTGAGGAAACAGAGCATTTTCTTGCAGTCTCCTCTGACTGAAAACAGAGACTGTGAGTAGGAACTAGTCATAAAAGAGGTGACTCAGTCTCTCAGTGCCATCCTACCCAACAGCATCAGAGAAAGGCAGGAATGGGATCTGATCTGAGAAAGTGTGAATGAAATGTTTAGTGCGTGGATTTCCCCAAACAGCCTTTAATGCCGGTGCTGCGGCTGCAGAAAACACAATAGCAAACAAACAAGAAAAAAAATGCATAAAAATGAAGAGCACATTTGAAGAGAGCTGTTTCCACTCTCTGCTCTTGCCCTGTATTGGCAGTGCCTGTCTGCACACCCTCCTCCAAGGAATAAAGTTGTTATACCTCATTGCAGAAGGCAACCTAAATAAAAAACTGCAGTGTTGGTACATAGTATCGATTCACTCACATATAGCCCTTGAGGCAAACCCTCCATTTGAAGACAATTCTTTTTGTCAAGAATTAATGAGGTGTTTGTGTGTCTGTGCAAAGAGAGAATTAGCACCTTGGGTGACCTAAGATCATGCAGTGACCTTAACAGGGAATGTCTCTGTGAGAGTGTCTATAAGGGTAGAGCCTCTGTATAAGCTCATTTTACCATATTTACTTTAATTGCCCTCAAAACCAACTGCCACCTTTAGAGTTCCTTCTTCAAGAGATTTGCAGTCAAGGAAGCATTTTGTTGTGTCAGGGATTTCTGAAGTGAACAAAGCTGTAATGAACATAGATAAGCTTTTTTTGAGATAAACTTTCATTTACTGCTTAGAAAATTTGATTATGTTCCTGAGGGTTGCGTTTTATTTTGATCAGAATTTGCAGCATACATTTGATTATTGCAACCCAACTCAGTTTTAAAGTCTTTATAACGTAAGGCAGGATTTTTATTTATTTTATGAATAATTTTTACTCTGCATATTGTGTCCTGAAGCCCATAATTTTCCATTAGAATAGTAGTATATATGTATCTATATATAAACTCTTCCCATATTTCAAACTTTAATTTGATAAATATTTCTGTAAGCAAAAGAAACCATTAGGCTGGTCTATTAGTTGCATTTCTTATTTTCATATTTTCATATTTGCAAGAATTCAAAGTCTGTAAAAACTAGCCAGGCAAAATCTTGGCCCGTGGAAACTGAGGGGGAAATTTCCTTTAAGTCTCTAATATTACAAAAGCTTTACCTATTTCAATTAAACCATAAAATGTGTCAGCATTCAGTAGAGAGGCAGCAGATTCTTTCTGTTCTGAGTTTCCTTTCCTTTTTCTATTGTTTTGAAAACTGTATAGGGCTAAATATAAGTTTACCTTAATCAGGGACATTTTCTCGTGGTGAAGTAAACATGAAATGTGTTAGAGGTGAAATAGGTGACTTGAGCAAAACCTTTGAGACTCAAAGTGGGTTTGGATCTTCAGCTCTCACAGGACTTACTGCCAATCCCTGTGGAGCCCTGAAGAGCAGAGTTCCTTCCATTCGATATTAGGTGGCTTGTGTAGATATTTTAATAGCCCATATAAACAAGAGAGAGAAAATAGGCTCCTCTAGAGGGTAATTTTTCCCACTTAGCATCGAGTAACTTTTGAGGAGGGGCCAATCTGTCCCCTTTGGCTGCAGGAGAACAGCAGAGCACACCCTTAATTTAACCCCCACGTTAGTCTCTAGCTGGGTGCCAGACAGGTTGGGTATCAGAGCTGGCTTAGAACCACTAACTGGAAGGTGAAGGACCCCTGACTGACTAAAGAATCAGGAAAAAACTTCCACCAAAGTGATAGTTTGCTGGGAAAATGATGCTTTTAGTGTGTCACCCTCTGTGATGGTGCAAGTGGTGTGTTCTCCAGGCAGAAGTTCTGTTTTCCTAACAAACTGAATCCACTCTGTGAGTATCTTTTGGTGTCATCTCAGGCACAGATTTACTGAGTGGGCAGAGGCACTGTAAGGAATATTTAGCATGTGTTCCATATTTGAATAATACACAGCACTAAGTTACTTCATTACTATGACTGATTTCTTTGGATCAGCATTCTACAGCAGTAACTGTTTAAATAGTACCACATATACAATACACAGCATTCCACTTCTCAGTCAAACTTTGCCTCAGTCTGGGTTTATGTGTGATTTTAACATTCATCAGTGGTTACTTGGACAGTGACCAAATTGCAGATATGAGTGGGCATCCCCTTGTGGGAAACTTGGTTTAGTATGAGGGTTAGGCTGTTTTCAATAAAAGGAAGACTTTAAGATCAAACTATGCTTCTATAACTGCATTTTCTTTTGTTTCAATCTCTGGGGGTTTTAGACAGTTTTTCTAAAGTGCAATTTATAGGATAAGTATTCTTAAGATTGCTTAAAAAGAATTGTTGAGGATTACTATTTTTAAAAAGTTAGATTAAATAACATTTCACCTAATTTCACCTAGGTATAGTCTCCTCTTAATTTCTGAATGAAGTTTTGAATAATGATTCATTTGCAAATACTTCAATTATCAGGGCTGAATACTGTGTTTAGTATATCCAATGTTCCAGTATCTCCAGCTTCAAGGATGCTGAGTAAGAAACTTAAGAAACTAAGAGAAATAAAGAAAAAAGCTGTTGGAGAAGGGTTGGTTCTGTCACTGTGATATTAGAGTCGAGCTGCCCTGTAATAGCAATCGGGTTTCTTGATGTGAACAAGAGGACATGAGAAGAGATGGAACCCTATTACATTTGCTAGAACTTTCTGGCAAGTGTAATTCAATAGAATATTTGAAGAAGAAAGACCTTAAAACCGCCTTGGTTTTGCTCCAGAATACTGCAGGGATTAGTCAGGGTGACCTCTCTCATCAATGCCTCAATGCAAGTGAGTGTAAATATTTTGAAAGTCCCCTGACTGCATTATGGGGTATGTGGGAGCTGCCAAATATCTCATTCTGAGAGCATTTGCTGGGAGTGTTTTAGTAAAGTGGAATACTAATCAACACCTTCATTTTAAAAATTAGTTAACTGCACTTCCTGCACTCATTTTAAAAAATTGAGCATCTTTATTTATTATTTATAGGAAATGACATTAACATGCTCCCCAGCAGACCTGGTAAATTCTGGTGTCTCTGGGACACTGAAAATACACTCTCAGTTGAAAAGAGAAAGAGAGGCAATGGCTGTTCCTTGTGCTTTTTCATATCATGCACAGAAAGCAAAAAACCCCTTTTATTTCCAAATGCCTGGGGCTTTACATAGAGTAAAAGTGTAGGAGAAGGCAAAACCTTTGATGCTTTTCAGGCACATTTCAAGAGGGCTCTACAGCACAACTGGAGAATGGGGATGCTCAGCAGTCAGTGATTTTACCTTCCCAGAGTGTGGGATCATTTTCCATATCCAAGAACTGTCAATACAAGCAGCTTCAGCACAGGGGCACAAAGAGACCATCCTGCTGACCTGAGCTCTGCACATTTGGTCTGCACTCACAAGAAACAAGTCAGTGAAAACACAGATGCTGCTCCTGAGAGATATTGAAATTCAGTGACATTGTACCTCTTACCAATACCTTTCTAAAGAAGTTCCCAGCTTGCCAGATTCCCAAATTCAAGCTATTGAAGACAATTTTCATTTCTTATTGCTCAGACACAAAACAACTGTTTCAGCTGCTTTTTCCCCCCCACACAGAAATTTTGTTCATCACAGGGACATAAATGTTTTGGTGTGAGTCATATCTCTTGAATATTCTGTGTACCTTATACTGTCAGGTATCTCCATACTCTATGCTTCATGACTAAAATAATGGAGACCTGGCATATATTTAAAGGGATTTCAGTCCTGCCATCCAAATAGACTACCTGGGACTTGCATCCAAAGCCTCTGGTCTCATTCCTGTCTCCTTTGTACCAGACTGAGTGGGGGAACTTTGAAGATGTCAACAGACAAACCCGTAATCAAAGTGAATTGCAGGCTCAGAAGGCTGAAATGGAAGTCTGGAAGTCAAAGACACTTTTTAAAGGCCCCAAACCCTCACTCTGATTTTGCTGCCCCTGCCACAGCCACACACCTGCCCTGTGAGGGGATCATTCCAGTGCTACCTACCTTCCACCTTAGGTTGGATATCAGAAAGAAACTCTTTTCAGAGAGAGTGCTCAGGCATTGAAATGGGCTGCCCAGAGTGGTGGTGGACTCACCGTCCCTGGAGGTTTTTAAGATGAGACTGGATGTAGCACTCAGTGTCATGGCCTAGTGATCACAGTGGGGTTGGATCAAGGGTTGGACTTGATCTCAGTGGTCTCTTCCAACCCAGCTGATTCTATGATTCTACCTCAGCCAGCACCCTGCAGTGGGCAGGGATTTCTGGAGAAAGTTTAGTTCTTTTTTTGATGTACATACAATCACAGAATAGTTTGGTTAGAAGGCACCTTAAAGAACACCCCCTGCCATGGGCAGGGACACCTCCCACCAGCCCAGGTTGCTCCAAGCCCTGTCCAACCTGGCCTTGGACACTTCCAGGGATGGGGCAGCCACAAGTTCTCTGGACACCCTGTGCCAGGGCCTGCCCACCCTCACAGGGAAGACTTTTATGTCCCCCCAATCTATGTGAGCACACTCGGGATTGCACAGCCAGGGAAGCACAACAGCACCTTGGGGCTCATTTTGGAATCACTCCAAGGCAATCATAGAATCACAGAATTGATTGGGTTGGAAAAGACCTTCAAGATCATCAAGTCCAACCCTTGGTCCAACTCCAGTCCCTTTACCAGATCATGGCACTCGTCCAATGAAGATATCCCTGAAGGTTTGGGTTGAGGAGTTTAGCAAAGTCAACCAGTCTCATCCCAAGTGCAATTTCAGCCATGAAGAACAGTCAGAGGGAGTAAAAGGCTTCCTCCTGCATGTCCCTGAAGGACTCTTGGTGTGCTTTGCTCCAGCCCCTGACTTCGCACATTGGCTGCCCACACAGAAACATGCGAGTGGTGTGGCTCCTGCCTTGAGGAAGGTCCTGTCCCATTTGAACAGGGTGCTGCTTGGCTGGCAACTAGGAAAATTAGCATTTAAATATGCGTAAAGTAACCCGAGCTATAGTGTTGGTCTCCAAAGGCAGCAATGAATAAACAAACCTTCAAGTATTTAGGTCCTGCTCCCCCTCCCTCTCGCAGTGAATCTGGTGCATTCAGCCCCCGCGAGTGGCATTAGCAGAAGGTGGGAGATGCACTGCCTAGCAACCCACAGAAACCCCAAAGAGAGGTGGAAAGGAAGTGATTTTCGTGTAATTATTCACTGCTACAAAAGCTGTTGTCAGGTAGACACTAGAAACATAGCTGGTTCATTATTCCCCTAACCTACTTTGAATCCTTTGAGAATCACTGCCACTAAAGAGAGGGAAAAAGAGCTTAATTCAGCCATTTTCTGCCTGGTCGTTTAGGTTGTGTTTTCCTGCTCTAATGAAGGCTCTGCTTTCACAAGCCGTGTTGTTTCCAAAGCCCTGGGTAGTAAACTTGAGAAACAAACTCACTCCTGCATCCAAACCCCAACATTTTTGTTGCTGTCCCCACAATACACAGCTCATATTTTGTTTGGGTTTAGTTCCCCATTTAGTGGCATTTCCCACTGAGATGAGAGAGCAACGAGATAATTTTTCTTTTTTTTTTTCTTTTTTTCCCCCCTTTTTCTTTTTCCTCAAGAAGGCATCTGGGGACAGGGGGCAGGGGCTAAAGAGCTTATTTATTTTAGGTAACACAGTTGGTGCCAGTGTGCTGGGATCCAGAAGGTTTTTTTCCTTCCTTTCTAAGCCTCAGCCACAATTCCTTGGAGCTCACTGAGGCTGGTGGAGAAAACCAAGGGATATTTGAGTGCTGTTCCTGCCATCTGGAGGGGCCTGGGGTATATTAAATGGAAAATAAGTTCATCAAAATTATGTTGAATGACTATTGAAAGTGTATTTGGTGAGGCAGCAACGTCCAGAATGGTTTACCATAAAAGTTCACAGAGGCTTTAACCTGTACCTTTAGTTCAAGTGATACTTTACTCAGATAAGTTACCTTAAAATTGCAAATAAAATTTAAAAATTAAGGTAGTCTGTTCAGCTCACTGGTTGTTCCAAGATTTCAGTTCCAAGTGAGAAGCTGTGTTTTCCTACTGAGCCAAAAATGTTTTTATTATGACCTCAGGGATTAATTAATTTAATTTTGTGAAATAAATTTTTTTGGTCTGATTTCTAAACAAATATGTATTTTTATATTAACTATGTTGAAAATATTTGTAGTGGGTTTTTTTCAAACTAAACATATACCAAGACTATTTTATAAAAAAATATGAAAAAATATATGCTGATTATGTGGGAAAACTAAAATACTGAAGTTTATTCTTCCCTCTTTGACTTTGCCTGCAGGATTCATTGTAATAAGACACATTGTCAGTGAACTCCTTGTCAAGAGAAGAGCAGAATGCATGCAAGGAATAGATTCACTCCCTTTGAATGTCTCCATCCTCAGAGTGTTTGGGTTGTGTTTCAGAATAGAACAGAACTCTGACCTCTGGATTCTGTATTTTGGCAGTTGCTCAGCCCAGACATTCAGCTGATTTTTGTGTCAGCTGCTATTGAAGAAAAAATTCAGCTGATTGCAAGAGAGTGACTAAAGAATAAATGCAAGCTGTTTAATTCTCCTTTTTATGCCTTTGAACAGAGATTTCAGTTGATAGCAGTGAATTGTCTTTTGCACTTTGTGCAACAGAATCTAAAGGCGATGCACGTTCTGCTCAGTGTGGCCTCTGGGACAGATATGGTGCTTTGGCCCCTTCTCCATCCATTTGACAAGGCATCCTGCATGGAAAATACCTAGAAAAGGATCTCTGTCTGTCTTTTCTGGTGGGATGTCATGTGAATGTGTAGCATTTTTCATCTTGGTTGGCATATGAAGAACACAGGAAGTGCCAAACCCGCCCCAAAGCCACACCCAGACCTGTTGCCTTCCTTCTTAGTGTGTACATCCCCAGCCTGCTTATCATCCTGGTGTGCTCTCCTGCTCTGGCAGAGGTGCTAAACCATGCCCAGCAGAGTAGGTTGGGATGTAGTTGAATAGTCTTCATAATGAGAAAGTCAGAAAAAAAAAATCCTTTAATTGGAATAAGATCGGGGTAAAATCTCAGTCCTCCACTACTGCCTATTTTAGCATTTTCCTTGGAAGATACATTCCTAATAGAAATGTGACTCATAGCAGAGGAATGGAAGAAGCTGCAATTTAGGGAATGATTCTCACAGTTGCACATTACCCTGTGCAGGCACTCTGCAATCAGAAGAATAACCCTTAGTTTGCTGGTGTTGTCAAAAGTTCATCTCAGTGATAACATTGTCCTTCAAAAAAGAGACATGGGATCTAAGACTGGCAAAAATAGTCCTGTAAAGAAAAAATGGTAAAGCTTGCTGGGCAACTTCAGGCTGTGTGGCACTGCCCTTGTGCACAAGAGGGTGTACTCTGTTCTTAAAATCAAAGTATTACTCTGAGTAGCAGAGTCCCGTGGCTCTGGAGTCCTGCTGTTTGCTACATGGAGTAGTTACAATCAGGAGCAAGTAACTCTGAGGAAAAACAGCAATAAATATGATCATGGCTTGGTTTTTTCATAAAGCTGAGTAATTCACGTTAGTTTAATATGTACAATCATGGCTATTTTAGGAGTTTCTGTGTAAGACAACCCCTTTTAATCAGGAGATACACGAAAGGTTACAGGTGGACCTTGCAACAAGGTCAGAACATCTTGGTGGGATCTGCCTCTCCCTGTGAGAGTTCTCTAAATTGTGTGTGCAGGCTCAGCACGAGCCCCTGATGTTTCCTGCAGCAGCAGGAAGGTTCCCTTGGTTTTCAATTCCACCTCCTTCCAGCCAGAATTTTATCTGGGAGCTGAAAGCAACTTGAATGATGAACCAATAGAAAAGAAAAACCCAGGCTATCAGGGATGGCAGGCAGGGTGAAACTGGGACTTGGGCTTTTTCCCAGGGCTATTAGAAACTGCATTTGATTTCATCATCTATTTTGAGTTTTCCTGCAGTTTTATGTCAGCAATTATTAGCCCTGTTCTGACCTGTTGCTGCAGTGCTTGGAGCTGTGCTTGGCATGGCCCAAGGCAGCACTCCCTGGAACACTCTTACCTCATTCCAGTGGCAGCAGGAGAGGAAGGAAGCCTGTGTTAGGGTTACTTTAGAAATGGCTTGATTCTCCAAAAGCTTCTGTTATTGCTCACAATTAAACATGTTGTTAATTACCTCATCTCTGACGGGGTTACTCATTAAGTACTTCAAGATACAGACTCACATTTTATAGTTTCTTCCAGTCCTGTCAAAGCTAAACCTGTTTAGCAACAGGTTGTTTTATTCAGGCATTATTATTGTGATAAAATTCTACAACTATTCTGTGCCTTTACCTTGAAATCTCATTTATTATCTCCTGACAGCAAAAGGCTTTATTTTTAAAATTCTCCTTTGCAACCAAAGGCAAACTGCTCTTTAAAATGCAAACACTGCTGAGATTCATCAAAAAGTAATGAATTATTTAAATTAAAAGAAAACCTGAAGTGATTGCTCATTCTCTGATAACAAAACAGGGAATAAATGACTGTCATCATTTGGAACATGATGTTTGAAAGAACATTTAACTGGCTTGTGAGGTCTCCCATATTCTCTGACAGTGTTTCATGATGGGATTGTCATTAACCACCCTGTAGTTCAGGATGCTCTGAGCTTTGCAGCTTGAGTGGGTGTTCAATCTCACTGTTAAGAATGAAGGAAAAAAGGAACATATTTATGATGTACTCCCCTCTGGGATGCAGATTTCAGTCAGTACTTGGGCATCAATGGGAAGACAATCCCCTGGGTTTTGATAGGAACACTCAAGGAAGCAAACTGAACTGTGGCTACAAACATCAGCAGCCCTGATGGGCATCATTTCTAACAGATCTGTTGTCTGTGGGCTGTAGGAAAGGCCATGGACAGACAGATCAGCAGTATAGACATTTGGTTTAATGGAAGAGTCTTCAGGGTGCTTGATTGTTCCTGTTATAGATGGAGAAGCTTGGATCTTGCAGTTCTTTCAGCTCAGCCATTGCATTGAAGCTCTAACCTGTCACCTGAACAGTCTCCCAGTGGTTTGGTACCATTAAGTCTGTGAAATATAATTTAGAAGGCTGCAAAAAGAGAAAGAGTGCTGTGTGTGTTTCTTTACCCACACAAGCCTCTTAAACTGTAACACATCATTCCCAACTGACCTGTAAGTCAGACCAGGGTAACCAGGAGCAAGCATAGGAAGTGGCCAAGGTGATTTAGTGCTGTAATGGATCACTTCTAAAAATGCTTATTTGAGTTGCTTTTCCCCTTTTTACCACTATTTGAGCACCAGACTGAAAAATTAAAGCATCTGCTGGTGTTTCCCCCAAGAACTTGTGGTCCCAGCCCCAGGATGGATCCTACCAGGCAGAGCAGTTCAGGCTGCCCAGACCCTTTGGCCTCCAGGGCTCAGGCACAGAAGTGAGAGGTCCTGGATAGGCATCTGAACACACAAACTGCCTCAAATAGAACTTCTGACTATCACATTTCCTACAAACCCCTCCCCTTTCCACTCAAAATGTCCTCAACATGCATTTTAGGCAACTGGCATTTTCCTATGTATTCAGACATGCTCAATGAGACAGAATAGTGAAATTCCATGAGGAGCTTCCTAGCTCAGGTGTGAAAAGATGCTTCTCAGGTGACACCATATTAAAAAAAACCCAGACAAACCCAAACCAATCCTAAATATCTTTTAGAAGGATCAGACTGAAAATAGCTGCCTAATTTTCCAGTGTTCCTCAGACATGAAAGAATTCTACACGTTCTGAGTTATTCTGCTGTTTGACAAGACTCTAAAAGCTCATGGAAGTGCCTGTTAAAGTCAATTTATTCTGAGAGATATTTTCTACAGTCATGGGAGAATCTCACAACAGCTGCATAACAGTGTACACAAAATATATACAGAGAATACAGAAAGTATAGGGGAGTTACAGAGTTAGAGAAAACCTTGGAATCTAAGGATATTCCTTAGGTGCACAACACTAATTTTTATTCCTAGCATTATGGAAAGAATCAATGTCAACACACAACAGGTTTTGCCCAAGGTCTCTGCTTTATTTGGGTACAGCACTAGCCAAGATCATTTCAGGACAATATTTTGGTTTATCCTTTTCACTTGTTGCTTGGCCCTGTAAATATACCATGTATAGAGCTGGATTATCACAAAGAATGGCTCAGCCTTTCAAAGAGTTATTTCTGTACTGTCTACATGCTTAATAAACCTCAGTTATTTTGTTTTCAGTGTATGCCACAACCCAATCTTACTGGCATAAGGATACACACTGAGACTGAAATGAGAGGCCTTCAGTCTTGTTGGGATTTTCAGTCTGAAATTGGGGGGTTTTAAACTGTATTTTTTCAAGTTGTTCAAGATGTGGCTTCCATTCACCTTAACTGCAAGAGTGAGTGCTCAGTAACTTTGCATTCCACTTTGGACACCCATTGAAGGAGGATAACCCAGTTAATCAACATTCTCAAAGGTTGGTTTAAGTCATTAATGGAGATAATGAAACATAGAAACTTTATAGCAGAGACATGAAAAGAATTTAATTCTCCAGAACCTTGTTCTGTTGTCTTCACCGCAGCACATCCCTCTTTATCCTTCATTCATTCCATGAGCTACAGTCATGGCAACAAAGGAGCCAAGGGATCCTCCAGGCATCGGGATCCACAGTTTGAGCAGCTCAGTTCATCTCCCTGGGCAGAGAGAAGAATCCTCATGTAAATTAAGGTTGTGTCCTAGACCTATACACAAGAAGGCAAATTAAGGTTACCCAGTCTGACTTAATACCAGGGTATTGCCAGCTTTGGAGAGCTGGATTTTGCAAATTAGAACTCTGTGGGTTTAGTAAAAAATATTCCTGTTTATTCTCTTTTGTGGGATTGTTTGTTACCATCATGAGTTATCAGCAGGCCCCAGCTGAGACTTCTGCATGTGAGCTCATGGTGTGAGCCAGGAGAGCTGTTAATGAAGTGTAGGAAAGCCTGGAGTGGGATCAAACAGACAGCTGGGCTGCTTCCTGCCCACCCAGTAAATAAGCAGCGGAGACACTCACAGCCTCTTGCTGTCATGCCTCCTTTCTTCTTGGAGAAAGCAGGCAGTGCCATAGAGCTGAGGCTTGGTTACATCACCCTCTCCCTTTGGGAACAGAGCTCCATTCCATGGGCTTGGTGAACAGCCCCAGGCCAGCAGGAATCATTCCTGCCCAGGAGTGGGAGCAGCAGCTTTGTTGTTGTGATCAGTGCTGAGCCTGGCATGGCCAGGGAATGGCTGTGATGGGGGTACAAAAATGTGAGCACAGTGCATGTAAAGGTTCTGTCCTTTGGCATTTGGATTTTTTAAATATTAGGGTACAATAAAGGTTTAGTGCTTTCATTTTAATCTCATTTAAGCATGGTAACTTCTATGAGAAAAAAATACTAAGAAAGACTTAGTTGCACCTTTAGGAAGTGATAGAAACTATGAAACATTTTCGGTCCCCAAATGTATGAATGCACACTGCTGAATTGACTTAATTGTCAGGAACCAAAGGGTTTTCAAGCTACAAACTTCATAAAGCAGGAACAGGGTATTGTCTGACATGGGTCCTTTCCTCTGGAGTTTGCTCCTGCCAGGAGTGTATGGAGCTATGTCTCCTTTCAGAGGAGTCCTCCTTTTGTCCTGTCCTGTCCTCAGCTGCTGCTCCAGGTTTGCAGCTTGCTGTTCTCTCTGTCTCTGTCCTTCAGAATTTCATTGTTCTGCAGAACGTTCATTCCATGCATTTGGAAAAAGTAACAACTTCTAGTCTAAGCCAGACATTGCAGATTGAGCACTCTCTGAAATAACTGGTAATGTTTTTGTGGCAGTAACCAGATGGATGGCACCTGGATTTGGGAGTGGTGACTAAATGAGCCAGTCTGTGTCCACTACAAATTTTAATGAGAACAACTTCCCTGAGGTACAGTTTGTGAATGACTAAGACTGGTGTGACATAGACCAATACACAATTTGTACCTTGCCAAATTCTCCAGCCACAACTGAGTGCTGCAGTCTGATGCTAAATGTCAAATGTCCATCAGCTGTTGGGGCAAGGATATGGAGAACTGATCTGAGGTTGTGGCAAAAATACACCAGAGTTAGTCCAGCTTTTGTGTTTTTCCAGCTACTGAAAATCTTCCTGTGATTTCTAGATTTATTTCTCTATTTCTCACTTTGTTGATTAGTGTTTGCCATTTCAGAAACCCAAAACTGAAGTATTAATGGTGATCACAAATTAACCATCACTGGTCCTGTGAGTACACAACCCAAAAGAAGCTATGTCAATTCTATAATTCCATTCAGCAAACAAAATTCCTTTCTCCTTCCTGTTTGCACATCAGCCCTAAGTTCTGATGGAATTTCCAGTGCAGCAGTATGGCTGTGTCCTGGGCTGTCATATAGTGCAATGATATGGCTCTTCATTCTAATTCAACTTCTATAGAATATGTGAACATTTGCTTGCAGAACAGGATTCTCACAAAATATTTGCCACTTTTTAGGTTGAGTCACTGTCAGATGCCCTGGTGTTTTAGAGGAGACTTATTTTCTTTGAAGGAAGTAATATCCCTTGTGGCCAGAATTTTATCTGGTTTTCTGTCTGGGTACACAGGTCCTCCAGAGGGATGTGCTCTCACTTCAGAGTACAGCTCTCCTTTGCCCCCATTTCCATGAGGACTTGCTGTCCATGGGAGAGCCAGCCTTGTGTGGAGCTGGTGTGTGCCACCAGGACAGGCTGCTGCTCATCTGAGTGCTGCTCCATGCCCTGCAGCAGCACCGTGTGGGGAAGGGGAAAGGGGAAGGATCCATGTGCTGATCCGCTTTCCCAGCTTCTGTCTGTGCCTCAGCACACCGTGCATTTTCAGCTGACCTCTGCTACTTCCAGCTTTTTGGGAGCTTCTCATCTTGTTAAAGAGCCTGTCTGTCAAGAGCCTTTCTCTGTGCAGTTTTTCCTTACCAAGTGGTGAAACTCTGGGATGTAACCAGCTGTGTCTTATTCAGTATGACAGGAATGAAACCATTTCAGCCACTGATGTAAATCAAATGTGATCTTAATGTTATTTCTAAACAGAAACACTCCACAACTCCAAAGACCAAGGTCTCACTTGATCACATGTAAAACAAACACATCCCCTTCATATATTTCCGAGTATTTGATTGCTGTTATTGGTTCATGAAGTCATTACTTGTGTTCTCTGTTTTTCCTCTTTTCCTGCTGCACAGTCATTGCCTCTGGTTATCAGTCAGGGTCTTGGTACTTCTCTGCAAAGCACTTGGATTGTTCTGCTTTAAAACAAATAAACAAACAAACAACCCAAAAAACCTACACCAAACAAAAACAAACAAAACAAACAAAAAAACAACACTCACCAAACTTACAGAGATCATTTATCCCACGAAACCAGGAGCAGGAATTTATTGGATTGGAAATAACAGTGCAGCAGTGTAGATGTGGATTCTACACATTGTTTTCATGGCAAAACCAGGAGTTCAAAGGGTACATTCACCTCTAGTGAGAACACACCCAGGCTGGTCAAATAAAACAAACTGCTTGGTTGGAGTACTTTTAAAGTTTAAAAAAAAAAAAAAAGCCTATTAATGTTCTGAGATTGTTGTGAGAAGATGCTGTGTCAGCTGAGGCTTCTGTTTCCTTCTCTCTGACTTAGAATTGTTTCCAATACTTTAGGATATAATGTTACCATAATTATATCACAAAGCTACTGACTTGTTAAACTCTACAGAACTTTCATTTGTTAATTGAACAGTGACCAGAACCATGGCTTTGTGCCTAATTGGAACCCCTAAGTATTGCTAAAAACCTCCTTCCCCTGGATAAGTTATCCCTTCTCTTTCCCCAGATTAATTCATATCTTATCTATGAACAGCACATTTTGTCTTTAGAATATATATTCACACTAAATTTTTTAATTGGAATAAAAAACTATCAAATGGGAATGAGATAAATGCAGATGCTTTTATTTAGGTTGCAATTGCACCTTGTAGTGCTAATAAAGCCATTGAAGAATTTATACTGGCTGAGATTCTTCTCCAGAAATTTTGGCTCACTTTCTATTTCAATTAGGTTGAACCTGCAAAGACCAGAGATTTATACCCCTGGGAAGCAGAGGGGAATTTCACCTAAGGCATATTTTTCTCTTAAGGTTGTGATTTGTGAAAGCTTTCCCAGACTCTATTAACCTGCAGCGTTGCCTGTGTAAATTCACAGCCAGGAGCAGCATAAAGGTGATTTCTCCTTGACCTTTTCTAAGCACTCTGTGTTTCTGTCCCCAGGTGTGGGTGGATGCTGGCACACAGATATTCTTCTCCTATGCCATCTGCCTGGGGTGCCTGACAGCCCTGGGGAGTTACAACAACTACAACAACAACTGCTACAGGTAATTCCCTCCTCGCTTTTGCTCTGCATTTCTTTTCAGTGCTGGGAGTGGCCACACACTGAACTTCACTGGGAATTACTTCCCTTGGCCTTTAGCTGTTTGCAGGAAAAGTCATAAGCACATGTAGTGTTTTTGGAGGACAGAGATCTATAGTGTTTCTTACAGTTGCTTCAGAGGATATCTCTTCCAAAATTTGGTGGTTTCATCCCTTTTGATCACACCTGACCCTGGTGCAGCCACAACCCCTCAGTACACACAGGGCAACACAAGGGTATGAAAAAATACAGAATTTCACACATGTATAATTGCATGTGGGGGTGTTATATGATCTGCTTTAAAAAATATCCCACTCAAAACCTGGTATTTAAACTCACCTGAGCTGGGTCTACACTCTTGAGTGCCACTTGTCCCCATAGTTTGCTGGCCCCAGAGCCCAGAAGGAAAGGGCAGCATTTCAGGGCCTATCTCTGTAGAAATTAGTGAAGGAATTGTTAATGACTTCAGGAGGTTTCAGTCTTTCCTCAATCATTGTCAAAGGGATATGAGTCTCACAAATCCTCATTCCATGTTACTGGCATGGGCAGGAATGTGAGCATTACTTTTTTCTTCTGGCATCAGTAGTTAGTGAAATAATTTTCCTACTCTTCCTACAAGGCAATAAAGGCCCCTTCTACTGAATCCATTATGGTCTTCAGGCAGAGAATTAAATTTTCAATACTCTGTAAAGAAAATAATACAGTCCAAAAGCAAAAGAACCCCAAACACACCACCCCTTAAAGCCCCCAAAGTATAAGTATTTAAATTCTAAATTACAGTGTTACTTAGAGAGTTCAGGAGATAGTTTTAGGAAATACCTCCTTCTTTCCATGCTTTAGCAACAATTTGCTCTTCTGTCAGAGAAACTCAGACCTTTTGGACTCTCCAGACACAGAGAGGGGTGGAAAGGGATGGTAATCCTACGAACCACAGAGACAGGAATGTATCCACCAGCTGAGAGTCTGCAGAGCCATCCAGTCACTGTTAGGGGCATTTCAACATCTAAACATGTGAAGTAACTTCACAGCAACAGAGTTACTCTTTGCTTGGCTTGGGCAGCCAAAATTCCAAAGGTTTTGCTGCAGAAAGTGGTGCAAGTCCCCTACAACCTTCAGAGCTGCTTAAGGATAATGATGGTCCTAAGAGCCTCTGGTAATGAATGTTGTTCTCAATCAGCACAAGCGATGCTTTAACAAAAGCACCACTCCTTTTCTCCCTTACTTCATCTCATTTTTATTTCTTTCTAGTTGCATCCCATCTTGAACCTATTGTCTCACTGCCTCAAGGACTGCAGTAATCTTTTTCCTAGGTTCCTTTTTGGAACTGATTACAAAAAGCAGGAGTTTTGATGTTTGAGCAGAGCTTATTTAATTTTCCTTCCTTCCCTCTGACCCTGATAGCAAGGATTGTAAAGCACAGCCCCAGGTCTCCTCTAAACTCCTGAGCAAGAATGGCTTTTACTGAATCCAAGCTTCACAACTCCTCTCACAAACTGTTCCCCGAATTTCCCAACTAAGAGATAGATTTTTAATGTGTCCTGACATAAGATTCCTAAGAAATCTGAGGAAAGGAGGAGAAGAGCAGTTAAGTGCAGGGCACTGCTGAGTTGAGCAGGGCAAGACATACAAAGCAACTATGCTGTGAAAAGCAGAATTAAATTTATATTCTAACTATTCCTTAAAAAAACATAAAATTAAAATCAAGCTATGAATTCACCTCCTGCATTCCCTGCAGTGCATTGTCTGATCAGAACATCAACTTTTTGCACTCTGTTCTACTAATTTTTTTTTCCTAAGGAAAAGTTACAGTGTCAAATAATGACATGAGGTATTTTAGTGGAAGACAAGAAATTTAAGTGAATTTAAGATTTAAACCTGATTTAATTCACTAACGTTGTAAATGAATGGTAAACAAGTCACTTAGCATCTCTGAATAGGAAATTAATTTTAATTGTAATTCCTTAACTTTCATTGTAACACATAAATACAGCTCCTCCCTGCATTTAACACAGCTAATATCAAAATAACTCTTATGCAAAGGGCTCTCTGTGCTCAGAGAAACTCCTGAAGGAAAACAGGATGAATTTTTAGCAGAGTCCTGCCTGTCAGGAGGGGAGAGGAGAAGTGATGCATGTCTTGAATTATTCAGGTGATTGGCAAGGATTTCATTGGGAAGAATGTGAAGTTTTCATAAAAATTTGAGGTTTTCCTTTCATTTGAAATCAGTTTGGCCTTCATTCAGGCTCTGATGTCTTTCTACCAAGGGTGGTTATAAAAAAATCATCTTGTCCTTCAAATGGTTCTTGGGCATTTGTGTTTCTAAGTTTATTGGTTTCACAACCAGCAGATCCAGATGCCCCTCTCAGGTTTCCTTCCCAAAGCAGAAAAAAAAAAGACTAAAGTGCAGGTTACACATATCTGTCTACAGGGAAAAGCAAACAGGAGCTGAGGGGTTCGTAGAATTCCTGCAAAGACAAAGGAAGGATGGAAATCAAAATTGGAGATGATAGGACTGGAAACACTTCTGGCGTTCCAGAGAACTGTATTTGGTCTGTCACTGTCTCACTGGGGGATGGAAATGATTCAGCTGGAGTTGTGTTATGTGAAAAGAACAGGTACCTCCCTGACTGGAGAGGGTGAAAATCCCCTCAGGTTCCCTTTTGCCCATTTCCTTGGAGAAATCTGTACCTACCCTGTAGAGATTTTGTGCTGTGGTTTGTGGGACTTCCCTGTGAGTGGAGAAAATGCCTCTTGTTCAGTGGGATAGTCCAGCTCAAACCACTTGGGTTCTGCCCTTGGACCTTCCTTCAAGAGGGAGCAGCACACACTGCCTGAGGCTCTGAAGGTGCCCAGGGAGGGATGTGTCTCCACCTCCAGCCTTTATCTCATGCTTAGGAATCAGCAGTCTCAAGCACCATCATTCATCAGAAAAATGTTGTTTGGACTGCATTTGAAGCCTGGAAATTATCTAAAATAAATCTTATCTGCAGAAAACAGGCTGTGCCAAGTGGAGGCATCATATGGCTGGTGACCAGCCAGCTCCAGCCCACTGAAGCACTATCTCTGTTCTTCCCTCCAGAGGATTAAAAAATCCATCTTTCTGACCTCTCTTATTGACAGGGTTTCATCACACTCAGTTTTAATTTCTCAGAATTGAACTCACCAGTTTCTGAGGTGAGAGAGGCTGGAGTGAGAATCCCTCCAGAGCTACTTCAGAGCTGAAATACACTGAGAAGGTCAGGAAGGTGGTGGTTGGCTTTGTTTTATTTCCCTGTAAAGCAAAAAGAAGTCTGTGCTCCTGGTTCCTTTCTTTTAGATTCTATTAAATTGCTATTGTGCAAAGATCCTGGTTGGGAATAACTGCAGGAAGCAATTTCATATGAGAAGCAAATAGATAACAGGATAGAATTCTGACTATTTCCAGAAAGTGTTTTAAGGGACCTGTTTACCCCTGACAATAAACAGTGTTATAGGGAGTTCAAGCAAGAAAGAAGTGTGAGCCTCACAGGACTGGCCCATGCCTGAGTATTAATCCACAAATGAAAGTATTCACTTTTCCATTTCTGGCACATTTTAGTAATTTGTAGGTAATGTGATAAATTTTGTTACTATAAAATCATTATGTAAACATAAAACCTTCTCAAAATAATGGTTTAAATTAACCATAGCCAAGGTGATGAGAGAGAATCAAAGCCCAGAGGCCATAGCTGAGCTGATTTCTCACTCTGCAGCACAAAAATGTTAAGCTGCTCCCCTGCCAGCTGGAATGTGTGTCTGATGCTCAGGGGAGTCTGAGCTGGTGTCAGGAACAGCTTTGGAGTGATGTGGGAGGCAGTGTGGGGCTTGGTGGTGAAGGAACAAGATGCTGGAACTGGTCACATCCCTTCATAAACTGATGAAATGAAGTTAAACGATACAAACACTATATGAAACCAGCCACAAAATAGAGAGATGAGCAAAAAAGTTTCTCAGGAATATATACCAAGACTTTAAAGTATGAATTGTCTCTGATTCTCAAAAAGTCCCTACAAATCTGTGACAAAGATGTGAACCATTACTGAAGCTTTGGATTCAGAACCTGTTAGATTTTATAAGGTCCTTTCTTCCCATTGACACAAAAACTTGCTTCAGAGCCATAGTAGGATGGGAATAAACCAGACTAAGGGATAGGCTTGAGACAGCTTGTGTTTCAGTGGGTTAGAATCCTACTTTATTTACAGACCTCTGGGTTAGATTATTACTTTCTCGAGTACACAGCTGTCTCTCAAGGCAAACAGTCTTAGAAGACTGACTGTCATGATAGATCATTCCTGCCCCATCATCCGTCATGGCCGAAGTGCTGCCTGAGCGCAGGATGAACCACCATATTCCACTGAGCTCTGGGCAAAATCACACCCTTCTGCAGGAGTATCTTCCCCTTTCATTAAAGGGATTTACTACTGGGGCATTTGCAGTCTGGGGAAAGAAACACTTCTTCACCTTGGCCTTGGCTTTGTCATAGTTTGATGTATTGGATACGTTTGTGTGAGAGGTCACTGGCCCTGCACTGTCTTGACCTTTTCAGACAGGCAAGATTTCCTAGACTAAATGCAATTCTTTTCACTCCCACAGCTTCTTAAAAAAGGTTCTAAACCAAACAGGAGTTGTATTTGGTATGGATATGTATTGTAAATATAAGTGGAATAGAACGAGCTCAGATCTGACCATAGGGTTTTTTTCTAGGAAATAAATGATACCATTTTTATATAGTTCATAAATAAGTTCATGTCCTCTGGAATATGTTATTGCTACTACTCTGGGGTTCTTAATACCATTCTTGCAATAGTTTGACCTGTTTTCTAAAGATTCCATTGGAAAACAGCAAGCAAGTTGCAGCTTTGCAATTCCACCAGTTAAAACACAAGGCAGGGCGTTCTGATGGGATCCTCCTGCATGTGTTTATTTTTGGCTGGTGTCTCCCATTCCCAATATGAGCTGGGTTTTTACTCTTAATGAGCAATCTGTTCATTCCTGCAGCCTGGGGTTCTTCTGGTCCTGTGGCTCAGGGTGTGAAGGAAACCCCTGCTCTGGAGATCAACTGCAGTGTTTTTTATTTATATTTTCAGAGACTGCATCATGCTCTGCTGCTTGAACAGTGGCACAAGCTTTGTTGCTGGTTTTGCTATCTTTTCAGTTCTTGGATTTATGGCTTATGAACAAGGCGTGCCCATTGCAGAAGTTGCAGAATCAGGTAAGTTCCAAAAAGTCTCTCTGGAGTTAACCAAAAATGCCCCGAGGCTGGAGTCAGAGTTCTTAGTCTGTGCCATGGCTTGGGGATAAGGTGACTCATTAGAATAACTGCTGTAAGGAGACTTTTGGGCTATTTTTATGGAGTCAAGGAGTTCCTGTCACACAAACTCACTCCAGCTGACCCTCCAGGAGGTTGTTTAGCTCAGCTGTGAGTGTTACATCCTCATCTTTATCCACCTTCCTTTTTGTTTCAATGAGACAGACTGAAATCCAGATATTTTATCCTCCAGAAAAAAAAATAGAAAGGCTATAAAAGAAAAAAGCTGTAGCTATTCAGGTAATGAGAAACCAGCTTTTAGGGGAAGTCTTTGGAAGTTCTCTGAGGTCTTGCCTGATGTACACTGTGCAGATACAGATTTCCAGCAACCAGACTGACAATGCCCTCTCCTAATGTCAGTGAGTTTGTCTCTCCCAGGAACATACACTGAGATACTCTGTTTATTAAACATAAAATTCTACTTTTGAGTCCAGAAGGGTTCAAAAGCCCAGTTCTACAAGAAATTCACCATCTACATTCATTATTGAAGTTGGACATCCAGTAGAAGTTAATTGCTGTTTAACACCTTGGTGGGTGTAACATCTTTAAGCATCAATTAAAACTCAGCAGAAGAAAAAGAACAGGGGGCTGCCAAAAAAGAAAATCAGTGTAAAGCTGAGCTGTTGAGGAGAAGAAATGACTCTCATGGAGTTAGTCCAAGTTAGCAGAAAAAATGCAAAACAATTAGAGCTTCACTAATACTCTCATGGAAAATATTTCTCTTTTCCTGAAGCCCTCAAGACAACTGGCTTATACTATTTTAGAAACTGTACATAGAAAAAAGGAAAGGTTAAAAGACCAAAGTAACTCTGGAAATTATAGGAGTTTGTAACTACTTTGGTAAATGAAAAAGCAGTAGTATGTTAACAGGTCTTAATTTCAGGAAATTATTGCAGCAGGAGCACAGAGGTGCTCCTTTGTCAGCCTGGGCCACTGACCTTGAGCCCCTGCCCAAGGCTGGCTGACTTCACTGAGAGCACCTGAAAAATGGGCACAGGCAAATAAAAATAAGAGCAGAAAAATATGAGATGGTATCTTAGCAGCTCTGAGAAGTTAACACTACCGTTGCAAAAATGTTCTATTTTGATGAGTTCTGTAAATATGCAGCTGATGAATTGGTGTTACACAGCAGCAGCAGCACTGAGCAGAATGGGAACCAACCAGTAGGTATTTGCCTTGCACCAGGCATGGCTCCCAAAATTCTGCTCTTCTGTGTGTCTGCACAAGGTGTCAGACACAGTCCTGTCTCAGGGAAAAATAAAGGTTTGAGGATATGTTAGTAAGTTATATAAGGCAATCACAGGACCACAGGCTGTGATTTATTCAGGGATGTTAGTGTTGCTGCACATCCACCCAAAAAAGGGAAAACATAAAGCACTGTGAAGTCTTAACAGAAGTTCCCCTTCAAGCATTTGTGCAGGATGGAGGCAGAGTTACATGCCAAACAAGTCTCCATCACTGATTAGACTCATGACCAAATGTTCAAGCTCTGAGAGAAAAAAGGTTTGCCAAGGTTCTCAGTCTTGTATCTGCTCTCATCTTTCATAAAAGAAGAATCAAGTTGTGTGATGGGATGACCCTCAGCAGCAGCTGAGCATCCACACTGCTGGTCACTCACTCACCTCCCTTCCCAGTGGGATGGGGAAGGGAACAGGAAAAGAGGAAAAACTGGTGGCTCTGGACACAACAGTTTAATTTCAAGTCATGCAGTGGAAACCCTGGACAGCAACAGCCCCAGTGCTGGTGCCAGCAATGCTGTGCCACCCACAGCCCTGCACAGGCTGCTCTGCAGGAGCTGAGCTCCATCCCACACCAATGAACCATTTCCTTGCTTCTCTTCCTTTGCAGGACCAGGACTTGCATTTATAGCTTACCCTAAAGCTGTTACCATGATGCCTCTTTCTCCACTGTGGGCAGCACTGTTCTTCATGATGCTCATATTCCTTGGATTAGATAGTCAGGTAGGAAACAAATGCTATTTGAATATTCTGTCAGACTCTCTCAGTTATGAGTGGCTGGAGATTCCTTCATGATAAACTATGAAGGCTGGCTCAGCTCTCTCCAGCTTTCATTATTAACATGGAAATCAGTTGGAACTTAAACAGGGGTGATTAAAATTCACAATTCAGTACAATACCAGTGTGTCTTGTTTGTTTATTTTTAAAGCACTGAAACTGAATATCAGATAGGGATGATGTCATTTTTATGGTGTATTTTTACTGCAAGATATCACAGTGAGAAATGTGTAGTCATATCCTGCAGCAAAGGGTCAGCACAGAATTTGTCCTTCCTATGTGACTGTAAAAATTGCAAAAGCTGTTTGAAGAAAAATGTCAAGTGGCTGGAATTTTCAGGATGCAGCTCAGCTCTTGGCATGATTGGGTTCAGAAAGTTTATCAATATATACCTTAGAATAAAGCTCACCAGTGCTTATTGTCCATGACATTTCCAATCACTAAACTTAATGTTTTAGTAACTGCTCTTCTTCCTGATCTAACAGTTGTGTAAAGGTCTTTATGGTTTCTTTGTTTGTTTTGTTTTGGTTTTTTAATCGGGCAGTTCCTGAATTCTGCTCCTGAATGTTCCAATGAAACTGGCTTTACATTGTCTGCTTTTGGGCATTAGTTTTGGTTCCTATTTTAGAGCACTTGCCCCAGGGCCCCTGGCTCAGGAGCTCAGGTCTCTTGCTTTCTGCTGATGTTTGAGGGCAGTGAGTGTGTTCCTGTCCTCTTTCATTAGTAGTACCTGGCTTGGGCACTCAATAGCTTTGTGGAACTTGTCTCTTCTGGTAAATGGAGAGAACTTGTCCAAAAACCTGTTCCTTTAGCAGTGCTTGAAGGTTCATAGAACTGTGTGTCACTCCTTTGAGTGGCAAAAGATGCAGGATTCTGTGACATGATCCTGTGAATGGTTTGTACATTATTTAATTCTTATACAAGCTATATTTGGAAGATTTAAGTTTTATTTAATCCATCTGCTGCAGGGCAAATGCATTCTAGGATAGTACTAGTGTATTCAACTGTTTGCTGGTGGACTGGAAATCTATAACTTTGGGGATTTTATTCTGAAAAATTGTTCCTCTCAATTTGAGCTTCTGCTCATCAAGTGTCCTCAGGGATCATCCACTCCCTACAACGGAAACACAGAAGGATATTTGAGGTGTTTGGTAGAAAACCCAAGCCTTAGCAGCAGAGGAGACCCAGATTTCATTTGTCCTGTCCTGCCATTTGTTGCAGTTCGTGTGTGTGGAGAGCATTGTGACAGCAGTTGTGGACATGTACCCAAAGGTGTTCCGCAGGGGCTACAGGAGGGAGCTGCTCATTCTTGGCCTCTCCATCGTGTCCTACTTCCTTGGCCTGATAATGTTAACTGAGGTAAGAGCTGCCTTGTTGCAGTGAGAAGAAAATGGGATTCTGTTTATAATCATAACAGAAAAAACCAAAAATATTTGCAACAAACAAATTTCCCTGTCAGGAATGTGACTACAATACTGGAGAAACTGTTCTCAGCTACTGTGTAACATCTGAAATGTGAAATGTATCCTCAGTGTTCCAGCTGAGCTTAGGAAATAACAAGGCACAGAACCAAGACTTTGCATCTTCATGTGCAGCGATCTGGACATCAGAAGCAGCAGTGCATGTCTACAGCCTCACGTGCCAATAAATGAAATTAAAAGCAGGGAGGTGGGAGAGCATCTAGAAAAAAGTCAAATGTAGTTCTTTTCACTCCACCTTTACTGCCCTAAAGCAGGTGCACAGGGGGAAAAAGAAAAAATAAAACAACAAAAAAACCCCACCAAAAAATCTTTCACAATAAGAAATGAATTTTTTTTTTTTTTTTAAAAGAACCAACCTGAGTAGGAAGATTGCCAGTGAACCAACAGATTGACTGTGTAATTGAAGCATATTTGCTATGAAATATTCTCACTGGTGTCAACACAACGTTTTTTTCCTTTTCTTTTTCTGTCTTCCAGGGTGGAATGTATGTCTTTCAGCTGTTTGACTCCTATGCAGCCAGTGGCATGTGCCTTCTCTTTGTTGCCATCTTTGAGTGTGTCTGCATAGGTTGGGTGTATGGTGAGTGCCTGAAGTCCTGCCCTTTTCTCTTCTTAGAGAAGGTTTCTGTTTGCATGAAAGCAAAGTGCAAGTCTTGTACCCCTATGGAGTGGGGCCCTTCACATTCCCATGCCCTACCAAAAGTCAGGAATGCCTTGTTTTCCACTCTAAGTAACAAAGATAGTGGTATAGATGTTTATTTTCTCCCCCTTGGTCCTAGCCAGGAGCGACCTCCACCTTCCCTCACCATGGAAGTCCTTTGCTGCCCTGGAGAGCAGGGGTGGCTCTAAGCCTTTTTCTCTCAGGAGTGCTCTGTTCAGGGTGTGTTCCCTTCCAGCGTACAGCCCTCACAGATAAACTTAGGGCAGGTGAACTCATCTCTCATTAACACAGAAGGGTGTCCCCAGCTCTGCCAGCAAAGCCCAGGGAAAACCCTGCAGTGCTGGGAATGCTCATGGTTACACCCTCAAGCAGGGTTTGCACACAAAGGAAGGACAATTTCACTTGGTAAAACAACATAGGAACTGCAGATCATGTGCCCTACTGTCCAGGGATTCACACAGGAGCTTGTAGCATAGAAATATGTATTTATTATATATATAGCCTTTAGCTGGGGCTGCTCAGGCTGTTCCTGACAAGAAGCCCTTTCTGTTTGACATCTCGCCCACTCCTGCCTGCTGTTCACGTTGGTCACACTCAGGTGTGGGCAGCAGCCTGAGCCAGGAGCATGGAGCAGATGGCAGGGAGGTGTGTCAGGGAAAAGCAGCAGCTTCAGTGCCACAGCTCTGTCTGTGGCTTTCTCTTCACTGGTTTACATGCTGGCTTGTAGCACCTCTTACATTTGTATTCTACATCTGCTCTTCTGTTGTTTTTTGGGGGGCAGGCAGCAATCGCTTTTATGAGAACATTGAAGATATGATTGGGTACAAACCCCTGTCATTGATCAAGTGGTGCTGGATGGTCCTAACTCCAGGTATTTGTGCAGTAAGTACAGAATATCCAAATGATTTAGACATAGAGTGTGTGTGTGTACATGTTTTTATAATTTTACTGCTGCTAATAGTTGAGAAAAAATACCTATTGTTTTGTAGCATAAAAAGCACTCTGTAGGATCTGTAAAAATTGTTAAATGTTCTGTGAATTGTGAGAAGTCTTAGGATGCACAATCATAGGGAAAAAAAATAATCCCAGGGCCCAAATGATCATTTGCCAGTACAACAGAGGTGTTTTTCCCTACATAGTTAGCACACCTTGGGTACTAACACATAGCTTGAGCTCCTCCAGACTTGTGTTGTTTCTCTTGCTGCTCCAGCCTCTTTTCTCCTCTCTCTTTTGGTAAGTAGTCATTTTTAAAAGGAGACAGGACATTTTTTTTCCTAGCAAAAGTAGAAGAGGCCCAAAGCCAAGCCCATATGCTGGAAGGGGAGGGAACTTGCCTTAGCACAAGTACTGGTGCCAGTACTGGTGCCAGCTGTGGTGATCTGTGTCTGCATAACAGGTCAATGTTACAAGAGAAGCATGATCCAGTTGCCCATAAGCTTGATCCACAAGTGCTGAGGATTGGATCTTGAAACCTTCCAGTTGTTCAATACACAAATAATAAGCAACTGCAAAACCATAGGAGCTGGGGCACCTGGAGCTCCAGGTTCCCTTGGGCTTTGCCAGTTCCTTTGCAATCTTGAAAAAACTTCTGACTCATTTTCACCAGCTCTGAAATGAGCTTTATACCACTTGTTCTTGTACACTCCTTTCACCACTTTGGAGCAGAGTACATGGTAGCCTTTCTATATGTCATAAATGTAAATGGTCCAAACTGCTTGATTAGACTCCTATAAAATTCAGACACATCTCTTGGAGCTTTTGGGAGGATGAAAGCTGACCTGCAGAACTGCAGATGCACACAGTGGATTAAGGCAATTTTGAAATTTGTGGCTTTCCTTTTTCATGGTGACAGGTTGGAGAGAACGCAGCTTGTGTTACTTAATCACAGCTGCTTCACAGTAGCAAAACTTAATCTTTCCTGCCCAGGTGCTGTTTGCCATCAAAGTGCAGGTCTTATTGTCATCAAGAGGTAAATAGGATTTAAACTTGAAAGATTGTTCGTTCCTGGGGGAGCTACTGAGATGTGTTATTTAAGCTGTACATAAAAGGAGTTGTTGCTGGTGCATTTTTTGTGTGAATGAAGAGCTTTTCCTCCTCAGGGAGCCTGGCCTTGCCTAAACACTCAGTCACTGCCTCCTTACACAGGCAGGGCTTTCTCAAATCAAATACCACTAATAATCAAATACCACTAATGATATCTCTGCTTGTTTCAGGGAATCTTCATCTTTTTCCTGGTGAAATACAAGCCTCTGAAATACAACAATGTGTATATATACCCTGACTGGGGCTATGGCATAGGGTGGATGATGGCACTCTCCTCCATGGTCTGTATCCCCCTGTGGATCTGCATTAAGCTGTGGAAGACAGAAGGCACTTTCATGGAGGTGAGATACATTTTTAGATTAATGCTGCTAAAGAAAGGACTGGAAAGGGAGTGTGAATCCTCACATGCATAAGAGTAGGAACTGTTTAATCAAAGCAGCAATGCTCTCAGTCAGGGCTGGAAAGAGGAATCTAAACTTTCTCTGTTTTATTCTGAAATGCTGTTGGGCTTTTATTGCCTTCACTGTCTTGAACCTGGGGTAAACCTAACACAGCTACAGTTTAAAGGCACTCTGTCTCAGATCAATTTGTAGCTTAAAATGTCTGTAACATCAGCTAAATCCCTTGAGAAGGTTTGTTACCAGCCATTACTTCAGGTCAGCTGCCTTCTTTCCATGGCTTTGGTAACTAATGTTTGTGGTGCCAGGATTTTCCTCCAGGGGCTGGGTAGCAAACACTCACCTGTGTTTTCTAGACAGTTTTCCTGATCACAGTTCTCTGAATGAGAAATACAGCCAAACAGAAATAGTCAGTGCAATTTACTGAAATTTGGTATCAGGTTAGCTCAGGTTTAGGCTGAGGTTAAGATTACTAAATGTATTGCCTTTAAACTGGAAAGGTTGTTCATTTCTGTGGGAACTCCGAAGAAAAACAGTGAAGATGGCAATAATGGAAGAAACAAGAATATAAACTTTATTCAGCCATTTGGGATTTCTCATATGTCAGAAAAGCCTAGTTATATCCATACTGCAATGACTCCACTTAGCTGGGTACACAAGACCTGGAGACTACCAAGGAAATCTTTACTGTGACTGTATTAACAAAAAATCAATTCTCCATAATATAGTTTTCTTAGCATGTCAGAAAAAGGAAGTTTGCACAAATCTAAAAATTAAATATTTCCCTAAAGCATCACCCTCACCTGTCTCTGCATGTAAACAGCCTTTAAAGTGTGTAGTCTGCAGCACTGCAGGCAGGTCATTATCTTGCATATACAAGGATGACAGGAGGGTTTTTTAATCCCAGTTGGGAGCTCCTTGCAAGCCAAGTTCCTGCAACACCTCTGCTCCCCAGGCTGTGAGCAGCAACGTTGCTATGGGTGTTATTGATAGAAAAGAGAAAGTTCTTACATGAAAATGTATATATTTCTTTTTTTCTTTATCGTTGCTTAACACTGGGGTTTCTCTTGTTCAGTTACTTTTTCCAGTGGACATGAGAAGTAAAACATAAAATACTGAGTGCCATGATCTAGCAAACAGACTGGAGTTGGACCAAGGGTTGGACTTGATGATCTTGGAGGTCTTTTCCAACCCAATCTACTCTATGATTCTATGATTCTAATAGGCTTTGTGTTGAGTTTCTTCTAAGTCAGCATGAAATGTCCATTTGAGTTTAGCTTTGCCTGTTCTCCAGCCTTTGGTCTGGAGTGATTTCTCCTGAATCGTGCAGCAGGTAAGTCTGTGACTGTGACTCTCAGGGCAAGAGAAGCAGCCATTTCAGAGAAAAGGCTTTTCTAAACAACCTGTCTATGAGATGAGTGTCTGTGGCCAAGAAAAACACAATGACTTCCATTTTCTCCAATTTTCTAGAAATTCAGGAAGTTGGTCACCCCCAGCTCAGACCTGAAGATGAGAGGGAAGCTTGGAGCAGGAGCCTACATTGCAGCAATAAATGACTGCGACGCCAAACTCAAAGGAGACGGCACCATTTCCACCATCACAGAAAAGGAGACACATTTCTGAAAGGACTTTGGGGTTTTGTTTTATTTTTTTGTATAAATAAAGAAATAAATTCACTTAATTATAGAGGCTGGCTTGTTTTGCACAAAATTTTATTAACAAGTTAATTTTAAAGTGGAAATTGTATACTTGTTTAAAAGTGATTTTTTTAAATTACTCTATAAGTAATGATTATGTAAAAGAAAAAGAAATAGTATTATATGGTCTGTTAGTGATGACTTCTTGTAATATGGTGATTTCAGTAAATGTCTTTTTTAGCAGTTAGAGGGACCTGTATAATGTGCTGTAAAACTTTTCTACTTTAATTTCTGGCAGGTGTTAATGTTGTATAGATCTCTGCATTCTAACCTGTAAGCATTTCAGGCCATTTCAGCTTTCCATGTATGTATATAAAAGGCACCAGACTGTCCTGTTATTTGTTTCAGAAGGAATGCTGAGGGGATGGATGGATGGATGGATGGATGGATGGATGGATGGATGGATGGATGGATGGATGGATGGGAGATGACCTGTAGCTGCTGTTGCATCTTGTCTGTCTGTCTGTGGGCAGGACCCAGTGGGAACCTTCCCAGCTGAAGGCAGTGGCTTTGGCTGCTGCTTCCTGTGATCCAGGGCTGAGTCCTGCCCCTGACAAGGCTCTTCTTTAGAGCCAGTTTGGTGACCCCAGCAGCACCTCAGCTGCTCCTGTTGCCTTCCCTCCACCTCCCATTGGCTTCAGCAGGTCTAAAAACGTGGTGGGATGGGCCCACTTCTGAGTCATTGTTTTTCTGGAGATTGGATAGAGTTTATTTCTGAAGGGCTCTGGATTTTGCTGCTCTTGGAAGTCAATGGTCTCCAAGAGGATGTGAACTACTTCAGGGGACCCCCAAACCTTTTCATGTTCTTTAGTGTCTGGGTGGCCAGTACTTCATTTTGACTTGGGCTTCCCATCCCCTGGAGTGAAGTGTGTTTATGTTTGTACAACAGCAGATCAAGGTTACTTTATAAACCTGCTGATGTTCTGAGGAAAAAAGAGCAGATCTAGAGCTCTGCATATGGTGGCCTCTGTCTCTCACTTTATTTGCCTCCTCATTCCCCTCAACAGAAATCAAGGATCCTGCAGTGACAATGTGTAGCACTGCAAAGCTTTTCTCATGGCACATGGTGGGATTGTTTGGGGGTGTTGGGCAGGGCCAGGATTTGGACTTGAGGATCCTTGTGGGCCCCCTCTAACTCAGGATATTCTGTGTTTTGTCTTCAAGGTACTTTCTAGATGGCCTCAGATTAGGCACTGATTCTTCTACCCTGAGTGTTATTGAGGTTTGCACTGAAGTCAGAATAGGAGTTTGTCTGGTGGAAGGTTGGAGTGGTGGTCCTTTACCCCTACAGGATTTCTGAGGTCATTTATATGTGGTACAGATGAAGGAATTAAGACAAGGATGTTGTGATTCCTCTGTGTCACAAAGTGAGCAGTATTGGGTTTGTCATATCAGGCCTTTTTATTCCACCAGGGGTCTGAACTGACTCCCTCTGATTTAAAGTGACTTTGTATGTGAATCCAATGCCAGATGGTTGTTCTATGAGGTGTGCAGATGCCCCAGTGTCAAAACCTCTATCTTGGATTGTTGTTTTTTCTTTTCTTACAATATTCCAAACAATATTATTTCTTCTAGACAATTTTTCTTGTCCTGTTTTTGTTATTGAATGGCTTGATGAGAAACCTGTGGAGGAATGCTGTCCTATACTGCACAGTATATGGGGACAGAGACAAGCAAAAGCCTAGGACAGCCCTGAAGAAATGTCATAAAATCTGCTGTCTTTCTGCAACTCAAAGTCACCAAAGCTCAGATACCAAAACCTGGAGTTGTTAGAAACAGAAGTGGCTGCTGGCCTTCTCCCCAGGAAACATTTCCCTAGGAGTCACTAAGTGGATCTTAAAATTGGATAGAACTGTACATGCAAGTCAGCATTTCTTTGGGACCTTACTGATACCTCTTTAAAAAGAATTCTCATAGAATTGCTTTGTCTCAAGTCACATCATTAAATCTAATAGATCTGTTTAAGTTTCTCTTATTTGTAGGGGGGGGGTTGTGTGGCAAGGTGGAAGTCTAAGTGAGAATTTCTCTACCACAATTCTACTTCAAGTACTGTAAGTGCTGCTTGCCTTTGCATGTCTCCATTGTGAGGAGCTCAGGATAGGATATTTAGAAGGAACCTGACTTTAGGAAGGCACAGAACCACCATCTCATGCCTGATGGCCTCCCTCAGAGGGAGTCTGCAGCTTGGCATCCAGAGCTGGAGGGCACCAATAAAAATTCCAACCCCATGGGAAAATAATACTGGAAGAGAAATGCTCCTAGAATTGACTCCACAGATGAGTTGCATACAATCAAACAACTGAAAGCTACACATTGACATTGAAAAAATACCCACTCCAAAACCTAGAAATTTACAAGTTTTTAGAAGTCCTAATGAGTCATAAAAATTTTTGGTCCAGTGTCCCTTCCTGGTCTTTCTCTCCACCCAGCAGAGTTGCAGAACAATGGCCCCAAAGCCACCTATGGGGCTTGGAGTGGATCCTGTTCCCTCTCAGAGCAAACATGAAGATATTTTCTTACCACTGAAGAATGTATAAAAATAGAGATGCACTTTAGGTTATGCCTGGCCTTGGTTTCTGTGGCATTGCCTTCAGCAATCAGGACTCCTGAGGAACGTTTCCAGCCCCCTGTGGCAGGAGGTGCAACCCCACCACTCACCTGGCCACCCATGGACACAAAGGGAAGCCCCACCCAAGCCAAGGGTGGAAGGAGGGCAAACATCACTGTAGCAGAGCCCCTGCCTTGTGCACTGTAGCTGCTCCACGGTTTCCCAAGTGCTGGATTCATCCCAAACCCTCCCCTTTGCCTGGAAGATGCTTCCTGTTCTGCTGCTATGAACCATTTCACCTGTGGCTTTGTACACATACATGTGGCTTGGGGTGGTCTAGAGCATTTCACAGTGTTACTGATGTGCTGTGCTTGTCCATGTGTGTGGTTAATACCTGACTTGTTTAACACTTTACTGATTTTTTAAAAATAAATATTTTTCTTTTTGTGGGGAGGGATGTGGGAGGGCAAATTTCCTAATAGTATTTGTGTTTTGTTTGGGGTTTTTTTTTGGAAAATATGAGGGGGGCGGGAGGGGGAAATGTAAAAATCCCAACTATATCGTGATGATTTTTTTATGCAGTAGAAACAATACTGCCCTTTTCTGAAATATCTGCAGTATTATTAAAAAGAATACAATAAAAATGAACAACCACTAAGGTTATGTAACATTTTACAAAAAGAAAGGCTCTGTTTGGTTTTGGAGGGCACAAGATTTCGTCTACTTACTTGTTTTCAAAAATTAAAGGAAATGGGCAAACCCCATTCTGTGTATTTTAGTTTATATTGATGGACTTTATACGACACTACCCTAATGCATTAAATAATCACAACTACCCTTTTAGGGCAGATAAATATCCCTTGATTCTAAACGGAGAACTGAGAAACAAGGAAAGATTTAGCAACTTTTTTAAGCTCATCCAGCAAATCTATGGCTGAAAGAAACTGAGGTCCCCTGATCTCACAGCTTCACATCACTGTTATTTAATAGTAATTTGATATTTTAAATTCATGTTGCTGCCACTTTCTTGCCCCTGCTCCATCCCTACCCACTTGGGACTGGTCTTACTGGGCCCTCTGTGGCACTGGCAGAGTTGAAGCCATGCAGAAAGTGGCTGCAGGAACTGCTTGGGATCAAACTGCCCAACACAAGGCTGTGGTTGTCTTTCAGTGCCTCCAGATCCCTGCCTGGCCAGACAGATGTTGCTGCTGGGGGAGACACTGGGGGGGGGGGGGGAATGGATTCTTCCAGCTGCTCTAGACATTACACTGCATTAAAATCACCTCCCAGCCATGGCCTCGCTCACAGGCCAATGCTCTGTCCCTTTGATGATCCTTTGTGCTATGATTTTATGCTTTTATACTCTCCTGTGTGCCTGCAGCACTCTGTTCAACTCTGGGGCCTCCAGCGTAGAAAGGATGTGGAGCTGTTGGAGCTGGAGGAGGCCACAAAGGTGATGAGATGGCTGGAGCCCCTCTGCTCTGGAGCCAGGCTGGGAGAGCTAGGGGGGTTCACCTGGAGAAGAGAAGGTCCCACAGACCTGAGAACGCCTTCCAGAGCCTAAAGGGACTCCAGGAGAGCTGGAGAGGGACTTGGGAGAAGGGATGGAGGGACAGGACAAAGGGAATGGCTTCCCACTGCCAGAGGGCAGGGTTAGCTGGGGTATTGGGAACAAATTTTTCCCTGTGAGGGTGGGCAGGCCCTGGCACAGGTTGGCAGAGAAGCTGTGGCTGCCCCATCCCTGAAAGTGTCCAAGGCCAGGTTAGACAGGGCTTGAAGCAACCTGGGCTGGTGGAAGGTGTCCCTGCCCATGGCAGGGGGTGGAATGAGATGAACTTTAAGGTCCTTTCCAACCCCAATTCATCTATGATTCTTTTTCTTATATCAATGTCCTGTGTACAGGGAAAAATTTTTGCTTTAGCACATGACACAGTGATGAAAAATTCCAATATCCCACCCTATTGTAGAGTTGTCTGCAACAGAAGAAATTAAGTTCTTTTCCTATAGGCTGTTTCTCATCTTGGCTAACCAACCATGGCTATAGTAAGGAAAATGCTATGGGTTTTGACAAAGTCTTTCAATTCCTCTCTGACTGTTCCCACTCCTGTTGTGCTGTTACTTTGCATGATAGAAGCCACTCTAGTCCCTGTTTCTCACAAGATGTCAGTGAGCTGGTGGAGAGGGTCCTTTTACAGCATGATGAGCTCCATGGCTTTTAAAATGATGGAGTCCTTGTGGGATTCCAATTAAACAAGAAGAGAAGCATGAAGATGGTTAAGAGTTCCTTATGAGAAAATATCTAGGTGTGCTTTCTATCTCTATGAGCCAGCTTTTACTCCAGTCCATCAGTGCCCTCTCTGTTCCCAGCACTTAGGACAGCACTGTGGAAGAGGCACAGCAGCTTTCCTTAGATGTTATTGTAAAACATCTGAATATACTGAGAGGTCGGGCTGGTCTCTTTTTATTTCAACAAAACCACCCACTTTCTGCTCCTACTACACGCAGATGACTCATTCCTCTCCTCTCCCCAAAGGGCTGAGAGCTGTCTGCAATTAAGGCATGCCATGCTCAAAAGAGCAAACAACAGCCATTCAGGCAGACACCTCCAGGGCCAGTGCTCAGTTTGTGTGCAGCCAGTGCCGTGGGACTGTGCCCTGTGCCCATCAGCACCGGTGCCAGGCAGCGCTGGCACCCGCACGCCCCGGGGAGGGCAGGGCAAAGGGGCACAGGAGAGACACAGCACCCCTTGTGCCTTCACAAGCCTGCCCCCGAATTAATTCTGGAGAGCAAAGGGCCCAACTTCAACAGAAATATGCCCAGGAGTTATTTTGGGCTTTATCAAGTCCCTCAGTTTTTATGTTTGTTTGGGGTTTTTTGTTTGGTTGGTTGAGGGTTTTTGGTTTTGTTGTTTTGTTTGGGGTTTTGTGTTGTATTTGTTTGGTTGGGGGTTTGCCCCTTTTTTTTTGTTGGTTTGTTTGTTTTTCCTTTCCAGACAAATCAGTTTTGTTGTCTGTGTGGAAATGCAGGCAAAAATTACAAGGCAAAGAACTCAGGACCAGGTCAGCAAGCTGAAGTCAAGAGGAGAATAGGCCATTAAGACAAGGAAGGGACAACAGACTCAGATCTCTCTGTGCTGTCTGCAAGAACAAAATCGTGGTGTGTTACAAGTTTCATTGAAATCAGCTTTTAATTTTTACTGCTTGTTTTTAGATATTATTTCCATAAACCCAGCTCTGGTTATATTTAAAGCTCAGCCTGCCAGGTGCTCGAGGGACACCTCTCACAAGTTCCTGTGGCGCACTGGGGACACCTTTTGGTTGAACTCGGTCTAAACCTGCTGAACTCGTGGGTTTGGATATAAACCCCATCTGTACACCCACAGTGTGGCCAGTTCTGCCACCACCTTCTCCTGGCTCTCTGCATGGACTTGATGTGCATCTTTTCATTCCTGAGCTTTGAGGTTTCACTCCCTTCTGCAGCTGCACCTTTTTTGGTGCAGTTCTGAGTCTGTTCACCCAAAGCTCTGGTTTTCTGTCTCATTAGGTGGCAGCACATCCCAACACAAAATCGGTTTGTCCCCTGAGCTCAGCAACCAAACCAGGGGACAGGGGCTCAAAAGAAGTTTCCTTGGACATGAACTGTGATGTGAGGAATGTAGTTGGTCTGTACAGAAAAAATAGAATGAAATTTATTTTTTATTAAGCACCCACAGAGGTTCATGCTGAAGCTGCCATGAGTTGCCAGGGAGCCTGCAAGGGTACAGATTTTTAAATAGTGTGTGGTATAAGGAAAAATGATGATCCACAACATATCCTGAGAAGAGAAGGCAGAGCTGCACAATACTACTTTGTCTTGGTGCTTGTGAGGAATTACTACCCCATTCAAATTGTTATCTCCAACAGGTTTTGGTGTGCTCTCAAGAAAAAAAAACAACAAAACCTTTCATGACATTCCCTTTGGGGCAGAATCAAATTGCAATTTCCGTGTAAAATAAAGAAAATAAGGGTGCAACATTTTGCATGGAGCAGACAAATATCAGGCAAAAAGTTCAGCTTACCAGAAAACAGGTAATAATGTGGGTGTTCAAAAATATATGAGGAAATGCTCTCAGTGTGATCCCTGTCAAGCATTTATACTCCTATGCATGTCTGAGAGATGGCCTAGATCATAACACAACTAACCCTCACCTGAGTTTTGATGAGGAATTATCATAACTTGATTTTCAGAAGGCCACCTTAAGGAGGATCATGTCAATACTCCTGGGTGTCCACAGCACTTCACTGACATTGCAGGGCCACAACTTTCTTGTGAGTAGCTGTAACAGGTGAATTTTAGGCTGGATCAGCCAAGGTAGAAGGGAACTTGATTTGGATTTTCTTCAAGTATTTTATTCCTGGGTGTAATAACAGTTCCTCCAGTCCTTTGGGAAGACTTGTGCAAAACTTATGGATCAGTGGATCTGAGATGAACCATGTCTCATTTGAAAAGATACAAACCCCACACATAAAACCCAACCTACTGAACTCAACCAGCCAGCTGCCCCTGCAGAAACAGCTGCATTCCAAGGTCACTCCCATAAACTAATGTGTGGATCTCTTGCTCAGGTCTAGTCCCATGAACCCTGAAATCCAGTTAAAATTTGACTTTTTTATTTTCAGTCATCACATTATTCTTATCCTGTCTCAATTCTATAAAATATTTCTGAAGAACATCTCGGAACATCCAGACTACACAATTAAAATGCCCCCATTGGCAGCCAATCCTCAATCACAACTGTGGTTCTGAGGTGCTTCATTGAAGGTCTGGGAATCAGAGAATTAACAACTGAAGCAAACCTCCTATTAAATTAGAAGCAAGTGTAATTAGCAGCTGCAGACAGCTTTGTGTACAGCTGTAAGGTGATGAGGAGTACATGAGGAGCAGGAAAAGGAGAATGGGAGCAAGGTGCAGGTGTGTGTTGAACTGTGCATGTGGTGCCTGCCAAGCAAAGCCCTCCTGTCCCTCTGTGGTTTGTGAACAGACCTAGCAGTGGCTGCCTGAGAGGGGAAAAGCCACCCGGGATGGGCCAGGGCACTGCTGAAAAAAGGGAAGCAAGAGACAACTCACACTGAGGCTTCAGCTGGGAGGTTCCTTGTCAGACCAGCTGTGCAGCTGGACTTGTGGAGGTCTATCCAAGGCCTTCAGCTCCAATTCATGGGAGGTTTTTGAAACAGCTGATTAAAAACTGAGCCTGGATCCCCAGGGTTTGTCCTGGGAACTGTGTGGTCCTGCAAAGCAGCTGCATTGTTGAGTTTCAGTGTGAAATAAAACTGTTGTGTTTTCTCCATACCCCTGTCCCTCAAACCTTGGTAATGCTTCCAAGTCCTTGGAGTGGAGCCCTGTGCATCTTTAAATAATCTGAATTGTCTTGTCACCCCTGACTAGAATTTTTTCTTTTCCAGACATAAATAAAGATGCATCCCTTACAATTTTCACATTAAAAGTTAATTACAGTGCAGTTCTGAATGAAGAACCTGATTTGCAACCCTAAGGTGGCCTTTCTTCCATTCCTGCTGATAATCTGTAAAACATGGTGACTATTTAAAGCTCAAAATCCCCTGCCTTTCTCCTGACAAGCTTGCACATCCTTTCTGACATGCAGACTGACAGCTTCATGGCATTTTGGAATGTTCCAACTGTACTGAGGATGCGGTACTATTTATTTTAGTTCCCCCATTTCCAGAGCAGCCACTGACTCACAAGAAAAAGCTAAGAGCAATATTTGGCATTTGTTTCCTGTGCAGTACAATTTGCCTGGTTCATTAACCTTCTTTATGTAGATGTAAATTCTGAGTCTGACATGGCTATTTTTGGGGAGCATGTCAAAACCAGATTTGTCTGTCTGAGCAACATTTGCTTCTGAAAAATGTTTAAAATTGCTTCAGCAATTTTGTCTTTTAAAGTAAATTTTGTATGGGATGCTAAGCTGTGTTTCTGCTGCACATTTGAATCTCTAGTACCATTAAACTTGCAGATCAAAGGCAGGGCACAGGGGAGTGTCCAGAGCTGTGTGACAGTATCCTGTACCTGTCTGAGGAATCTTTTTTCTCCTTATGCAACACAATCACTGTGGACTGATGGAGACTGAGCATAAATTCTGCTGTCACTGGTACCTGGACATGCAAGCAGTGCTGGGTTAATGGCTGGACTCCATCTGAAGGGTCTTTTCCAATCTAAACCGTTCCATGATACTGTCATACTTCAATATATTTTGTATATTTTCCCCCCCATTGTGCCAAGAACTGTGTGGGCAAGGAGAGAAGGAGACAAATACATTGACCAGTTTTGCTGGTACTTTTTAGGCTTTTGCCTCCTCTGTCTCTCCACTCCAGAGGCTCCTTTCTTGGAAAAGCTGATGCCCAAAAGATGCAGCTTCCTCCCTGGCTGACA